>CANSNZ010000987.1:0-102762 GCA_947646795.1 Beta lomatogona
TTTGCTTCATCGGTAAGCTCTTATTTATAATAAAGGATTACAACGAGTTCGTACAAAAATTACATGCATTTCAAACACTATTTCCTTCCACGATGAAAAGTGTCTTTCTGATAAAAGATACTGTTCACTATTCACTATTCACATATTTTGCGTTAGCCGCCTATCTTTTGTCATGTAGTAACTATTACAAAGTTTATCACATTATGGTAAAATATCTCTGTTCTCTGATTACTTAACTTGGTGACCAGAGATGTTTTATTCTTATGCAGGTTTGTGTTATCTACATGTGAATTTGATACCGCGATGTTAGATGATTGACCCTTATCTTCATAACTTTCCATATCTTCGATTATTGGTACAGTCATCTGCTTAACTCCCACACATCTTACATGAGTGGTTATTATTTTGTTGCATCTAAGTGCAATATCTCTTTAAAAGTATCTTACGGTAGAAATTTCTTGGTAAATATCGTGTAACGCACGCTTGGATCTCAGGTGGAGACGGGCTCATGTCATGACTTAATGGTTTCGATCGCATCATGGCCATATCTTGTGCTTTGCGAGATAATTAGTGTGTTTAACTCCTTATGGTTTATCCAAACATAAGTCTTTACCATGGTAATCGAGGCTTCAGTAAATTGCTTTTATCTTGACTGTCTTCTTTTCCCGAGGAGGTCTGGGTATCTCATGGTGGTTTAACCTCCGGCTGTGCCTTTATTTCTTCAGGGAAGATAAAATGCGTTGTACACCCATCTTACAACCCTAATACATTGTTTTATCTCGTAATAGTACCTTTGCCTCGGGGCGGTATAACATCTTACAAAATCATGGGAGAATTCGTAATATGCAAATAACTTTTAGGCGTTGCTTTTTTATATAGTTCGTAAATTGATGATAGCTCCTCTCCATTCAATGTATATACAGAATTAAGAAGGCCATAATCATAAAAGTTTTGCTTTTGATTAAATTTGCATTATAACCAGGCTACGCTATTAACTCGTTTACCCTTTTTAAAGGGTTAGTAATATATCCGCCTTCGATTTCTCCATGACGGTCTTTTGTGGTTATTTCTGGGAAGGTATTTAGCCTATTGGCAATAAGTAAGAAATTATCTATATATTGCCTAACTTGAGGGATCATTGTTTGTTTGGTACCTAGGGTTCAATTTTTCTTTAAAAGAAGTAGTATCTCGTATTAAGCTTGGAAAGTTTATTCTTTTTTATTGATAACTGGAGTAGGATTATTGGCTTGACTGGGGTTATAGGTTTGTAGGGACATACTTCGTTTGAAAGGGGGATTAACTTTTCTTATGATACTTCGGCTTTTATATTTTTGGCTAGTGCCAATATCCTTGCTCCAATAATAGGATTACTTTGAAGTGGCCTCTTTTCATAGAAGCAAGTTCTTCCATTATCTTTTGAGTTGTATCTTGAGTTCCCGATTTTCAATGTCCGGGTTGTTGAACTATGTCTTGAGAGATAGTCTGCAAAACGGCTTTCTTTGGTATTTAGTAATTCAATAGTAAACTCATACCGATTAATATCTCCTACAACTCCTGTTTATCTCCTTCCTTGTAATTGAATCCTGTAATTTTGGGTTAGCCAACTTTTAACAGCTTCTATTATCTCGTTCTCGATTATAAATTTACTATAAACTATATAACATTCAAATTTTTTGATTCCATATTTTATCGCTTTCGAGTTCTTTTTTATTTATATCCCAATTGATTTCATTTGCTTTAAATGTTCCCGAGTGATATCTCGCAAACATATTCTTTTTTATCATTTTTATATCTATATTTTAATACTGCTCCGTAACCATTATTAGTTTCACTAGCATCTGTTTCACTATCCATGTAAATTCTTTGTCTTCATCGGAAAACTTAGTTTTGGTAACTTTCGACTAATTCTTTAATTTTTTTCTAAAGTCTTTGTGTCAGTATTATTCCATCTAAAATCGTAGTCTTTCTTTAGTTTCTTAGTTAATGGTTCAGTATATTGTGATAGTTTAGGGATAAATTCTCTAACTTGATTAACTATTCCTAAGAACTTTTGTAATTCCTTTTTAGTATTAATTTCTTGTTGAAACTCTATAATTTTTTGAGCTATATGGTCTTGCATTTTTATTCCTGCTTTATCTATTTCAAATCCTAAAAATTCAATCCGAGTTTTGAATAATTCCATTTTCTTTTTGCTTAAAACTATACCACTGGTTTTAATGATTTCTATAAACTGTTCTAATAACTTATAATGTTCTTCTTGAGTTTTCGAATAGATTAGTATATCATCAATGTAGACTACACAATTTGATAGTTGATTTAAATATTTATCCATAAATGCTTGGAATCTTCCTGGGGCATTTTTATATCCAAAAGGTAATACATTCCATTCATAAAATCCATTAGGGACTTTGAATGCTGTTAATCGGTTTAGAATCTTCGGTTAATTTCAATTGGTGAAAGCCACTTTTACAATCAAACTTTGAAAAATAATTGTAACCTTGTATTTGCCTCATTTTAAGTATCTTATTTGGTATAGGGTAATTATATGTAATTGTTTTTTCGTTTAGGATCCGATAATCTATAACCATTCGGGTTTTTCCTCTTTTTGTTCAGAGTGCTTATTAACTATAAATGCACTGCTACTATGTTTTGAGTTGCTTGGTCTAATTAATTGGCCAGCTAATAGTTCCGTTATATGCATTTTAAATTCCTTTTCATCTCTTTGGGTATTATTAAAGGATTTTTGTGATATTATGCTATTTGGGTCTTTTAATGTCATTTGTATTTCCGTTTTATGCTTATACCAATTTTCTAAAGGGTTATCACTACATAGTTTTTCTAGTTGAGTTTTTAAAGGGGTAAGCTTATCTAAATGGAGTATACCAATTTCTATAAGTTCAAAGTTATTATTATTTTCTTCTTGGTTGTCATTCTTTGGACTAATTGAGGTTCTTCGCCTATTTTACATTTTTCCCATTCCATTGGTATTCTTTCTCTATTTTTAACTATTTTAGCTCTTAACTTATGTTTACAAGGAGTAATTAATGTGACAAATTCTTTTCCTATACTAAAAGGTTTATATTGGTTAAGGAAGTTTATAATTTTTATAATCTTTTATGATTTTCTTTACCACTTGTTCTTGTTCCTTTTAATTTGTATTGATCTAAGGTAATTCTAATTGTATCATCAAAAGGTTTTAATTCTCTTTTTCATAGTCATAATTATCATTTAATGTTGCTCGCTCTAATATTTGTAGTTTATTAATGATAGCTATTTGCTTTTGATTACTTAATTCTAAACTTTTTAATATCCGCTTGCATAAGTGATGTAAAGTATTGCCAATTAGCTTTTTGTCAAGTGCTCTATTTACTTGTGATTTAGATACTCATACGTATAGATGACATTTTGTAAATCTACTTAAGTTCTTGCTTAGCAATTAACTTTTGATTCTTCTTATCTTTGTAATTTGACTAGTTATTAGATTATTTTATCTTAATGGGCATCTCTGTATTCAAAATATTCCTTTTCTTCCGTGGCTTTACTATTTTTTATTCGATTTGTAACAACCAAATTTTGGTATTTCATATCTTTTACAACAGTTATTCAATGTTTAGCCTATTTTGTAGTGCAATCTTGTTTTGGTAATTAATCTATTAAAATTCTCATTTTAAGAGATAGTTTTTCTAATGGAATACCATACTTGTAAATGTTGATGTCTATTTGTTCTCCTAGGTTTTTAGTTCCTATTTGTATAAGTATATAATGTTCATATGAATTTTTCAAAATATAATTTTCGAAAGACTGCTAATTGTTCAGGGGTTTCAGCTCCTAATTCGTAATAATTCATTTGGAATGCGCAATTATATCTATTTAAATCTTCTGGACACAAAGAACATATTTGCATATTATATAATTGGGACTTACAATACTCCTTTTGGCTATAAGGTATTTTAAGTCTCGCATTTGGATTACTAAATTCTCTTCGAATTATTCTCTCATATTTTTTCAACATTTGGATTGGATCTCGTCATCTCAGCTTCCTTCTATCTTGGTACTCCTTAGTTCTGTTAATTCTAATATGCCTATATTATTTAAAAAGTTTTTAGCTATTCCTGTTATTGTGGCTTCAATATAATTTGCCGCCGCACTAACGTGTATTTTTGCTTCGATTAGTTTTGCAGTTATTCTAGCTATCCAATTTTGTATGTCTATTTCTGTATTTATAGAACAATCTAGATTTAAAGTTTCTCCCGATTGATTATCTCTTGGTATATAATCGTTTTCTATTTTTCTTCGATATTTCCATATATAGTCGTTATTTTTATACTTGTAATCATAATATTTTTTCTTTTTAAAGGTAGGTTTATAACTCCTATCGGCTTCCATATGATCATAATTGCCATCGTTGTAGACTTTTGTGAGTACATTAATTTCTTCATCTTTATCTCGAGTTAAAATCGCTTCTAAATAATTGGAATATCTAAATTCTTGACTGGATTGTTCGTAACAAGTTTCATAGTTTTCTTGTAATTCATTTAGATTATTTACTTCAAGTCGTTCAACTTCCATAGTTAAGGCTTCTATAACAGTATTATTTAGGGTCTCGTTATCCGATTCATGGATTTCGATATTTCATTATTATCTTTGATATTGCTCATAAGTTGTTCTTCGATTTTATCAAATTTATTATTATATTCTATTTTAAGATTTTGTATTTCTTCATGAAAATTATTTTCTACTCTATATACTTTATCTAATATTTGTTTAGTATTAAGATGTATTATTTTAATAGATTCTTCCATTTTTCTCATTCGTTCATCGTATTTTCTTTCTAGTTTTTCTAATTTTTTATAAATATCGTTGATTGTTTTGTTATCCCGATAGCTACATTCTATGTTTGTTAGTTGTACTAAATTATTTTCTAGTGCTAATCTTCTTTCCCTATCAAATTCATTTTCTAATATCATTTGTTTTCGATCTTTAATTAAATAAAATGTGCCTTCACTAATTTCTGCAAATTGTCTATTTTGATTAGTCTTGTGTATTTTAAATGGACCGTCTGGATATCTAATAATTTCTTCTTCAATGGTTTTTTCGTTTTTATTCATTATTCGTCTTGTTTTTCTTGTTTAAATACTCGTTCGTATTCTACTTCGATTTTCTTTCTTAAAAGTAATTCAGAAATAACTCGGGAATATTCTTTAGTGATTTTCTTCCCTAATATTTCGTAACCTTGTTCTTCTAATTCCATTGGTAACTTAGTATTACTTGGCTCGGTTTGTCTCGATGTATTTTTACTTTCTTTTAGTAATTTTATAATAAATAAAATATTTGTATTAATTATTTTTAAATTAGTACCTAAGTGTCCGTCCTGTTTCTAATTCACTCATAAGCATAAAGCTGGTTTTCTATTTAGTTTATAATTTTTATAATCTTTTATGATTTTCTTTACCACTTGTTCTTGTTCCTTAATTTGTATTTCTAGTAATTCTAATTGATCATCAAAAGGTTTTAACTCTTTTTCATAGTCATAATTATCATTTAATGTTGCTCGCTCTAATATTTGTAGTTTATTAATGATAGCTATTTGCTTTTGATTACTTAATTCTAAACTTTTAATATCCGCTTGCATAAGTGATGTAAAGTATTGCCAATTAGCTTTTGTCAGTGCTCTATTTACTTGTGATTTAGTACTCATACGTATAATGAATTTTGTAAATCTTTAAGTTCTTGTTTAGCAATTAACTTTTGATTCTTCTTATCTTGTAGACTAGTTAGATATTTTCTTAAGGCATCTCTTAGTTCAGTATCCTTTCTTCGTTGGCTTCATATAAATAATTTTCAAATTCATCTATTAAATCTTGTTGAATCCTTAGTTGGAAATTTAGAATATTTTGTCGTATTTCAATATCTTCTAGAACGTTTCTGATTTGTGATTTAGTCATACGTATAAAGACTTTTGTAAATCTCTAAGTTCTTGTTTAGCTATTAAGTTTCTATTTTTCTTGTCTTGTAACTTAATTAAATATTTTCTCAAGGCATCTCTTATTTCATTATCTTTTCTTCGTAAGCTTCATATAAGTATTCTTCAAAAATCATCTATTTTATCTTGTATAATTCTATTTTGAACATTTAATATGTTATCTCTCGTTTTTATATGATCTTTAACGTTGTTAATTTGTGTTTTAATAGTCATATTGAATTTATTAATTGTTCAAGTTCTATTAATGATTGGCTAAGTTCTATTTGTTTTAAGAAATCTAATAATTTTTTAATTTCTAGGTGTATTTGTACAATTTTATTTATCTTGTTGTGTTCTTCCCGTAGTTCATTAACTACAATATTACCTAAGTTAAGGTCTTCTATTCTAGCCGAGTGAATAAGAGAAATTCGTAGTTGTTCTTTTAAGTTATCAATTTTAATTTGTAAAGCATAATTTATCCATTCAACACGTAATCTAACCTTCGTTATTTGAGAATTCATAAATAGGTAAGTAAGCAAATAAACAAATATTTAGGTAACTAAACTTTATGAACTTCTTTAAGACTCAATCCCTTTTGCTTATAATAAACCTTAATCGGTTAATAATAATTCTATCAACTTTCATATAAGTACCGCTAATCCGCTTTGACAACCCTTAAGCACTTAAGCATAATTAAATAAATTCATGTTTTTCAACCTCACCACATAGGTTTTATGCATCATACCCTACAACGCCTTCTCATTTTCAACGGCTAAACGGGCTCCCCGCTACCAATTGTCTCTTGGTTTCTAAACATGATTTTACTTAATCGGGGAAAACATATTTAAGATAGCATACATCCTATATGAAATTATAGAATCATCTTAACGGATCTCTCAAGATTATTATAAACTAGGGGATTGAATTTAAATTTAGTTCATAAGAAAAGGGGTTACCTTATCTCGCTTCCATATTTACTTGTGGAATATCTTCTATGTGTATAGCTCCGGTGAATAGGAACTAGTAAGCTTATGAATAGTAAGCTCCGATACCAGTATGGGTGAAGCGTGTGCTTGAGTAGGATAGAGAAGGAAAGTCGAGAGAAGAAATGTGGAAGTGTAGTTAGGCAAGTGCCTTCGATGATTTTGCTTCATCAAGAAGCTCTTATTTATAACCAAAGGATTACAACGGTTCGTACAAAAATTACATACCGTTTAAAACACTATTTGCTACAGTGAAAAGTGCTACAAAGAAAAGTACCGTTCACTATTCACTATTCACATATTTTTTGCGTTAGCCGCCTATCTTTTGTCATGTAGTAACTATTACAAAGTTTATCCGTTACATGGTAAAATATCTCTATTCTACAAAGGCTTAACTTGGTAGACAGATGTTTTATTCTTGTACGCCTGTGTTCTATCTCTCGTAGTCGATACCGCAGTTGTTAGATGATTCAACCTTTATCTTCATAACTTTCCATATCTTCGATTATTGGTACAGTCATCTCGCTTAACTCCACACATCTTACATGAGTGGTTATTATTTTGTTGCATCCAACTGCAATATCTCTTTAAAGTATCTTCTCGTTAGAAAATTTCTTGGTAAATATCGTGTAATCGGGCGCTTGATCTCGGGTGGAGCAGGCTCCATATCCATGACTTAATAGTTTCGATCGCATCATGGCCATATCTTGTGCTTTGCGAGATAATTAGTGTGTTTAACTCCTTATGGTTTATCCAAACATAAGTCTTGACCATGGTAATCAAGGCTTCATAAATTGCTTTTATCTTGACGGCCCTCTTTCCCCGAGGAGGTCTCGGTATCTCATGGTGGTTTAACTCGGGCCGTGCCTTTATTTCTTCAGGGAAGATAAAATGCGTTGTACAACCCATTTTAACAACCCTAATACATTGTTTTATCTCGGAAGAAGTAACTTTGCCTGGGGCGGTATAACATCTTACAAAAATCATGGGAGATTTCGTAATATGCAAATAACTTTTAGCCGCTTTATATAGTTCAAAGAATTGATGATAGCTCCTCTCCATTCAATGTATATACAGAATTAAGAAGGCCATAATCATAAGCCGCTTTGATTAAATTTGCATTGCAACCAGGCAACGCTATTAACTCGTTTACCCTTTTTAAAGGGTTAGTAATATATCCGCCTTCGATTTCTCCATGGCGGTCTTTTGTGGTTATTTCGGGAAGGTATTTAGCCTATGGGCAATAAGTAAGAAATTATCTATATATTGGCGAACTTGAGGGATCATTGTTTGTTTGGTACCTAGGGTTAATTTTTCTTTAAAAGAAGTAGTATCGGTATTAAGCTTGGAAAGTTTATTTCATTGATAACTTGGAGTAGGATTATTGGCTTGACTCGGGTTATAGGTTTGTAGGGACATACTTCGTTTGAAAGGGGGATTAACTTTTCTTGTGATAACTCGGCTTTTATATTTTTGGCTAGTGCCAATATCTCGCTTGCTCCATATTAGGATTGCTGGAAGTGGCTTCTCTTTTCATAGAAGCAAGTTCTTCCATTATCTTTTTGAGTTGTATCTTGAGTTCCCGATTTTCTATAATCAGCTTGTTGAACTATGTCTTGAGAGATAGTCTCGCAAAACAGTTTTCTTTGGTATTTAGTAATTCAATAGTAAACTCATACTGATTAATATCTCGCTACAATCCTGTTTATCTCCTTCCTTGTAATTGAATCCCGCAATTTTTGGGTTAGCCAACTTTTAACAGCTTCTATTATCCGTTTCGATTATAAATTTACTATAAACTATATAACATTCAAATTTTTTGATTCCATATTTTACCGCTTTGAGTTCTTTTTTATTTATATCCCAATTGATTTCATTTGCTTTAAATGTTCCCGAGTGATATCTCGCAAACATATTCTTTTTTATCATTTTTATATCTATATTTTAATACCGCTCCGTAACCATTATTAGTTTCACTAGCATCTGTTTCCACTATCCATGTAAATTCTTTGTCTTCATCGGGAAAACTTAGTTTTGGTAACTTTCTCGACTAATTCTTTAATTTTTTCTAAAGTCTTTGTGTCAGTATTATTCCATCTAAAATCGTAGTCTTTCTTTAGTTTCTTAGTTAATGGTTCAAGATATTGTGATAGTTTAGGGATAAATTCTCTAACTTGATTAACTATTCCTAAGAACTTTTGTAATTCCTTTTAGTATTAATTTCTTGTTGAAACTCTATAATTTTTTGAGCTATATGGTCTTGCATTTTTATTCCCGCTTTATCTATTTCAAATCCTAAAAATTCAATCGAGTTTTGAATAATTCCATTTTCTTTTGCTTAAAACTATACCACTGGTTTTAATGATTTCTATAAACCTGCTCTAATAACTTATAATGTTCTTCTTGAGTTTTCGAATAGATTAGTATATCATCAATGTAGACTACACAATTTGATAGTTGATTTAAATATTTATCCATAAATGCTTGGAATCTTCCCGGGGCATTTTTATATCCAAAAGGTAATACATTTCATTCATAAAATCCATTAGGGACTTTGAATGCCGTTAACGGTTTAGAATCTTCGGTTAATTTTAATTGGTGAAAGCCACTTTTACAATCAAACTTTGAAAAATAATTGTAACCTTGTATTTGCCTCATTTTAAGTATCTTATTTGGTATAGGGTAATTATATGTAATTGTTTTTTCGTTTAGGATCCGATAATCTATAACCATTCTGGTTTTTCCTCTTTTTTGTTCGTAGTGCTTATTAACTATAAATGCACTCGCTACTATGTTTTGAGTTGCTTGGTCTAATTAATTGGCCAGCCTAATAGTTCCGTTATATGCATTTTAAATTCCTTTTCATCTCTTTGGGTATTATTAAAGGATTTTTGTGATATTATGCTATTTGGGTCTTTTAATGTCATTTGTATTTCCGTTTTATGCTTATACCAATTTTCTAAAGGGTTATCACTACATAGTTTTTCTAGTTGAGTTTTTAAAGGGGTAAGCTTATCTAAATGGAGTATACCAATTTCTATAAGTTCAAAGTTATTATTATTTTCTTTCTTGGTTGTCATTCTTTGGACTAATTGAGGTTCTTCGCCTATTTTACATTTTTCCCATTCCATTGGTATTCTTTCTCTATTTTTAACTATTTTAGCTCTTAACTTATGTTTACAAGGAGTAATTAATGTGACAAATTCTTTTCCTATACTAAAAGGTTTATATTGGTTAAGGAAGTTAGTTCCTAATATAATGTCTTTTCCTATTAGTTCGAAACAAAGATACTTTAGGTATAACTAATATTTTATTCCAAATTTGTATTTTTACATTTGTTTGATATAAGGTAATGTTACTACTATTGTTATTAAATCCATTAATTTTAAATGGTGTGTTTAATTTTTTCCATTCTGGTAAACAATTTTCTTTCATTATTGTTGGATGTGCTCCCGTATCTACCATTGGTGTATAGTACCTACTCTTATATCCTTCAAAGATTATTTTTATAAGTATATAGGTTAAATTACTCATTTTTATTAAGAATTACTAAGTCATTTTTCATTTTCTCGTAATCGCTGTTCTAATATTTCTATGTCTCTAGTTTTTTCTTGTAACTTTTTAGAATATAATCTTATACTATAGTGATGACATCCCGCAAATCTAACATAGTTTAGTCTTTGACTTAAATAAACCTTTTCTTCTTTTGCTATTTCTAACTGCTTTTGTAATTTTACTAGTTCAATTAAACTGGGAATAGTGTTATTCATTCATTATTTTAATCTTATATTGGGCTTGATTATATGTGAATTCAAAATAGTCTTGGTTTATTTTCCATGGCTTAACCTTTTCTAAGAAATCTTTTCCTAATATTATTTTGTTATTTAAGGTTATAACATATTCAATGTTTATATCTTGTAGTGCAATCTTTGTTGTTAGGGTAATTAATCTATTAAAATTCTCATTGATGTTAAGAGATAGTTTTTCTAATGGAATATAATTATTTTCAATGTTGATGTCTATTTGTGCTGTTAGGTTTTTTGTTCCTATTTGTATAAGTATATAATGTTCATATGATTTTAGTTGAATAGGTAGACTGTCAGTTAAATGTCGTTTGGATCGAGAAATACTTAACCGTTTCTTTACGATTTCTAAATCTTCATAGTTTGGTTTCGAATATAATTTTAATCCTTTTTCTATAGGTAAAATAAGATCTGTAAAAGGGGTGTCTATAGTAATTGGTCTTAATTTATTTTTGGTATAAATTTGATGTTGATCTGTTAAAATATAAGCATTCTTACATTGTACTTGTCATAACTTTTGATCCATTGGTCATGTTTATTCCACTTAGCATCCAGTATAATACTAATGCTTTTTCTATGTTTTGGTCAGTTAAACTTATAGAATAATTTGGTTTAATTATGAATCGTACTTTCCGGTAAATAAGATTTCCTTTAAGTTGTGCTATAATAGCTTGTTCTTCCGGTTCTTTTATTCTGTCATCAGCTAATTCTAACTCTAAGGGAGTATCTACTCCTTCTTTAAAACATGCTTTTATTATTATTTCGATAGCTGCTAGTTCTACGAATCTAAATGTAATTGGTTTGTTTTTTAAAGTATTGTTAATTTTTGTTATTTCTTCATTTAACACTTCTTGTGTTATTAAAGGTACTCTAGTATTTCCTTGCACTTGGGTTATATCTATAACATGTTCTCTATCTGCTATAACTAGATATTCTTGCTTTTTCCTTTTAAAATACTTTGATAAATGTGTGAAGTCAAATTTTTTCTTATCTACTATTTTATCGGGTGACAAAGTAAATCCTTCATATTTTAATTCATTATATTTTTTGCAAATCAAAAATAGCTCTTTGATTTCTATGTTGTTCCGTAATATCTTCATCATAATCAACTTGTTGTAGTTCTTTACTCATCACCGTCAGTTTCAATATTATCTCGTTTCTTCATTACTTTCTTCATGGCTTTCTATTCCATTGATTTCATCATTATCTCGTTTCATATTCAAGCACATATATTTCTTCATCTGGTGGTATATTGGTTTTGCCTAATTCATATTCGCTATATGGAGTTCAATGAAATTTATATTTTTAGTATTTTTAGTATTATTTTTATTGGTCTTTATTTTACATTCTCTTGCTATATGACCTATCCCGTCCACAATTGTAGCATTTACATCTTTTAGGGTTTTTTGCATATTTATAAATTTTTCTTTTTATAAAATAATTTTTATTGGATCTTTTCGTATTTTTATATTTTCCATATGGTTTAAATCTTTTGTATCTTCTTCGCATTAATTTAGGTCTTTTCGCTTTATATTTTTTATTCGATTTGTAACAACCAAATTTTGGTATTTCATATCTTTTACAACAGCTTATTAAGTTTAGCCTCTGTTTTCTAAATTCTTTTTGGTTATTAACTTCCATACAATAGTTTTTATACCATACTTGTAAATAAGCTATTTGTTCTCCTAAAGTTCCTGTTTTAGGTTCTGTGTAAAAAAGCTTGTTGTACCATAGTATTTATAGGTGCCGGTAATTTTTCAAAATATAATTTTCGAATTGGTAGCAGGAGCCCGTTTAGCCGTTGAAAATGAGAAGGCGTTGTAGGGTATGATGCATAAAACCTATGTGGTGAGGTTGAAAAACATGAATTTATTTAATTATGCTTAAGTGCTTAAGGGTTGTCAAAACGGATTAGCAATACTTATATGAAAGTTGATAGAATTATTATTAACCGATTAAGGTTTATTATAAGCAAAAGGGATTGAGTCTTAAAAGAAGTTCATAAAGTTTAGTTACCTAAATATTTGTTTATTTGCTTACTTACCTATTTATGAATTCTCAAATAACGAAGGTTAGATTACGTGTTGAATGGATAAATTATGCTTTACAAATTAAAATTGATAACTTAAAAGAACAACTACGAATTTCTCTTATTCACTCAACTAGAATAGAAGACCTTAACTTAGGTAATATTGTAGTTAATGAACTACGGGAAGAACACAACAAGATAAATACAATTGTACAAATACACCTAGAAATTAAAAAATTATTAGATTTCTTAAAACAAATAGAACTTAGCCAATCATTAATAGAACTTGAACAATTAATAAATTCAATATGACTATTAAAACACAAATTAACAACGTTAAAGATCATATAAAAACGAGAGATAACATATTAAATGTTCAAAATAGAATTATACAAGATAAAAATAGATGATTTTGAAGAATACTTATATGAAGCTTACGTAAGAAAAGATAATGAAATAAGAGATGCCTTGAGAAAATATTTAATTAAGTTACAAGACAAGAAAAATAGAAACTTAATAGCTAAACAAGAACTTAGAGATTTACAAAAGTCTTTATACGTATGACTAAATCACAAATCGAAACGTTCACCCATAACTTGGTATCGTAGCTTACTATTCATAAGCTTACTAGTTACTATTCACCTGAGCTATACACATAGAAGATATTCCACAAGTAAATATGGAAGCAGATAAGGTAACCCCTTTTCTTATGAACTAAATTTAAATTCAATCCCCTAGTTTATAATAATACCGAGATCTCGTTAAGATGATTCTATAATTTCATATAGGATGTATGCTATCTTAAATATGTTTTCCCCGATTAAGTAAAAATCATGTTTAGAAACCAAGAGACAATTGGTAGCAGGAGCCCGTTTAGCCGTTGAAAATGAGAAGGCGTTGTAGGGTATGATGCATAAAACCTATGTGGTGAGGTTGAAAAACATGAATTTATTTAATTATGCTTAAGTGCTTAAGGGTTGTCAAAACGGATTAGAAAGATTTATATGAAAGTTGATAGAATTATTATTAACCGATTAAGGTTTATTATAAGCAAAAGGGATTGAGTTTTAAAAGAAGTTCATAAAGTTTAGTTACCTAAATATTTGTTTATTTGCTTACTTACCTATTTATGAATTCTCAAATAACGAAGGTTAGATTACGTGTTGAATGGATAAATTATGCTTTACAAATTAAAATTGATAACTTAAAAGAACAACTACGAATTTCTCTTATTCACTCAACTAGAATAGAAGACCTTAACTTAGGTAATATTGTAGTTAATGAACTACAGGAAGAACACAACAAGATAAATAAAATTGTACAAATACACCTAGAAATTAAAAAATTATTAGATTTCTTAAAACAAATAGAACTTAGCCAATCATTAATAGAACTTGAACAATTAATAAATTCAATATGACTATTAAAACACAAATTAACAACGTTAAAGAGCATATAAAAACGAGAGATAACATATTAAATGTTCAAAATAGAATTATACAAGATAAAATAGATGATTTTGAAGAATACTTATATGAAGCTTACGTAAGAAAAGATAATGAAATAAGAGATGCCTTGAGAAAATATTTAATTAAGTTACAAGACAAGAAAAATAGAAACTTAATAGCTAAACAAGAACTTAGAGATTTACAAAAGTCTTTATACGTATGACTAAATCACAAATCGAAACGTTCTAGAAGATATTGAAATACGACAAAATATTCTAAATTTCCAACTAAGGATTCAACAAGATTTAATAGATGAATTTGAAAATTATTTATATGAAGCCAACGTAAGAAAGGATACCGAACTAAGAGATGCCTTAAGAAAATATCTAACTAGTCTACAAGATAAGAAGAATCAAAAGTTAATTGCTAAACAAGAACTTAAAGATTTACAAAATTCATTATACGTATGAGTACTAAATCACAAGTAAATAGAGCACCGACAAAAGCTAATTGGCAATACTTTACATCACTTATGCAAGCGGATATTAAAAGTTTAGAATTAAGTAATCAAAAGCAAATAGCTATCATTAATAAACTACAAATATTAGAACGAGCAACATTAAATGATAATTATGACTATGAAAAAGAGTTAAAACCTTCTTTTAATGTCATTTGTATTTCCGTTTTATGCTTATACCAATTTTCTAAAGGGTTATCACTACATAGTTTTTCTAGTTGAGTTTTTAAAGGGGTAAGCTTATCTAAATGGAGTATACCAATTTCTATAAGTTCAAAGTTATTATTATTTTCTTTCTTGGTTGTCATTCTTTGGACTAATTGAGGTTCTTCGCCTATTTTACATTTTTCCCATTCCATTGGTATTCTTTCTCTATTTTTAACTATTTTAGCTCTTAACTTATGTTTACAAGGAGTAATTAATGTGACAAATTCTTTTCCTATACTAAAAGGTTTATATTGGTTAAGGAAGTTAGTTCCTAATATAATGTCTTTTCCTATTAGTTCGAAACAAGATATACTTTAGGTATAACTAATATTTTATTCCAAATTTGTATTTTTACATTTGTTTGATATAAGGTAATGTTACTACTATTGTTAATAAATCCATTAATTTTAAATGGTGTGTTTAATTTTTTCCATTCCGGTAAACAATTTTCTTTCATTATTGTTGGTTGTGCTCCCGTATCTACCATTGGTGTATAGTACCTACTCTTATATCCTTCAAAGATTATTTTTATAAGTATATAGGTTAAATTACTCATTTTTATTAAGAATTACTAAGTCATTTTTCATTTTTCTGTAATCGCCGTTCTAATATTTCTATGTCTCTAGTTTTTTCTTGTAACTTTTTAGAATATAATCTTATACTATAGTGATGACATCCTGCAAATCTAACATAGTTTAGTCTTTGACTTAAATAAACCTTTTCTTCTTTTGCTATTTCTAACTGTTTTTGTAATTTTACTAGTTCAATTAAACTCGGGAATAGTGTTATTCATTCATTATTTTAATCTTATATTGGGCTTGATTATATGTGAATTCAAAATAGTCTTGGTTTATTTTCCATGGCTTAACCTTTTCTAAGAAATCTTTTCCTAATATTATTTTGTTATTTAAGGTTATAACATATTCAATGTTTATATCTTGTAGTGCAATCTTTGTTGTTAGGGTAATTAATCTATTAAAATTCTCATTGATGTTAAGAGATAGTTTTTCTAATGGAATATAATTATTTTCAATGTTGATGTCTATTTGTGCTGTTAGGTTTTTTGTTCCTATTTGTATAAGTATATAATGTTCATATGATTTTAGTTGAATAGGTAGACTGTCGGTTAAATGTCGTTTGGATCGAGAAATACTTAACCGTTTCTTTACGATTTCTAAATCTTCATAGTTTGGTTTCGAATATAATTTTAATCCTTTTTCTATAGGTAAAATAAGATCTGTAAAAGGGGTGTCTATAGTAATTGGTCTTAATTTATTTTTGGTATAAATTTGATGTTGATCTGTTAAAATATAAGCATTCTTACATTGTACTGTCATAACTTTTGATCCATTGGTCATGTTTATTCCACTTAGCATCCAAGATAATACTAATGCTTTTTCTATGTTTTGGTCAGCTAAACTTATAGAATAATTTGGTTTAATTATGAATCGTACTTTCTGGTAAATAAGATTTCCTTTAAGTTGTGCTATAATAGCTTGTTCTTCCTGGTTCTTTTATTCCGTCATCGCCTAATTCTAACTCTAAGGGAGTATCTACTCCTTCTTTAAAACATGCTTTTATTATTATTTCGATAGCTGCTAGTTCTACGAATCTAAATGTAATTGGTTTGTTTTTTAAAGTATTGTTAATTTTTGTTATTTCTTCATTTAACACTTCTTGTGTTATTAAAGGTACTCTAGTATTTCCTTGCACTTGGGTTATATCTATAACATGTTCTCTATCTCGCTATAACTAGATATTCTTGCTTTTTCCTTTTAAAATACTTTGATAAATGTGTGAAGTCAAATTTTTCTTATCTACTATTTTATCGGGTGACAAAGTAAATCCTTCATATTTTAATTCATTATATTTTTGCAAATCAAAAATAGCTCTTTGATTTCTATGTTGTTCCGTAATATCTTCATCATAATCAACTTGTTGTAGTTCTTTACTCATCACCGTCGGCTTCAATATTATCTCGTTTCTTCATTACTTTCTTCATGGCTTTCTATTCCATTGATTTCATCATTATCTCGTTTCATATTCAAGCACATATATTTCTTCATCTGGTGGTATATTGGTTTTGCCTAATTCATATTCTCGCTATATGGAGTTCAATGAAATTTATATTTTTAGTATTTTTAGTATTATTTTTATTGGTCTTTATTTTACATTCTCTTGCTATATGACCTATCTCGTCCACAATTGTAGCATTTACATCTTTTAGGTTTTTTGCATATTTATAAATTTTTCTTTTTATAAAATAATTTTTATTGGATCTTTTCGTATTTTTATATTTTCCATATGGTTTAAATCTTTTGTATCTTCTTCGCATTAATTTAGGTCTTTTCGCTTTATATTTTTTATTCGATTTGTAACAACCAAATTTTGGTATTTCATATCTTTTACAACAGCTTATTAAGTTTAGCCTGTTTTCTAAATTCTTTTGGTTATTAACTTCCATACAATAGTTTTTATACCATACTTGTAAATAAGCTATTTGTTCTCCTAAAGTTCCTGTTTTAGGTCTCGTGTAAAAAGCTTGTTGTACCATAGTATTTATAGGTGCCGGTAATTTTTCAAAATATAATTTTCGAAAGACCGCTAATTGTTCAGGGGTTTCAGCTCCTAATTCGTAATAATTCATTTGGAATGCGCAATTATATCTATTTAAATC
Organism: Beta lomatogona; assembly: GCA_947646795.1. Lineage (NCBI taxonomy): Eukaryota > Viridiplantae > Streptophyta > Magnoliopsida > Caryophyllales > Amaranthaceae > Beta > Beta lomatogona. The sequence continues at coordinate 17,627 of CANSNZ010000987.1, forward strand.
TTCTGGACACAAAGAACATATTTGCATATTATATAATTGGGACTTACAATACTCCTTTTTGGCTATAAGGTATTTTAAGTCTCGCATTTGGATTACTAAATTCTCTTCGAATTATTCTCTCATATTTTTTCAACATTTGGATTGGATCCGTCATCTCAGTTCCTTCTATCTTGGTACTCCTTAGTTCTCGTTAATTCTAATATGCCTATATTATTTAAAAAGTTTTTAGCTATTCCCGTTATTGTGGCTTCAATATAATTTGCCGCCGCACTAACGTGTATTTTTGCTTCGATTAGTTTTGCAGTTATTCTAGCTATCCAATTTTGTATGTCTATTTCTGTATTTATAGAACAATCTAGATTTAAAGTTTCTCCCGATTGATTATCTCTTGGTATATAATCGTTTTCTATTTTTCTTCGATATTTCCATATATAGTCGTTATTTTTATACTTGTAATCATAATATTTTTTCTTTTTAAAGGTAGGTTTATAACTCCTATCGTTTCCATATGATCATAATTGCCATCGTTGTAGACTTTTGTGAGTACATTAATTTCTTCATCTTTATCTCGAGTTAAAATCTGCTTCTAAATAATTGGAATATCTAAATTCTTGACTGGATTGTTCGGAACAAGTTTCATAGTTTTCTTGTAATTCATTTAGATTATTTACTTCAAGTCGTTCAACTTCCATAGTTAAGGCTTCTATAACAGTATTATTTAGGGTCTCGTTATCCGATTCATGGATTTCGATATTTCATTATTATCTTTGATATTGCTCATAAGTTGTTCTTCGATTTTATCAAATTTATTATTATATTCTATTTTAAGATTTTGTATTTCTTCATGAAAATTATTTTCTACTCTATATACTTTATCTAATATTTGTTTAGTATTAAGATGTATTATTTTAATAGATTCTTCCATTTTTCTCATTCGTTCATCGTATTTTCTTTCTAGTTTTTCTAATTTTTTATAAATATCGTTGATTGTTTTGTTATCCCGATAGCTACATTCTATGTTTGTTAGTTGTACTAAATTATTTTCTAGTGCTAATCTTCTTTCCCTATCAAATTCATTTTCTAATATCATTTGTTTTCGATCTTTAATTAAATAAAATGTGCCTTCACTAATTTCTCGCAAATTGTCTATTTTGATTAGTCTTGTGTATTTTAAATGGACCGTCCGGATATCTAATAATTTCTTCTTCAATGGTTTTTTCGTTTTTATTCATTATTCGTCTTGTTTTTCTTGTTTAAATACTCGCTCGTATTCTACTTCGATTTTCTTTCTTAAAAGTAATTCAGAAATAACTGGGAATATTCTTTAGTGATTTTCTTCCCTAATATTTCGTAACCTTGTTCTTCTAATTCCATTGGTAACTTAGTATTACTTGGCTCGGTTTGTCTCGATGTATTTTTACTTTCTTTTAGTAATTTTATAATAAATAAAATATTTGTATTAATTATTTTTAAATTAGTACCTAAGTGTCCGTCTGTTTCTAATTCACTCATAAGCATAAAGCTGGTTTTCTATTTAGTTTATAATTTTTATAATCTTTTATGATTTTCTTTACCACTTGTTCTTGTTCCTTAATTTGTATTTCTAGTAATTCTAATTGATCATCAAAAGGTTTTAACTCTTTTTCATAGTCATAATTATCATTTAATGTTGCTCGCTCTAATATTTGTAGTTTATTAATGATAGCTATTTGCTTTTGATTACTTAATTCTAAACTTTTAATATCCGCTTGCATAAGTGATGTAAAGTATTGCCAATTAGCTTTTGTCGGTGCTCTATTTACTTGTGATTTAGTACTCATACGTATAATGAATTTTGTAAATCTTTAAGTTCTTGTTTAGCAATTAACTTTTGATTCTTCTTATCTTGTAGACTAGTTAGATATTTTCTTAAGGCATCTCTTAGTTCAAGATCCTTTCTTCTCGTTGGCTTCATATAAATAATTTTCAAATTCATCTATTAAATCTTGTTGAATCCTTAGTTGGAAATTTAGAATATTTTGTCGTATTTCAATATCTTCTAGAACGTTTCGATTTGTGATTTAGTCATACGTATAAAGACTTTTGTAAATCTCTAAGTTCTTGTTTAGCTATTAAGTTTCTATTTTTCTTGTCTTGTAACTTAATTAAATATTTTCTCAAGGCATCTCTTATTTCATTATCTTTTCTTTCGTAAGCTTCATATAAGTATTCTTCAAAATCATCTATTTTATCTTGTATAATTCTATTTTGAACATTTAATATGTTATCTCTCGTTTTTATATGATCTTTAACGTTGTTAATTTGTGTTTTAATAGTCATATTGAATTTATTAATTGTTCAAGTTCTATTAATGATTGGCTAAGTTCTATTTGTTTTAAGAAATCTAATAATTTTTTAATTTCTAGGTGTATTTGTACAATTTTATTTATCTTGTTGTGTTCTTCCCGTAGTTCATTAACTACAATATTACCTAAGTTAAGGTCTTCTATTCTAGCCGAGTGAATAAGAGAAATTCGTAGTTGTTCTTTTAAGTTATCAATTTTAATTTGTAAAGCATAATTTATCCATTCAACACGTAATCTAACCTTCGTTATTTGAGAATTCATAAATAGGTAAGTAAGCAAATAAACAAATATTTAGGTAACTAAACTTTATGAACTTCTTTTAAGACTCAATCCCTTTGCTTATAATAAACCTTAATCGGTTAATAATAATTCTATCAACTTTCATATAAGTACCGCTAATCCGTTTTGACAACCCTTAAGCACTTAAGCATAATTAAATAAATTCATGTTTTTCAACCTCACCACATAGGTTTTATGCATCATACCCTACAACGCCTTCTCATTTTCAACGGCTAAACGGGCTCCCGCTACCAATTGTCTCTTGGTTTCTAAACATGATTTTACTTAATCGGGAAAACATATTTAAGATAGCATACATCCTATATGAAATTATAGAATCATCTTAACGGATCTCAAGTATTATTATAAACTAGGGGATTGAATTTAAATTTAGTTCATAAGAAAAGGGGTTACCTTATCTCGCTTCCATATTTACTTGTGGAATATCTTCTATGTGTATAGCTCCGGTGAATAGTAACTAGTAAGCTTATGAATAGTAAGCTCGATACCGCTATGGGTGAAGCGTGTGTTTGAGTAGGATAGAGAAGGAAAGTTGAGAGAAGAAATGTGGAAGTGTAGTTAGGCAAGTGCCTTCCGATGATTTTGCTTCATCAAGAAGCTCTTATTTATAACCAAAGGATTACAACGGTTCGTACAAAAATTACATACCGTTTAAAACACTATTTGCTACAAAGGTGAAAAGTGCTACAAGAAAAGTATCGTTCACTATTCACTATTCACATATTTTTTGCGTTAGCCGCCTATCTTTTGTCATGTAGTAACTATTACAAAGTTTATCCGTTACATGGTAAAATATCTCTATTCTACGGTGCTTAACTTGGTAGACAGATGTTTTATTCTTGTACGCCGTGTTCTATCTCTCGTAGTTGATACCGCAGTTGTTAGATGATTCATCCTTATCTTCATAACTTTCCATATCTTCGATTATTGGTACAATTATCTTCGCTTAACTCCACACATCTTACATGAGTGGTTATTATTTTGTTGCATCCAACTGCAATATCTCTTTAAAGTATCTTCCGTTAGAAAATTCCTTGGTAAATTTTGTGTAACTCGGCGCTGATCCGGGTGGAGCGGGCTCCATATCCATGACTTAATAGTTTCGATCGCATCATGGCCATATCTTGTGCTTTGCGAGATAATTAGTGTGTTTAACTCCTTATGGTTTATCCAAACATAAGTCTTGACCATGGTAATCAAGGCTTCATAAATTGCTTTTATCTTGACGGCCCTCTTTTCCCCGAGGAGGTCCGGTATCTCATGGTGGTTTAACTCGGTCGTGCCTTTATTTCTTCAGGGAAGATAAAATGCGTTGTACAACCCATTTTAACAACCCTAATACATTGTTTTATCTCAGAAGAAGTAACTTCGCCTGGGGCGGTATAACATCTTACAAAAATCATGGGAGATTTCGTAATATGCAAATAACTTTTAGCTGCTTTATATAGTTCAGGAATTGATGATAGCTCCTCTCCATTCAATGTATATACGGAATTAAGAAGGCCATAATCATAAGTTGCTTTGATTAAATTTGCATTGCAACCAGGCAACGCTATTAACTCGTTTACCCTTTTTAAAGGGTTAGTAATATATCCGCCTTCGATTTCTCCATGGCGGTCTTTTGTGGTTATTTCTGGGAAGGTATTTAGCCTATTGGCAATAAGTAAGAAATTATCTATATATTGGCGAACTTGAGGGATCATTGTTTGTTTGGTACCTAGGGTTAATTTTTCTTTAAAAGAAGTAGTATCTCGGTATTAAGCTTGGAAAGTTTATTTCATTGATAACTGGAGTAGGATTATTGGCTTGACCGGGGTTATAGGTTTGTAGGGACATACTTCGCTTGAAAGGGGGATTAACTTTTCTTGTGATAACTCGGCTTTTATATTTTTGGCTAGTGCCAATATCTCGCTTGCTCCATATTAGGATTGCTGGAAGTCTTTCGAAAATTATATTTTGAAAAAGGTAATACATTCCATTCATAAAATCCATTAGGGACTTTGAATGCTGTTAACGGTTTAGAATCTTCGGTTAATTTTAATTGGTGAAAGCCACTTTTACAATCAAACTTTGAAAAATAATTGTAACCTTGTATTTGCCTCATTTTAAGTATCTTATTTGGTATAGGGTAATTATATGTAATTGTTTTTTCGTTTAGGATCCGATAATCTATAACCATTCGGGTTTTTCCTCTTTTTTGTTCGGAGTGCTTATTAACTATAAATGCACTCGCTACTATGTTTTGAGTTGCTTGGTCTAATTAATTGGCCAGCTAATAGTTCCGTTATATGCATTTTAAATTCCTTTTCATCTCTTTGGGTATTATTAAAGGATTTTTGTGATATTATGCTATTTGGGTCTTTTAATGTCATTTGTATTTCCGTTTTATGCTTATACCAATTTTCTAAAGGGTTATCACTACATAGTTTTTCTAGTTGAGTTTTTAAAGGGGTAAGCTTATCTAAATGGAGTATACCAATTTCTATAAGTTCAAAGTTATTATTATTTTCTTTCTTGGTTGTCATTCTTTGGACTAATTGAGGTTCTTCGCCTATTTTACATTTTTCCCATTCCATTGGTATTCTTTCTCTATTTTTAACTATTTTAGCTCTTAACTTATGTTTACAAGGAGTAAATAATGTGACAAATTCTTTTCCTATACTAAAAGGTTTATATTGGTTAAGGAAGTTAGTTCCTAATATAATGTCTTTTCCTATTAGTTCGAAACAAAGTATACTTTAGGTATAACTAATATTTTATTCCAAATTTGTATTTTTACATTTGTTTGATATAAGGTAATGTTACTACTATTGTTAATAAATCCATTAATTTTAAATGGTGTGTTTAATTTTTTCCATTCTCGGTAAACAATTTTCTTTCATTATTGTTGGTTGTGCTCCCGTATCTACCATTGGTGTATAGTACCTACTCTTATATCCTTCAAAGATTATTTTTATAAGTATATAGGTTAAATTACTCATTTTTATTAAGAATTACTAAGTCATTTTTCATTTTCTCGTAATCGCTGTTCTAATATTTCTATGTCTCTAGTTTTTTCTTGTAACTTTTTAGAATATAATCTTATACTATAGTGATGACATCCTGCAAATCTAACATAGTTTAGTCTTTGACTTAAATAAACCTTTTCTTCTTTTGCTATTTCTAACTGTTTTTGTAATTTTACTAGTTCAATTAAACTGGGAATAGTGTTATTCATTCATTATTTTAATCTTATATTGGGCTTGATTATATGTGAATTCAAAATAGTCTTGGTTTATTTTCCATGGCTTAACCTTTTCTAAGAAATCTTTTCCTAATATTATTTTGTTATTTAAGGTTATAACATATTCAATGTTTATATCTTGTAGTGCAATCTTTGTTGTTAGGGTAATTAATCTATTAAAATTCTCATTGATGTTAAGAGATAGTTTTTCTAATGGAATATAATTATTTTCAATGTTGATGTCTATTTGTGCTGTTAGGTTTTTTGTTCCTATTTGTATAAGTATATAATGTTCATATGATTTTAGTTGAATAGGTAGACTGTCGTTAAATGTCGTTTGGATCGAGAAATACTTAACCGTTTCTTTACGATTTCTAAATCTTCATAGTTTGGTTTCGAATATAATTTTAATCCTTTTTCTATAGGTAAAATAAGATCCGTAAAAGGGGTGTCTATAGTAATTGGTCTTAATTTATTTTTGGTATAAATTTGATGTTGATCTGTTAAAATATAAGCATTCTTACATTGTACTTGTCATAACTTTTGATCCATTGGTCATGTTTATTCCACTTAGCATCCAATATAATACTAATGCTTTTTCTATGTTTTGGTCAGTTAAACTTATAGAATAATTTGGTTTAATTATGAATCGTACTTTCCGGTAAATAAGATTTCCTTTAAGTTGTGCTATAATAGCTTGTTCTTCCGGTTCTTTTATTCTCGTCATCGCCTAATTCTAACTCTAAGGGAGTATCTATTCCTTCTTTAAAACATGCTTTTATTATTATTTCGATAGCTGCTAGTTCTACGAATCTAAATGTAATTGGTTTGTTTTTTAAAGTATTGTTAATTTTTGTTATTTCTTCATTTAACACTTCTTGTGTTATTAAAGGTACTCTAGTATTTCCTTGCACTTGGGTTATATCTATAACATGTTCTCTATCTCGCTATAACTAGATATTCTTGCTTTTTCCTTTTAAAATACTTTGATAAATGTGTGAAGTCAAATTTTTTCTTATCTACTATTTTATCGGGTGACAAAGTAAATCCTTCATATTTTAATTCATTATATTTTTGCAAATCAAAAATAGCTCTTTGATTTCTATGTTGTTCCGTAATATCTTCATCATAATCAACTTGTTGTAGTTCTTTACTCATCACCGTCAGTTTCAATATTATCTGTTTCTTCATTACTTTCTTCATGGCTTTCTATTCCATTGATTTCATCATTATCTGTTTCATATTCAAGCACATATATTTCTTCATCTGGTGGTATATTGGTTTTGCCTAATTCATATTCTCGCTATATGGAGTTCAATGAAATTTATATTTTTAGTATTTTTAGTATTATTTTTATTGGTCTTTATTTTACATTCTCTTGCTATATGACCTATCTCGTCCACAATTGTAGCATTTACATCTTTTAGGGTTTTTTGCATATTTATAAATTTTTCTTTTTATAAAATAATTTTTATTGGATCTTTTCGTATTTTTATATTTTCCATATGGTTTAAATCTTTTGTATCTTCTTCGCATTAATTTAGGTCTTTTCGCTTTATATTTTTTATTCGATTTGTAACAACCAAATTTTGGTATTTCATATTTTTTACAACAGTTATTAAGTTTAGCCTGTTTTCTAAATTCTTTTTGGTTATTAACTTCCATACAATAGTTTTTATACCATACTTGTAAATAAGCTATTTGTTCTCCTAAAGTTCCTGTTTTAGGTTCTGTGTAAAAAGCTTGTTGTACCATAGTATTTATAGGTGCTGGTAATTTTTCAAAATATAATTTTCGAAAGACTCGCTAATTGTTCGGGGGTTTCAGTTCCTAATTCGTAATAATTCATTTGGAATGCGCAATTATATCTATTTAAATCTTCTGGACACAAAGAACATATTTGCATATTATATAATTGGGACTTACAATACTCCTTTTGGCTATAAGGTATTTTAAGTCTGCATTTGGATTACTAAATTCTCTTCGAATTATTCTCTCATATTTTTTCAACATTTGGATTGGATCTGTCATCTCAGTTCCTTCTATCTTGGTACTCCTTAGTTCTGTTAATTCTAATATGCCTATATTATTTAAAAAGTTTTTAGCTATTCCCGTTATTGTGGCTTCAATATAATTTGCTGCCGCACTAACGTGTATTTTTGCTTCGATTAATTTTGCAGTTATTCTAGCTATCCAATTTTGTATGTCTATTTCAGTATTTATAGAACAATCTAGATTTAAAGTTTCTCCCGATTGATTATCTCTTGGTATATAATCGTTTTCTATTTTTCTTCGATATTTCCATATATAGTCGTTATTTTTATACTTGTAATCATAATATTTTTTCTTTTTAAAAGTAGGTTTATAACTCCTATCGGTTTCCATATGATCATAATTGCCATCGTTGTAGACTTTTGTGAGCACATTGATTTCTTCATCTTTATCTCGAGTTAAAATCGCTTCTAAATAATTGGAATATCTAAATTCTTGACTGGATTGTTCAGAACAAGTTTCATTGTTGTCTTGTAATTCATTTAGATTATTTACTTCAAGTCGTTCAACTTCCATAGTTAAGGCTTCTATAACAAGTATTATTTAGGGTCTCGTTATCCGATTCATGGATTTCCGATATTTCATTATTATCTTTGATATTACTTATAAGTTGTTCTTCGATTTTATCAAATTTATTATTATATTCTATTTTAAGATTTTGTATTTCTTTATGAAAATTATTTTCTACTCTATATACTTTATCTAATATTTGTTTAGTATTAAGATGTATTATTTTAATAGATTCTTCCATTTTTCTCATTCGTTCATCGTATTTTCTTTCTAGTTTCTCTAATTTTTTATAAATATCGTTGATTGTTTTGTTATCCTGATAGTTACATTCTATGTTTGTCAGTTGTACTAAATTATTTTCTAGCGCTAATCTTCTTTCCCTATCAAATTCATTTTCTAATATCATTTGTTTTCGATCTTTAATTAAATAAAATGTGCCTTCACTAATTTCTCGCAAATTGTCTATTTTGATTAGTCTTGTGTATTTTAAATGGACCGTCTGGATATCTAATAATTTCTTCTTCAATGGTTTTTTCGTTTTTATTCATTATTCGTCTTGTTTTTCTTGTTTAAATACTCGTTCGTATTCTACTTCGATTTTCTTTCTTAAAAGTAATTCAGGAAATAACTGGGAATATTCTTTAGTGATTTTCTTCTCTAATATTTCGTAACCTTGTTCTTCTAATTCTATTGGTAACTTAGTATTACTTGACTCTGGTTTGTCTCGTTCTATTTTTACTTTCTTTAAGTAATTTTATAATAGATAAAATATTTGTATTAATTATTTTTAAATTAGTACCTAAGTGTCCGTCTGTTTCTAATTCACTCATAAGCATAAAGCTGGTTTTCTATTTAGTTTATAATTTTTATAATCTTTTATGATTTTCTTTACCACTTGTTCTTGTTCCTTAATTTGTATTTCTAGTAATTCTAATTGATCATCAAAAGGTTTTAACTCTTTTTCATAGTCATAATTATCATTTAATGTTGCTCGTTCTAATATTTGTAGTTTATTAATGATAGCTATTTGCTTTTGATTACTTAATTCTAAACTTTTAATATCCGCTTGCATAAGTGATGTAAAGTATTGCCAATTAGCTTTTGTCAGTGCTCTATTTACTTGTGATTTAGTACTCATACGTATAATGAATTTTGTAAATCTTTAAGTTCTTGTTTAGCAATTAACTTTTGATTCTTCTTATCTTGTAGACTAGTTAGATATTTTCTTAAGGCATCTCTTAGTTCAGTATCCTTTCTTCTCGTTGGCTTCATATAAATAATTTTCAAATTCATCTATTAAATCTTGTTGAATCCTTAGTTGGAAATTTAGAATATTTTGTCGTATTTCAATATCTTCTAGAACGTTTCGATTTGTGATTTAGTCATACGTATAAAGACTTTTGTAAATCTCTAAGTTCTTGTTTAGCTATTAAGTTTCTATTTTTCTTGTCTTGTAACTTAATTAAATATTTTCTCAAGGCATCTCTTATTTCATTATCTTTTCTTACGTAAGCTTCATATAAGTATTCTTCAAAATCATCTATTTTATCTTGTATAATTCTATTTTGAACATTTAATATGTTATCTCTCGTTTTTATATGATCTTTAACGTTGTTAATTTGTGTTTTAATAGTCATATTGAATTTATTAATTGTTCAAGTTCTATTAATGATTGGCTAAGTTCTATTTGTTTTAAGAAATCTAATAATTTTTTAATTTCTAGGTGTATTTGTACAATTTTATTTATCTTGTTGTGTTCTTCCCTGTAGTTCATTAACTACAATATTACCTAAGTTAAGGTCTTCTATTCTAGCTGAGTGAATAAGAGAAATTCGTAGTTGTTCTTTTAAGTTATCAATTTTAATTTGTAAAGCATAATTTATCCATTCAACACGTAATCTAACCTTCGTTATTTGAGAATTCATAAATAGGTAAGTAAGCAAATAAACAAATATTTAGGTAACTAAACTTTATGAACTTCTTTTAAGACTCAATCCCTTTTGCTTATAATAAACCTTAATCGGTTAATAACAATTCTATCAACTTTCATATAAGTACTTGCTAATCCGTTTTGACAACCCTTAAGCACTTAAGCATAATTAAATAAATTCATGTTTTTCAACCTCACCACATAGGTTTTATGCATCATACCCTACAACGCCTTCTCATTTTTAACGGCTAAACGGGCTCCCGCTACCAATTGTCTCTTGGTTTCTAAACATGATTTTACTTAATCGGGGAAAACATATTTAAGATAGCATACATCCTATATGAAATTATAGAATCGTCTTAACAGATCTCGGTATTATTATAAACTAGGGGATTGAATTTAAATTTAGTTCATAAGAAAAGGGGTTACCTTATCTCGCTTCCATATTTACTTGTGGAATATCTTCTATGTGTATAGCTCCGGTGAATAGTAACTAGTAAGCTTAGAACTAAGGAGTACCAAGATAGAAGGAAGCTGAGATGACAGATCCAATCCAAATGTTGAAAAAATATGAGAGAATAATTCGAAGAGAATTTAGTAATCCAAATGCGGACTTAAAATACCTTATAGCCAAAAAGGAGTATTGTAAGTCCCGATTATATAATATGCAAATATGTTCTTTGTGTCCGGAAGATTTAAATAGATATAATTGCGCATTCCAAATGAATTATTACGAATTAGGAGCTGAAACCCCTGAACAATTAGCGGTCTTTCGAAAATTATATTTTGAAAAATTACTAGCACCTATAAATACTATGGTACAACAAGCTTTTTCACGGAACCTAAAACGGGAACTTTAGGAGAACAAATAGCTTATTTACAAGTATGGTATAAAAACTATTGTATGGAAGTTAATAACCAAAAAGAATTTAGAAAACAAAGCTAAACTTAATAACTGTTGTAAAAAATATGAAATACCAAAATTTGGTTGTTACAAATCGAATAAAAAATATAAAGCGAAAAGACCTAAATTAATGCGAAGAAGATACAAAAGATTTAAACCATATGGAAAATATAAAAATACGAAAAAATCCAATAAAAATTATTTTATAAAAAGAAAAATTTATAAATATGCAAAAAACCCTAAAAGATGTAAATGCTACAATTGTGGACGAGATAGGTCATATAGCAAGAGAATGTAAAATAAAGACCAATAAAAATAATACTAAAAATACTAAAAATATAAATTTCATTGAACTCCATATAGCGAGAATATGAATTAGGCAAAACCAATATACCACCAGATGAAGAAATATATGTGCTTGAATATGAAACAGATAATGATGAAATCAATGGAATAGAAAGCCATGAAGAAAGTAATGAAGAAACAGATAATATTGAAACCGACAGGTGATGAGTAAAGAACTACAACAAGTTGATTATGATGAAGATATTACGGAACAACATAGAAATCAAAGAGCTATTTTTGATTTGCAAAAATATAATGAATTAAAATATGAAGGATTTACTTTGTCACCCGATAAAATAGTAGATAAGAAAAAATTTGACTTCACACATTTATCAAAGTATTTTAAAAGGAAAAAGCAAGAATATCTAGTTATAGCAGATAGAGAACATGTTATAGATATAACCCAAGTGCAAGGAAATACTAGAGTACCTTTAATAACACAAGAAGTGTTAAATGAAGAAATAACAAAAATTAACATTACTTTAAAAAACAAACCAATTACATTTAGATTCGTAGAACTAGCAGCTATCGAAATAATAATAAAAGCATGTTTTAAAGAAGGAATAGATACTCCCTTAGAGTTAGAATTAGCTGATGACGGAATAAAAGAACCGGAAGAACAAGCTATTATAGCACAACTTAAAGGAAATCTTATTTACCAGAAAGTACGATTCATAATTAAACCAAATTATTCTATAAGTTTAACTGACCAAAACATAGAAAAAGCATTAGTATTATATTGGATGCTAAGTGGAATAAATATGACCAATGGATCAAAAGTTATGACAAGTACAATGTAAGAATGCTTATATTTTAACAGATCAACATCAAATTTATACCAAAAATAAATTAAGACCAATTACTATAGACACCCCTTTTACGGATCTTATTTTACCTATAGAAAAAGGATTAAAATTATATTCGAAACCAAACTATGAAGATTTAGAAATCGTAAAGAAACGGTTAAGTATTTCTCGATCCAAACGACATTTAGCGACGGTCTACCTATTCAACTAAAATCATATGAACATTATATACTTATACAAATAGGAACAAAAAAAACCTAACAAACACAAATAGACATCAACATTGAAAATAATTATATTCCATTAGAAAAACTATCTCTTAACATCAATGAGAATTTTAATAGATTAATTACCCTAACAACAAAGATTGCACTACAAGATATAAACATTGAATATGTTATAACCTTAAATAACAAAATAATATTAGGAAAAGATTTCTTAGAAAAGGTTAAGCCATGGAAAATAAACCAAGACTATTTTGAATTCACATATAATCAAGCCCAATATAAGATTAAAATAATGAATGAATAACACTATTCCCAGTTTAATTGAACTAGTAAAATTACAAAAACAGTTAGAAATAGCAAAAGAAGAAAAGGTTTATTTAAGTCAAAGACTAAACTATGTTAGATTTGCAGGATGTCATCACTATAGTATAAGATTATATTCTAAAAAGTTACAAGAAAAAACTAGAGACATAGAAATATTAGAACAGCGATTACAGAAAATGAAAAATGACTTAGTAATTCTTAATAAAAATGAGTAATTTAACCTATATACTTATAAAAATAATCTTTAAAGGATATAAGAGTAGGTACTATACACCAATGGTAGATACGGGAGCACAACCAACAATAATGAAAGAAAATTGTTTACCGGAATGGAAAAAATTAAACACACCATTTAAAATTAATGGATTTAATAACAATAGTAGTAACATTACCTTATATCAAACAAATGTAAAAATACAAATTTGGAATAAAATATTAGTTATACCTAAAGTATACTTGTTTCGAACTAATAGGAAAAGACATTATATTAGGAACTAACTTCCTTAACCAATATAAACCTTTTAGTATAGGAAAAGAATTTGTCACATTATTTACTCCTTGTAAACATAAGTTAAGAGCTAAAATAGTTAAAAATAGAGAAAGAATACCAATGGAATGGGAAAAATGTAAAATAGGCGAAGAACCTCAATTAGTCCAAAGAATGACAACCAAGAAAGAAAATAATAATAACTTTGAACTTATAGAAATTGGTATACTCCATTTAGATAAACTTACCCCTTTAAAAACTCAACTAGAAAAACTATGTAGTGATAACCCTTTAGAAAATTGGTATAAGCATAAAACGGAAATACAAATGACATTAAAAGACCCAAATAGCATAATATCACAAAAACCCTTTAATAATACCCAAAGAGATGAAAAGGAATTTAAAATGCATATAACGGAACTATTAGCTGGCCAATTAATTAGACCAAGCAACTCAAAACATAGTAGCAAAGTGCATTTATAGTTAATAAGCACTCGAACAAAAAAGAGGAAAAACCCGAATGGTTATAGATTATCGGATCCTAAACGAAAAAACAATTACATATAATTACCCTATACCAAATAAGATACTTAAAATGAGGCAAATACAAGGTTACAATTATTTTTCAAAGTTTGATTGTAAAAGTGGCTTTCACCAATTAAAATTAACCGAAGATTCTAAACCGGTTAACAGCATTCAAAGTCCCTAATGGATTTTATGAATGGAATGTATTACCTTTTGGATAAAAAAATGCCCCGGGAAGATTCCAAGCATTTATGGATAAATATTTAAATCAACTATCAAATTGTGTAGTCTACATTGATGATATACTAATCTATTCGAAAACTCAAGAAGAACATTATAAGTTATTAGAACAGTTTATAGAAATCATTAAAACCAGTGGTATAGTTTTAAGCAAAAAGAAAATGGAATTATTCAAAACTCGGATTGAATTTTTAGGATTTGAAATAGATAAAGCAGGAATAAAAATGCAAGACCATATAGCTCAAAAAATTATAGAGTTTCAACAAGAAATTAATACTAAAAGGAATTACAAAAGTTCTTAGGAATAGTTAATCAAGTTAGAGAATTTATCCCTAAACTATCGCAATATACTTGAACCATTAACCAAAAAACTAAAGAAAGACTACGATTTTAAATGGAATGATACTTCGACACAAAGACTCTAGAAAAAATTAAAGAATTAGTCAGAAAGTTACCAAAACTAAGTTTTCCCGATGAAGACAAAGAATTTACATGGATAGTGGAAACAGATGCTAGTGAAACTAATAATGGTTACGGAGCAGTATTAAAATATAGATATAAAAATGATAAAAAGAATATGTTTGCGAGATATCACTCGGGAACATTTAAAGCAAATGAAATCAATTGGGATATAAATAAAAAAGAACTCAAAGCAGTAAAATATGGAATCAAAAAATTTGAATGTTATATAGTTTATAGTAAATTTATAATCGAACGGATAATAGAACTGTTAAAAGTTGGCTAACCCAAAAATTGCAGGATTCAATTACAAGGAAGGAGATAAACAGGATTGTAGCGGATATTAATCGGTATGAGTTTACTATTGAATTACTAAATACCAAAGAAAACGCTTTTGCAGACCATCTCTCAAGACATAGTTCAACAACCGATTATAGAAAATCGGGAACTCAAGATACAACTCAAAAAGATAAAGGAAGAACTTGCTTCTATGAAAAGAGAGGCCACTTCCAAGCAATCCTAATATGGAGCAAGCGAGATATTGGCACTAGCCAAAAATATAAAAGCCGAGTTATCACAAGAAAAGTTAATCCCCCTTTCAAACGAAGTATGTCCCTACAAACCTATAACCCCGGTCAAGCCAATAATCCTACTCCAGTTATCAATGAAATAAACTTTCCAAGCTTAATACGAGATACTACTTCTTTTAAAGAAAAATTAACCCTAGGTACCAAACAAACAATGATCCCTCAAGTTCGCCAATATATAGATAATTTCTTACTTATTGCCAATAGGCTAAATACCTTCCCGAAATAACCACAAAAGACCGCCATGGAGAAATCGAAGGCGGATATATTACTAACCCTTTAAAAAGGGTAAACGAGTTAATAGCGTTGCCTGGTTGCAATGCAAATTTAATCAAAGCAGCTTATGATTATGGCCTTCTTAATTCGGTATATACACTTGAATGGAGAGGAGCTATCATCAATTCTCTGAACTATATAAAGCGGCTAAAAGTTATTTGCATATTACAAAATCACCCATGATTTTTGTAAGATGCTATACCGCCCCAGGCGAAGTTACTTCTTCTGAGATAAAACAATGTATTAGGGTTGTTAAAATGGGTTGTATTCTATCTCTGTAGTTGATACCAGCAGTGTTAGATGATTCAGCCTTATCTTCATAGCTGTCCATATCTTCGATTATTGGTACAGTCATTCGCTTAACTCCACACATCTTACATGAGTGGTTATTATTTTGTTGCATCCAACTGCAATATCTCTTTAAAGTATCTTCGTTAGAAAATTTCTTGGTAAATACCGTGTAACCGGCGCTTGATGCGGGTGGAGCGAGGCTCCATATCCATGACTTAATAGTTTCGATCGCATCATGGCCATATCTTGTGCTTTGCGAGATAATTAGTGTGTTTAACTCCTTATGGTTTATCCAAACATAAGTCTTGACCATGGTAATCAAGGCTTCATAAATTGCTTTTATCTTGACGGCCCTCTTTTCCCCGAGGAGGTCTCGGTATCTCATGGTGGTTTAACTCTGGCTGTGCCTTTATTTCTTCGGGGAAGATAAAATGCGTTGTACAACCCATTTTAACAACCCTAATACATTGTTTTATCTCGGAAGAAGTAACTTCGCCTGGGCGGTATAGCATCTTACAAAAATCATGGGTGATTTTGTAATATGCAAATAACTTTTAGCCGCTTTATATAGTTCGGGAATTGATGATAGCTCCTCTCCATTCAAGGTATATATCTGAATTAAGAAGGCCATAATCATAAGTCGCTTTGATTAAATTTGCATTGCAACCAGGCAACGCTTATTAACTCGTTTACCCTTTTTAAAGGGTTAGTAATATATCCGCCTTCGATTTCTCCATGGCGGTCTTTTGTGGTTATTTCTCGGGAAGGTATTTAGCCTATTGGCAATAAGTAAGAAATTATCTATATATTGGCGAACTTGAGGGATCATTGTTTGTTTGGTACCTAGGGTTAATTTTTCTTTAAAAGAAGTAGTATCCGGTATTAAGCTTGGAAAGTTTATTTCATTGATAACTGGAGTAGGATTATTGGCTTGACTGGGGTTATAGGTTTGTAGGGACATACTTCGTTTGAAAGGGGGGATTAACTTTTCTTGTGATAACTCGGCTTTTATATTTTTGGCTAGTGCCAATATCTGCTTGCTCCATATTAGGATTGCTGGAAGTGGCCTCTCTTTTCATAGAAGCAAGTTCTTCCTTTATCTTTTTGAGTTGTATCTTGAGTTCCCGATTTTCTATAATCGGTTGTTGAACTATGTCTTGAGAGATGGTCTCGCAAAACAGTTTTCTTTGGTATTTAGTAATTCAATAGTAAACTCATACTGATTAATATCTCGCTACAATCTCGTTTATCTCCTTCCTTGTAATTGAATCCCGCAATTTTTGGGTTAGCCAACTTTTAACAGCTTCTATTATCCGTTCCGATTATAAATTTACTATAAACTATATAACATTCAAATTTTTTGATTCCATATTTTACTTGCTTTGAGTTCTTTTTTATTTATATCCCAATTGATTTCATTTGCTTTAAATGTTCCCGAGTGATATCTCGCAAACATATTCTTTTTTATCATTTTTATATCTATATTTTAATATCGCTCCGTAACCATTATTAGTTTCACTAGCATCTGTTTCCACTATCCATGTAAATTCTTTGTCTTCATCGGGAAAACTTAGTTTTGGTAACTTTCTCGACTAATTCTTTAATTTTTTCTAGAGTCTTTGTGTCAAGTATCATTCCATTTAAAATCGTAGTTTTTCTTTAGTTTTTTGGTTAATGGTTCAAGTATATTGCGATAGTTTAGGGATAAATTCTCTAACTTGATTAACTATTCCTAAGAACTTTTGTAATTCCTTTTTAGTATTAATTTCTTGTTGAAACTCTATAATTTTTTGAGCTATATGGTCTTGCATTTTTATTCCCGCTTTATCTATTTCAAATCCTAAAAATTCAATCTCGAGTTTTGAATAATTCCATTTTCTTTTTGCTTAAAACTATACCACTGGTTTTAATGATTTCTATAAACTGTTCTAATAACTTATAATGTTCTTCTTGAGTTTTCGAATAGATTAGTATATCATCAATGTAGACTACACAATTTGATAGTTGATTTAAATATTTATCCATAAATGCTTGGAATCTTCCTGGGGCATTTTTATATCCAAAAGGTAATACATTCCATTCATAAAATCCATTAGGGACTTTGAATGTTGTTAACGGTTTAGAATCTTCGGTTAATTTTAATTGGTGAAAGCCACTTTTACAATCAAACTTTGAAAAATAATTGTAACCTTGTATTTGCCTCATTTTAAGTATCTTATTTGGTATAGGGTAATTATATGTAATTGTTTTTTCGTTTAGGATCCGATAATCTATAACCATTCGGGTTTTTCCTCTTTTTTGTTCGAGTGCTTATTAACTATAAATGCACTCGCTACTATGTTTTGAGTTGCTTGGTCTAATTAATTGGCCAGCTAATAGTTCCGTTATATGCATTTTAAATTCCTTTTCATCTCTTTGGGTATTATTAAAGGGTTTTTGTGATATTATGCTATTTGGGTCTTTTAATGTCATTTGTATTTCCGTTTTATGCTTATACCAATTTTCTAAAGGGTTATCACTACATAGTTTTTCTAGTTGAGTTTTTAAAGGGGTAAGTTTATCTAAATGGAGTATACCAATTTCTATAAGTTCAAAGTTATTATTATTTTCTTTCTTGGTTGTCATTCTTTGGACTAATTGAGGTTCTTCGCCTATTTTACATTTTTCCCATTCCATTGGTATTCTTTCTCTATTTTTAACTATTTTAGCTCTTAACTTATGTTTACAAGGAGTAAATAATGTGACAAATTCTTTTCCTATACTAAAAGGTTTATATTGGTTAAGGAAGTTAGTTCCTAATATAATGTCTTTTCCTATTAGTTCGAAACAAGTATACTTTAGGTATAACTAATATTTTATTCCAAATTTGTATTTTTACATTTGTTTGATATAAGGTAATGTTACTACTATTGTTATTAAATCCATTAATTTTAAATGGTGTGTTTAATTTTTTCCATTCTGGTAAACAATTTTCTTTCATTATTGTTGGTTGTGCTCCCGTATCTACCATTGGTGTATAGTACCTACTCTTATATCCTTCAAAGATTATTTTTATAAGTATATAGGTTAAATTACTCATTTTTATTAAGAATTACTAAGTCATTTTTCATTTTCTCGTAATCGTTTGTTCTAATATTTCTATGTCTCTAGTTTTTTCTTGTAACTTTTTAGAATATAATCTTATACTATAGTGATGACATCCTGCAAATCTAACATAGTTTAGTCTTTGACTTAAATAAACCTTTTCTTCTTTTGCTATTTCTAACTGTTTTTGTAATTTTACTAGTTCAATTAAACTCGGGAATAGTGTTATTCATTCATTATTTTAATCTTATATTGGGCTTGATTATATGTGAATTCAAAATAGTCTTGGTTTATTTTCCATGGCTTAACCTTTTCTAAGAAATCTTTTCCTAATATTATTTTGTTATTTAAGGTTATAACATATTCAATGTTTATATCTTGTAGTGCAATCTTTGTTGTTAGGGTAATTAATCTATTAAAATTCTCATTGATGTTAAGAGATAGTTTTTCTAATGGAATATAATTATTTTCAATGTTGATGTCTATTTGTGCTGTTAGGTTTTTTGTTCCTATTTGTATAAGTATATAATGTTCATATGATTTTAGTTGAATAGGTAGACTGTCGGTTAAATGTCGTTTGGATCGAGAAATACTTAACCGTTTCTTTACGATTTCTAAATCTTCATAGTTTGGTTTCGAATATAATTTTAATCCTTTTTCTATAGGTAAAATAAGATCCGTAAAAGGGGTGTCTATAGTAATTGGTCTTAATTTATTTTTGGTATAAATTTGATGTTGATCCGTTAAAATATAAGCATTCTTACATTGTCTTGTCATAACTTTTGATCCATTGGTCATATTTATTCCACTTAGCATCCAATATAATACTAATGCTTTTTCTATGTTTTGGTCGGTTAAACTTATAGAATAATTTGGTTTAATTATGAATCGTACTTTCCGGTAAATAAGATTTCCTTTAAGTTGTGCTATAATAGCTTGTTCTTTCGGTTCTTTTATTCTGTCATCAGCCTAATTCTAACTCTAAGGGAGTATCTATTCCTTCTTTAAAACATGCTTTTATTATTATTTCGATAGTTTGCTAGTTCTACGAATCTAAATGTAATTGGTTTGTTTTTTAAAGTATTGTTAATTTTTGTTATTTCTTCATTTAACACTTCTTGTGTTATTAAAGGTACTCTAGTATTTCCTTGCACTTGGGTTATATCTATAACATGTTCTCTATCTGCTATAACTAGATATTCTTGCTTTTTCCTTTTAAAATACTTTGATAAATGTGTGAAGTCAAATTTTTTCTTATCTACTATTTTATCGGGTGACAAAGTAAATCCTTCATATTTTAATTCATTATATTTTTGCAAATCAAAAATAGCTCTTTGATTTCTATGTTGTTCCGTAATATCTTCATCATAATCAACTTGTTGTAGTTCTTTACTCATCACTCGTCGGTTTCAATATTATCTGTTTCTTCATTACTTTCTTCATGGCTTTCTATTCCATTGATTTCATCATTATCTGTTTCATATTCAAGCACATATATTTCTTCATCTGGTGGTATATTGGTTTTGCCTAATTCATATTCTCGCTATATGGAGTTCAATGAAATTTATATTTTTAGTATTTTTAGTATTATTTTTATTGGTCTTTATTTTACATTCTCTTGCTATATGACCTATCTCGTCCACAATTGTAGCATTTACATCTTTTAGGGTTTTTTGCATATTTATAAATTTTTCTTTTTATAAAATAATTTTTATTGGATTTTTTCGTATTTTTATATTTTCCATATGGTTTAAATCTTTTGTATCTTCTTCGCATTAATTTAGGTCTTTTCGCTTTATATTTTTTATTCGATTTGTAACAACCAAATTTTGGTATTTCATATTTTTTACAACGGTTATTAAGTTTAGCCTGTTTTCTAAATTCTTTTTGGTTATTAACTTCCATACAATAGTTTTTATACCATACTTGTAAATAAGCTATTTGTTCTCCTAAAGTTCCCTGTTTTAGGTTCTCGTGTAAAAAGCTTGTTGTACCATAGTATTTATAGGTGCTTGGTAATTTTTCAAAATATAATTTTCGAAAGACTGCTAATTGTTCAGGGGTTTCAGTTCCTAATTCGTAATAATTCATTTGGAATGCGCAATTATATCTATTTAAATCTTCCGGACACAAAGAACATATTTGCATATTATATAATTGGGACTTACAATACTCCTTTTTGGCTATAAGGTATTTTAAGTCTCGCATTTGGATTACTAAATTCTCTTCGAATTATTCTCTCATATTTTTTCAACATTTGGATTGGATCTGTCATCTCGGTTCCTTCTATCTTGGTACTCCTTAGTTCTCGTTAATTCTAATATGCCTATATTATTTAAAAAGTTTTTAGCTATTCCCTGTTATTGTGGCTTCAATATAATTTCTTTGCCGCACTAACGTGTATTTTTGCTTCGATTAATTTTGCAGTTATTCGGCTATCCAATTTTGTATGTCTATTTCAAGTATTTATAGAACAATCTAGATTTAAAGTTTCTCCCGATTGATTATCTCTTGGTATATAATCGTTTTCTATTTTTCTTCGATATTTCCATATATAGTCGTTATTTTTATACTTGTAATCATAATATTTTTTCTTTTTAAAAGTAGGTTTATAACTCCTATCGGTTTCCATATGATCATAATTGCCGTCGTTGTAGACTTTTGTGAGTACATTGATTTCTTCATCTTTATCTCGAGTTAAAATCGCTTCTAAATAATTGGAATATCTAAATTCTTGACTGGATTGTTCGTAACAAGTTTCATTGTTGTCTTGTAATTCATTTAGATTATTTACTTCAAGTCGTTCAACTTCCATAGTTAAGGCTTCTATAACAGTATTATTTAGGGTCTCGTTATCCGATTCATGGATTTCGATATTTCATTATTATCTTTGATATTACTTATAAGTTGTTCTTCGATTTTATCAAATTTATTATTATATTCTATTTTAAGATTTTGTATTTCTTTATGAAAATTATTTTCTACTCTATATACTTTATCTAATATTTGTTTAGTATTAAGATGTATTATTTTAATAGATTCTTCCATTTTTCTCATTCGTTCATCGTATTTTCTTTCTAGTTTCTCTAATTTTTTATAAATATCGTTGATTGTTTTGTTATCCCGATAGTTACATTCTATGTTTGTCGGTTGTACTAAATTATTTTCTAGCGCTAATCTTCTTTCCCTATCAAATTCATTTTCTAATATCATTTGTTTTCGATCTTTAATTAAATAAAATGTGCCTTCACTAATTTCTCGCAAATTGTCTATTTTGATTAGTCTTGTGTATTTTAAATGGACCGTCCGGATATCTAATAATTTCTTCTTCAATGGTTTTTTTCGTTTTTATTCATTATTCGTCTTGTTTTTCTTGTTTAAATACTCGTTCGTATTCTACTTCGATTTTCTTTCTTAAAAGTAATTCGGGAAATAACCGGGAATATTCTTTAGTGATTTTCTTCTCTAATATTTCGTAACCTTGTTCTTCTAATTCTATTGGTAACTTAGTATTACTTGACTCTGGTTTGTCTGTTCTATTTTTACTTTCTTTAAGTAATTTTATAATAGATAAAATATTTGTATTAATTATTTTTAAATTAGTACCTAAGTGTCCGTCTGTTTCTAATTCACTCATAAGCATAAAGCTGGTTTTCTATTTAGTTTATAATTTTTATAATCTTTTATGATTTTCTTTACCACTTGTTCTTGTTCCTTAATTTGTATTTCTAGTAATTCTAATTGATCATCAAAAGGTTTTAACTCTTTTTCATAGTCATAATTATCATTTAATGTTGCTCGTTCTAATATTTGTAGTTTATTAATGATAGCTATTTGCTTTTGATTACTTAATTCTAAACTTTTAATATCCGCTTGCATAAGTGATGTAAAGTATTGCCAATTAGCTTTTGTCGAGTGCTCTATTTACTTGTGATTTAGTACTCATACGTATAATGAATTTTGTAAATCTTTAAGTTCTTGTTTAGCAATTAACTTTTGATTCTTCTTATCTTGTAGACTAGTTAGATATTTTCTTAAGGCATCTCTTAGTTCAGTATCCTTTCTTCTCGTTGGCTTCATATAAATAATTTTCAAATTCATCTATTAAATCTTGTTGAATCCTTAGTTGGAAATTTAGAATATTTTGTCGTATTTCAATATCTTCTAGAACGTTTCGATTTGTGATTTAGTCATACGTATAAAGACTTTTGTAAATCTCTAAGTTCTTGTTTAGCTATTAAGTTTCTATTTTTCTTGTCTTGTAACTTAATTAAATATTTTCTCAAGGCATCTCTTATTTCATTATCTTTTCTTACGTAAGCTTCATATAAGTATTCTTCAAAATCATCTATTTTATCTTGTATAATTCTATTTTGAACATTTAATATGTTATCTCTCGTTTTTATATGATCTTTAACGTTGTTAATTTGTGTTTTAATAGTCATATTGAATTTATTAATTGTTCAAGTTCTATTAATGATTGGCTAAGTTCTATTTGTTTTAAGAAATCTAATAATTTTTTAATTTCTAGGTGTATTTGTACAATTTTATTTATCTTGTTGTGTTCTTCCCGTAGTTCATTAACTACAATATTACCTAAGTTAAGGTCTTCTATTCTAGCTGAGTGAATAAGAGAAATTCGTAGTTGTTCTTTTAAGTTATCAATTTTAATTTGTAAAGCATAATTTATCCATTCAACACGTAATCTAACCTTCGTTATTTGAGAATTCATAAATAGGTAAGTAAGCAAATAAACAAATATTTAGGTAACTAAACTTTATGAACTTCTTTTAAGACTCAATCCCTTTTGCTTATAATAAACCTTAATCGGTTAATAACAATTCTATCAACTTTCATATAAGTACTTCGCTAATCCGTTTTGACAACCCTTAAGCACTTAAGCATAATTAAATAAATTCATGTTTTTCAACCTCACCACATAGGTTTTATGCATCATACCCTACAACGCCTTCTCATTTTTAACGGCTAAACGGGCTCCTCGCTACCAATTGTCTCTTGGTTTCTAAACATGATTTTACTTAATCGGGGAAAACATATTTAAGATAGCATACATCCTATATGAAATTATAGAATCGTCTTAACAGATCTCGGTATTATTATAAACTAGGGGATTGAATTTAAATTTAGTTCATAAGAAAAGGGGTTACCTTATCTCGCTTCCATATTTACTTGTGGAATATCTTCTATGTGTATAGCTCCGGTGAATAGTAACTAGTAAGCTTATGAATAGTAAGCTCGATACCAGTAATGGGTGAAGCGTGTGTTTGAGTAGGATAGAGAAGGAAATTTGAGAGAAGAAATGTGGAAGTGTAGTTAGGCAAGTGCCTTCGATGATTTTGCTTCATCAGTAAGCTCTTATTTATAACCAAAGGATTACAACGGTTCGTACAAAAATTACATACTCGTTTAAAACACTATTTGCTACAGTGAAAAGTGCTACAAGAAAAGTATCTGCTTCACTATTCACTATTCACATATTTTTTGCGTTAGCCGCCTATCTTTTGTCATGTAGTAACTATTACAAAGTTTATCCGTTACATGATAAAATATCTCTATTCTACAAGTGCTTAACTAGGTAGACAGATGTTTTATTCTTGTACGCTGTGTTCTATCTCTCGTAGTTGATACCGCAGGTGTTAGATGATTCAAGCCTTATCTTCATAATCTGTCCATATCTTCGATTATTGGTACAGTCATGCGCTTAACTCCACACATCTTACATGAGTGGTTATTATTTTGTTGCATCCAACTGCAATATCTCTTTAAAGTATCTTACGTTAGAAAATTTCTTGGTAAATACCGTGTAATGCGGCGCTTGATCGGGTGGGAGCGGCTCCATATCCATGACTTAATAGTTTCGATCGCATCATGGCCATATCTTGTGCTTTGCGAGATAATTAGTGTGTTTAACTCCTTATGGTTTATCCAAACATAAGTCTTGACCATGGTAATCAAGGCTTCATAAATTGCTTTTATCTTGACGGCCCTCTTTTCCCTGAGGAGGTCTGGTATCTCATGGTGGTTTAACTCGGTCGTGCCTTTATTTCTTCAGGGAAGATAAAATGCGTTGTACAACCCATTTTAACAACCCTAATACATTGTTTTATCTCAGAAGAAGTAACTTCGCCTGGGGCGGTATAGCATCTTACAAAAATCATGGGTGATTTTGTAATATGCAAATAACTTTTAGCTGCTTTATATAGTTCAGGAATTGATGATAGCTCCTCTCCATTCAGTGTATATACTGAATTAAGAAGGCCATAATCATAAGCTGCTTTGATTAAATTTGCATTGCAACCAGGCAACGCTATTAACTCGTTTACCCTTTTTAAAGGGTTAGTAATATATCCGCCTTCGATTTCTCCATGGCGGTCTTTTGTGGTTATTTCTGGGAAGGTATTTAGCCTATTGGCAATAAGTAAGAAATTATCTATATATTGGCGAACTTGAGGGATCATTGTTTGTTTGGTACCTAGGGTTAATTTTTCTTTAAAAGAAGTAGTATCTGGTATTAAGCTTGGAAAGTTTATTTCATTGATAACTGGAGTAGGATTATTGGCTTGACTGGGGTTATAGGTTTGTAGGGACATACTTCGTTTGAAAGGGGGATTAACTTTTCTTGTGATAACTCGGCTTTTATATTTTTGGCTAGTGCCAATATCTGCTTGCTCCATATTAGGATTCTTTGGAAGTGGCCTCTCTTTTCATAGAAGCAAGTTCTTCCTTTATCTTTTTGAGTTGTATCTTGAGTTCCCGATTTTCTATAATCGGTTGTTGAACTATGTCTTGAGAGATGGTCCGCAAAACAGTTTTCTTTGGTATTTAGTAATTCAATAGTAAACTCATACCGATTAATATCGCTACAATCCTGTTTATCTCCTTCCTTGTAATTGAATCCTGCAATTTTTGGGTTAGCCAACTTTTAACAGTTCTATTATCTCGTTCCGATTATAAATTTACTATAAACTATATAACATTCAAATTTTTTGATTCCATATTTTCTTGCTTTGAGTTCTTTTTTATTTATATCCCAATTGATTTCATTTGCTTTAAATGTTCCTGAGTGATATCTGCAAACATATTCTTTTTTATCATTTTTATATCTATATTTTAATACTTCGCTCCGTAACCATTATTAGTTTCAAAGACTTATGTTTGGATAAACCATAAGGAGTTAAACACACTAATTATCTCGCAAAGCACAAGATATGGCCATGATGCGATCGAAACTATTAAGTCATGGATATGGAGCCCGCTCCACCCGGATCAAGCGCCCGATTACACGGTATTTACCAAGAAATTTTCTAACGGAAGATACTTTAAAGAGATATTGCGGTTGGATGCAACAAAATAATAACCACTCATGTAAGATGTGTGGAGTTAAGCGAGATGACTGTACCAATAATCGAAGATATGGACGAGTTATGAAGATAAGGTGAATCATCTAACACTGCGGTATCAACTACGAGAGATAGAACACGGCGTACAAGAATAAAACATCCGTCTAACTAGTTAAGCACTCGTAGAATAGAGATATTTTATCATGTAACGGATAAACTTTGTAATAGTTACTACATGACAAAAGATAGGCGGCTAACGCAAAAAATATGTGAATAGTGAATAGTGAACAGATACTTTTCTTTGTAGCACTTTTCACCGTAGCAAATAGTGTTTTAAACAAGTATGTAATTTTTGTACGAACCGTTGTAATCCTTTGGTTATAAATAAGAGCTTACCGATGAAGCAAAATCATCGAAGGCACTTGCCTAACTACACTTCCACATTTCTTCTCTCAAATTTCCTTCTCTATCCTACTCAAACACACGCTTCACCCATTATCGGTATCGAGCTTACTATTCATAAGCTTACTAGTTACTATTCATCGGAGCTATACACATAGAAGATATTCCACAAGTAAATATGGAAGCGAGATAAGGTAACCCCTTTTCTTATGAACTAAATTTAAATTCAATCCCCTAGTTTATAATAATACCGAGATCTGTTAAGACGATTCTATAATTTCATATAGGATGTATGCTATCTTAAATATGTTTTCCCCGATTAAGTAAAATCATGTTTAGAAACCAAGAGACAATTGGTAGCGAGGAGCCCGTTTAGCCGTTAAAAATGAGAAGGCGTTGTAGGGTATGATGCATAAAACCTATGTGGTGAGGTTGAAAAACATGAATTTATTTAATTATGCTTAAGTGCTTAAGGGTTGTCAAAACGGATTAGCAAGTACTTATATGAAAGTTGATAGAATTGTTATTAACCGATTAAGGTTTATTATAAGCAAAAGGGATTGAGTCTTAAAATAAGTTCATAAAGTTTAGTTACCTAAATATTTGTTTATTTGCTTACTTACCTATTTATGAATTCTCAAATAACGAAGGTTAGATTACGTGTTGAATGGATAAATTATGCTTTACAAATTAAAATTGATAACTTAAAAGAACAACTACGAATTTCTCTTATTCACTCAGCTAGAATAGAAGACCTTAACTTAGGTAATATTGTAGTTAATGAACTACAGGAAGAACACAA
This sequence comes from Beta lomatogona, assembly GCA_947646795.1. NCBI lineage: Eukaryota > Viridiplantae > Streptophyta > Magnoliopsida > Caryophyllales > Amaranthaceae > Beta > Beta lomatogona. The sequence continues at coordinate 45,107 of CANSNZ010000987.1, forward strand.
CAAGATAAATAAAATTGTACAAATACACCTAGAAATTAAAAAATTATTAGATTTCTTAAAACAAATAGAACTTAGCCAATCATTAATAGAACTTGAACAATTAATAAATTCAATATGACTATTAAAACACAAATTAACAACGTTAAAGATCATATAAAAACGAGAGATAACATATTAAATGTTCAAAATAGAATTATACAAGATAAAATAGATGATTTTGAAGAATACTTATATGAAGCTTACAGAAGAAAAGATAATGAAATAAGAGATGCCTTGAGAAAATATTTAATTAAGTTACAAGACAAGAAAAATAGAAACTTAATAGCTAAACAAGAACTTAGAGATTTACAAAAGTCTTTATACGTATGACTAAATCACAAATCGAAACGTTCTAGAAGATATTGAAATACGACAAAATATTCTAAATTTCCAACTAAGGATTCAACAAGATTTAATAGATGAATTTGAAAATTATTTATATGAAGCCAACAGAAGAAAGGATACTGAACTAAGAGATGCCTTAAGAAAATATCTAACTAGTCTACAAGATAAGAAGAATCAAAAGTTAATTGCTAAACAAGAACTTAAACCTAAATTAATGCGAAGAAGATACAAAAGATTTAAACCATATGGTCTTTAACGTTGTTAATTTGTGTTTTAATAGTCATATTGAATTTAGAAGCGTGTGTTTGAGTAATAGACACCCCTTTTACAGATCTTATTTTACCTATAGAAAAAGGATTAAAATTATATTCGAAACCAAACTATGAAGATTTAGAAATCGTAAAGAAACGGTTAAGTATTTCTCGATCCAAACGACATTTAACTGACAGTCTACCTATTCAACTAAAATCATATGAACATTATATACTTATACAAATAGGAACAAAAAAAACCTAACAGCACAAATAGACATCAACATTGAAAATAATTATATTCCATTAGAAAAACTATCTCTTAACATCAATGAGAATTTTAATAGATTAATTACCCTAACAACAAAGATTGCACTACAAGATATAAACATTGAATATGTTATAACCTTAAATAACAAAATAATATTAGGAAAAGATTTCTTAGAAAAGGTTAAGCCATGGAAAATAAACCAAGACTATTTTGAATTCACATATAATCAAGCCCAATATAAGATTAAAATAATGAATGAATAACACTATTCCCAGTTTAATTGAACTAGTAAAATTACAAAAACAGTTAGAAATAGCAAAAGAAGAAAAGGTTTATTTAAGTCAAAGACTAAACTATGTTAGATTTGCAGGATGTCATCACTATAGTATAAGATTATATTCTAAAAAGTTACAAGAAAAAACTAGAGACATAGAAATATTAGAACAGCGATTACAGAAAATGAAAAATGACTTAGTAATTCTTAATAAAAATGAGTAATTTAACCTATATACTTATAAAAATAATCTTTGAAGGATATAAGAGTAGGTACTATACACCAATGGTAGATACGGGAGCACAACCAACAATAATGAAAGAAAATTGTTTACCGGAATGGAAAAAATTAAACACACCATTTAAAATTAATGGATTTAATAACAATAGTAGTAACATTACCTTATATCAAACAAATGTAAAAATACAAATTTGGAATAAAATATTAGTTATACCTAAAGTATCTTGTTTCGAACTAATAGGAAAAGACATTATATTAGGAACTAACTTCCTTAACCAATATAAACCTTTTAGTATAGGAAAAGAATTTGTCACATTATTTACTCCTTGTAAACATAAGTTAAGAGCTAAAATAGTTAAAAATAGAGAAAGAATACCAATGGAATGGGAAAAATGTAAAATAGGCGAAGAACCTCAATTAGTCCAAAGAATGACAACCAAGAAAGAAAATAATAATAACTTTGAACTTATAGAAATTGGTATACTCCATTTAGATAAACTTACCCCTTTAAAAACTCAACTAGAAAAACTATGTAGTGATAACCCTTTAGAAAATTGGTATAAGCATAAAACGGAAATACAAATGACATTAAAAGACCCAAATAGCATAATATCACAAAAACCCTTTAATAATACCCAAAGAGATGAAAAGGAATTTAAAATGCATATAACGGAACTATTAGCTGGCCAATTAATTAGACCAAGCAACTCAAAACATAGTAGCAAGTGCATTTATAGTTAATAAGCACTCTGAACAAAAAAGAGGAAAACCCGAATGGTTATAGATTATCGGATCCTAAACGAAAAAACAATTACATATAATTACCCTATACCAAATAAGATACTTAAAATGAGGCAAATACAAGGTTACAATTATTTTTCAAAGTTTGATTGTAAAAGTGGCTTTCACCAATTAAAATTAACCGAAGATTCTAAACCGTTAACAGCATTCAAAGTCCCTAATGGATTTTATGAATGGAATGTATTACCTTTTGGATATAAAAATGCCCCAGGAAGATTCCAAGCATTTATGGATAAATATTTAAATCAACTATCAAATTGTGTAGTCTACATTGATGATATACTAATCTATTCGAAAACTCAAGAAGAACATTATAAGTTATTAGAACAGTTTATAGAAATCATTAAAACCAGTGGTATAGTTTTAAGCAAAAAGAAAATGGAATTATTCAAAACTCGGATTGAATTTTTAGGATTTGAAATAGATAAAGCAGGAATAAAAATGCAAGACCATATAGCTCAAAAAATTATAGAGTTTCAACAAGAAATTAATACTAAAAAGGAATTACAAAAGTTCTTAGGAATAGTTAATCAAGTTAGAGAATTTATCCCTAAACTATCGCAATATACTGAACCATTAACCAAAAAACTAAAGAAAGACTACGATTTTAAATGGAATGATACCGACACAAAGACTCTAGAAAAAATTAAAGAATTAGTCAGAAAGTTACCAAAACTAAGTTTTCCCGATGAAGACAAAGAATTTACATGGATAGTGGAAACAGATGCTAGTGAAACTAATAATGGTTACGGAGCAGTATTAAAATATAGATATAAAAATGATAAAAAAGAATATGTTTGCAGATATCACTCAGGAACATTTAAAGCAAATGAAATCAATTGGGATATAAATAAAAAAGAACTCAAAGCAAGTAAAATATGGAATCAAAAAATTTGAATGTTATATAGTTTATAGTAAATTTATAATCGTAACGGATAATAGAACTGTTAAAAGTTGGCTAACCCAAAAATTGCAGGATTCAATTACAAGGAAGGAGATAAACAGGATTGTAGCAGATATTAATCAGTATGAGTTTACTATTGAATTACTAAATACCAAAGAAAACTGTTTTGCGAGACCATCTCTCAAGACATAGTTCAACAACCGATTATAGAAAATCGGGAACTCAAGATACAACTCAAAAAGATAAAGGAAGAACTTGCTTCTATGAAAAGAGAGGCCACTTCCAGCAATCCTAATATGGAGCAAGCAGATATTGGCACTAGCCAAAAATATAAAAGCCGAGTTATCACAAGAAAAGTTAATCCCCCTTTCAAACGAAGTATGTCCCTACAAACCTATAACCCCAGTCAAGCCAATAATCCTACTCCAGTTATCAATGAAATAAACTTTCCAAGCTTAATACCAGATACTACTTCTTTTAAAGAAAAATTAACCCTAGGTACCAAACAAACAATGATCCCTCAAGTTCGCCAATATATAGATAATTTCTTACTTATTGCCAATAGGCTAAATACCTTCCCAGAAATAACCACAAAAGACCGCCATGGAGAAATCGAAGGCGGATATATTACTAACCCTTTAAAAAGGGTAAACGAGTTAATAGCGTTGCCTGGTTGCAATGCAAATTTAATCAAAGCAAGCTTATGATTATGGCCTTCTTAATTCAGTATATACACTTGAATGGAGAGGAGCTATCATCAATTCCTGAACTATATAAAGCAGCTAAAAGTTATTTGCATATTACAAAATCACCCATGATTTTTGTAAGATGCTATACCGCCCCAGGCGAAGTTACTTCTTCTGAGATAAAACAATGTATTAGGGTTGTTAAAATGGGTTGTACAACGCATTTTATCTTCCCTGAAGAAATAAAGGCACAGCCAGAGTTAAACCACCATGAGATACCAGACCTCCTCAGGGAAAAGAGGGCCGTCAAGATAAAAGCAATTTATGAAGCCTTGATTACCATGGTCAAGACTTATGTTTGGATAAACCATAAGGAGTTAAACACACTAATTATCTCGCAAAGCACAAGATATGGCCATGATGCGATCGAAACTATTAAGTCATGGATATGGAGCCTGCTCCACCCAGATCAAGCGCCAGTTACACGGTATTTACCAAGAAATTTTCTAACAGAAGATACTTTAAAGAGATATTGCAGTTGGATGCAACAAAATAATAACCACTCATGTAAGATGTGTGGAGTTAAGCAGATGACTGTACCAATAATCGAAGATATGGACAGTTATGAAGATAAGGCTGAATCATCTAACACTGCGGTATCAACTACAGAGATAGAACACAGCGTACAAGAATAAAACATCTGTCTACCTAGTTAAGCACTGTAGAATAGAGATATTTTATCATGTAACAGATAAACTTTGTAATAGTTACTACATGACAAAAGATAGGCGGCTAACGCAAAAAATATGTGAATAGTGAATAGTGAACAGTACTTTTACTGTAGCACTTTTCACTGTAGCAAATAGTGTTTTAAACAGTATGTAATTTTTGTACGAACCGTTGTAATCCTTTGGTTATAAATAAGAGCTTACTGATGAAGCAAAATCATCAGAAGGCACTTGCCTAACTACACTTCCACATTTCTTCTCTCAAATTTCCTTCTCTATCCTACTCAAACACACGCTTCACCCATTACTGGTATCAGAGCTTACTATTCATAAGCTTACTAGTTACTAAGTTTAGCCTGTTTTCTAAATTCTTTTTGGTTATTAACTTCCATACAATAGTTTTTATACCATACTTGTAAATAAGCTATTTGTTCTCCTAAAGTTCCTGTTTTAGGTTCTGTGTAAAAAGCTTGTTGTACCATAGTATTTATAGGTGCTGGTAATTTTTCAAAATATAATTTTCGAAAGACTGCTAATTGTTCAGGGGTTTCAGTTCCTAATTCGTAATAATTCATTTGGAATGCGCAATTATATCTATTTAAATCTTCTGGACACAAAGAACATATTTGCATATTATATAATTGGGACTTACAATACTCCTTTTTGGCTATAAGGTATTTTAAGTCTGCATTTGGATTACTAAATTCTCTTCGAATTATTCTCTCATATTTTTTCAACATTTGGATTGGATCTGTCATCTCAGTTCCTTCTATCTTGGTACTCCTTAGTTCTGTTAATTCTAATATGCCTATATTATTTAAAAAGTTTTTAGCTATTCCTGTTATTGTGGCTTCAATATAATTTGCTGCCGCACTAACGTGTATTTTTGCTTCGATTAATTTTGCAGTTATTCTGGCTATCCAATTTTGTATGTCTATTTCAGTATTTATAGAACAATCTAGATTTAAAGTTTCTCCCGATTGATTATCTCTTGGTATATAATCGTTTTCTATTTTTCTTCGATATTTCCATATATAGTCGTTATTTTTATACTTGTAATCATAATATTTTTTCTTTTTAAAAGTAGGTTTATAACTCCTATCGGTTTCCATATGATCATAATTGCCGTCGTTGTAGACTTTTGTGAGTACATTGATTTCTTCATCTTTATCTCGAGTTAAAATCCGCTTCTAAATAATTGGAATATCTAAATTCTTGACTGGATTGTTCGTAACAAGTTTCATTGTTGTCTTGTAATTCATTTAGATTATTTACTTCAAGTCGTTCAACTTCCATAGTTAAGGCTTCTATAACAGTATTATTTAGGGTCTCGTTATCGATTCATGGATTTCGATATTTCATTATTATCTTTGATATTACTTATAAGTTGTTCTTCGATTTTATCAAATTTATTATTATATTCTATTTTAAGATTTTGTATTTCTTTATGAAAATTATTTTCTACTCTATATACTTTATCTAATATTTGTTTAGTATTAAGATGTATTATTTTAATAGATTCTTCCATTTTTCTCATTCGTTCATCGTATTTTCTTTCTAGTTTCTCTAATTTTTTATAAATATCGTTGATTGTTTTGTTATCCTGATAGTTACATTCTATGTTTGTCGGTTGTACTAAATTATTTTCTAGCGCTAATCTTCTTTCCCTATCAAATTCATTTTCTAATATCATTTGTTTTCGATCTTTAATTAAATAAAATGTGCCTTCACTAATTTCTGCAAATTGTCTATTTTGATTAGTCTTGTGTATTTTAAATGGACCGTCTGGATATCTAATAATTTCTTCTTCAATGGTTTTTTCGTTTTTATTCATTATTCGTCTTGTTTTTCTTGTTTAAATACTCGTTCGTATTCTACTTCGATTTTCTTTCTTAAAAGTAATTCAGGAAATAACTGGGAATATTCTTTAGTGATTTTCTTCTCTAATATTTCGTAACCTTGTTCTTCTAATTCTATTGGTAACTTAGTATTACTTGACTCTGGTTTGTCTGTTCTATTTTTACTTTCTTTAAGTAATTTTATAATAGATAAAATATTTGTATTAATTATTTTTAAATTAGTACCTAAGTGTCCGTCTGTTTCTAATTCACTCATAAGCATAAAGCTGGTTTTCTATTTAGTTTATAATTTTTATAATCTTTTATGATTTTCTTTACCACTTGTTCTTGTTCCTTAATTTGTATTTCTAGTAATTCTAATTGATCATCAAAAGGTTTTAACTCTTTTTCATAGTCATAATTATCATTTAATGTTGCTCGTTCTAATATTTGTAGTTTATTAATGATAGCTATTTGCTTTTGATTACTTAATTCTAAACTTTTAATATCCGCTTGCATAAGTGATGTAAAGTATTGCCAATTAGCTTTTGTCAGTGCTCTATTTACTTGTGATTTAGTACTCATACGTATAATGAATTTTGTAAATCTTTAAGTTCTTGTTTAGCAATTAACTTTTGATTCTTCTTATCTTATAGACTAGTTAGATATTTTCTTAAGGCATCTCTTAGTTCAGTATCCTTTCTTCTCGTTGGCTTCATATAAATAATTTTCAAATTCATCTATTGAATCCTTAGTTGGAAATTTAGAATATTTTGTCGTATTTCAATATCTTCTAGAACGTTTCGATTTGTGATTTAGTCATACGTATAAAGACTTTTGTAAATCTCTAAGTTCTTGTTTAGCTATTAAGTTTCTATTTTTCTTGTCTTGTAACTTAATTAAATATTTTCTCAAGGCATCTCTTATTTCATTATCTTTTCTTCTGTAAGCTTCATATAAGTATTCTTCAAAATCATCTATTTTATCTTGTATAATTCTATTTTGAACATTTAATATGTTATCTCTCGTTTTTATATGATCTTTAACGTTGTTAATTTGTGTTTTAATAGTCATATTGAATTTATTAATTGTTCAAGTTCTATTAATGATTGGCTAAGTTCTATTTGTTTTAAGAAATCTAATAATTTTTTAATTTCTAGGTGTATTTGTACAATTTTATTTATCTTGTTGTGTTCTTCCCGTAGTTCATTAACTACAATATTACCTAAGTTAAGGTCTTCTATTCTAGCTGAGTGAATAAGAGAAATTCGTAGTTGTTCTTTTAAGTTATCAATTTTAATTTGTAAAGCATAATTTATCCATTCAACACGTAATCTAACCTTCGTTATTTGAGAATTCATAAATAGGTAAGTAAGCAAATAAACAAATATTTAGGTAACTAAACTTTATGAACTTCTTTTAAGACTCAATCCCTTTTGCTTATAATAAACCTTAATCGGTTAATAACAATTCTATCAACTTTCATATAAGTACCGCTAATCCGTTTTGACAACCCTTAAGCACTTAAGCATAATTAAATAAATTCATGTTTTTCAACCTCACCACATAGGTTTTATGCATCATACCCTACAACGCCTTCTCATTTTTAACGGCTAAACGGGCTCCCTGCTACCAATTGTCTCTTGGTTTCTAAACATGATTTTACTTAATCGGGAAAACATATTTAAGATAGCATACATCCTATATGAAATTATAGAATCGTCTTAACGGATCTCAGTATTATTATAAACTAGGGGATTGAATTTAAATTTAGTTCATAAGAAAAGGGGTTACCTTATCTCGCTTCCATATTTACTTGTGGAATATCTTCTATGTGTATAGCTCCGGTGAATAGTAACTAGTAAGCTTATGAATAGTAAGCTCGATACCGGTAATGGGTGAAGCGTGTGTTTGAGTAGGATAGAGAAGGAAATTTGAGAGAAGAAATGTGGAAGTGTAGTTAGGCAAGTGCCTTCGATGATTTTGCTTCATCGGTAAGCTCTTATTTATAACCAAAGGATTACAACGGTTCGTACAAAAATTACATACTTGTTTAAAACACTATTTGCTACAGTGAAAAGTGCTACGGTAAAAAAGTACTCGTTCACTATTCACTATTCACATATTTTTGCGTTAGCCGCCTATCTTTTGTCATGTAGTAACTATTACAAAGTTTATACGTTACATGATAAAATATCTCTATTCTACAGTGCTTAACTAGGTAGACAAGATGTTTTATTCTTGTACGCTGTGTTCTATCTACGTAGTTGATACCGCAGTGTTAGATGATTGACCTTATCTTCATAACTGTCCATATCTTCGATTATTGGTACAGTCATTCGCTTAACTCCACACATCTTACATGAGTGGTTATTATTTTGTTGCATCCAACCGCAATATCTCTTTAAAGTATCTTCGTTAGAAAATTTCTTGGTAAATACCGTGTAAGCGGCGCTTGATGCGGGTGGAGCAGGCTCCATATCCATGACTTAATAGTTTCGATCGCATCATGGCCATATCTTGTGCTTTGCGAGATAATTAGTGTGTTTAACTCCTTATGGTTTATCCAAACATAAGTCTTGACCATGGTAATCAAGGCTTCATAAATTGCTTTTATCTTGACGGCCCTCTTTTCCCCGAGGAGGTCCGGTATCTCATGGTGGTTTAACTCGTGCTGTGCCTTTATTTCTTCGAGGGAAGATAAAATGCGTTGTACAACCCATTTTAACAACCCTAATACATTGTTTTATCTCGTAAGAAGTAACTTCGCCTGGGGCGGTATAGCATCTTACAAAAATCATGGGTGATTTTGTAATATGCAAATAACTTTTAGCCGCTTTATATAGTTCGGGAATTGATGATAGCTCCTCTCCATTCAGTGTATATACTGAATTAAGAAGGCCATAATCATAAGCTGCTTTGATTAAATTTGCATTGCAACCAGGCAACGCTATTAACTCGTTTACCCTTTTTAAAGGGTTAGTAATATATCCGCCTTCGATTTCTCCATGGCGGTCTTTTGTGGTTATTTCGGGAAGGTATTTAGCCTATTGGCAATAAGTAAGAAATTATCTATATATTGGCGAACTTGAGGGATCATTGTTTGTTTGGTACCTAGGGTTAATTTTTCTTTAAAAGAAGTAGTATCTCGGTATTAAGCTTGGAAAGTTTATTTCATTGATAACTGGAGTAGGATTATTGGCTTGACCGGGGTTATAGGTTTGTAGGGACATACTTCGTTTGAAAGGGGGATTAACTTTTCTTGTGATAACTCGGCTTTTATATTTTTGGCTAGTGCCAATATCTGCTTGCTCCATATTAGGATTCTTGGAAGTGGCCTCTCTTTTCATAGAAGCAAGTTCTTCCTTTATCTTTTTGAGTTGTATCTTGAGTTCCCGATTTTCTATAATCGGTTGTTGAACTATGTCTTGAGAGATGGTCTGCAAAACAGTTTTCTTTGGTATTTAGTAATTCAATAGTAAACTCATACCGATTAATATCGCTACAATCCTGTTTATCTCCTTCCTTGTAATTGAATCCCGCAATTTTTGGGTTAGCCAACTTTTAACAGTTCTATTATCTGTTCGATTATAAATTTACTATAAACTATATAACATTCAAATTTTTTGATTCCATATTTTCTTGCTTTGAGTTCTTTTTTATTTATATCCCAATTGATTTCATTTGCTTTAAATGTTCCTGAGTGATATCTGCAAACATATTCTTTTTTATCATTTTTATATCTATATTTTAATACTCGCTCCGTAACCATTATTAGTTTCACTAGCATCTGTTTCCACTATCCATGTAAATTCTTTGTCTTCATCGGGAAAACTTAGTTTTGGTAACTTTTCGACTAATTCTTTAATTTTTTCTAGAGTCTTTGTGTCAGTATCATTCCATTTAAAATCGTAGTCTTTCTTTAGTTTTTTGGTTAATGGTTCAAGTATATTGCGATAGTTTAGGGATAAATTCTCTAACTTGATTAACTATTCCTAAGAACTTTTGTAATTCCTTTTTAGTATTAATTTCTTGTTGAAACTCTATAATTTTTTGAGCTATATGGTCTTGCATTTTTATTCCTGCTTTATCTATTTCAAATCCTAAAAATTCAATCTGAGTTTTGAATAATTCCATTTTCTTTTTGCTTAAAACTATACCACTTGGTTTTAATGATTTCTATAAACTGTTCTAATAACTTATAATGTTCTTCTTGAGTTTTCGAATAGATTAGTATATCATCAATGTAGACTACACAATTTGATAGTTGATTTAAATATTTATCCATAAATGCTTGGAATCTTCCTGGGGCATTTTTATATCCAAAAGGTAATACATTCCATTCAAAAAATCCATTAGGGACTTTGAATGCTGTTAACGGTTTAGAATCTTCGGTTAATTTTAATTGGTGAAAGCCACTTTTACAATCAAACTTTGAAAAATAATTGTAACCTTGTATTTGCCTCATTTTAAGTATCTTATTTGGTATAGGGTAATTATATGTAATTGTTTTTTCGTTTAGGATCCGATAATCTATAACCATTCGGGTTTTTCCTCTTTTTTGTTCAGAGTGCTTATTAACTATAAATGCACTGCTACTATGTTTTGAGTTGCTTGGTCTAATTAATTGGCCAGCTAATAGTTCCGTTATATGCATTTTAAATTCCTTTTCATCTCTTTGAGTTATATCTATATTTTAATACTGCTCCGTAACCATTATTATTATTTTCTTATCTTGTAGACTAGTTAGAAAAATTAACCCTAGGTACCAAACAAACAATGATCCCTCAAGTTCGCCAATATATAGATAATTTCTTACTTATTGCCAATAGGCTAAATACCTTCCCAGAAATAACCACAAAAGACCGCCATGGAGAAATCGAAGGCGGATATATTACTAACCCTTTAAAAAGGGTAAACGAGTTAATAGCGTTGCCTGGTTGCAATGCAAATTTAATCAAAGCAGCTTATGATTATGGCCTTCTTAATTCAGTATATACACTGAATGGAGAGGAGCTATCATCAATTCCTGAACTATATAAAGCAGCTAAAAGTTATTTGCATATTACAAAATCACCCATGATTTTTGTAAGATGCTATACCGCCCCAGGCGAAGTTACTTCTTCTGAGATAAAACAATGTATTAGGGTTGTTAAAATGGGTTGTACAACGCATTTTATCTTCCCTGAAGAAATAAAGGCACAACCAGAGTTAAACCACCATGAGATACCCGGACCTCCTCGGGGAAAAGAGGGCCGTCAAGATAAAAGCAATTTATGAAGCCTTGATTACCATGGTCAAGACTTATGTTTGGATAAACCATAAGGAGTTAAACACACTAATTATCTCGCAAAGCACAAGATATGGCCATGATGCGATCGAAACTATTAAGTCATGGATATGGAGCCTGCTCCACCCAGATCAAGCGCCAGTTACACGGTATTTACCAAGAAATTTTCTAACAGAAGATACTTTAAAGAGATATTGCAGTTGGATGCAACAAAATAATAACCACTCATGTAAGATGTGTGGAGTTAAGCAGATGACTGTACCAATAATCGAAGATATGGACAGTTATGAAGATAAGGTTGAATCATCTAACACTGCGGTATCAACTACGAGAGATAGAACACGGCGTACAAGAATAAAACATCTGTCTACCTAGTTAAGCACATCGTAGAATAGAGATATTTTATCATGTAATGTATAAACTTTGTAATAGTTACTACATGACAAAAGATAGGCGGCTAACGCAAAAAATATGTGAATAGTGAATAGTGAACAGTACTTTTACTTGTAGCACTTTTCACCGTAGCAAATAGTGTTTTAAACAAGTATGTAATTTTTGTACGAACCGTTGTAATCCTTTGGTTATAAATAAGAGCTTACCGATGAAGCAAAATCATCGAAGGCACTTGCCTAACTACACTTCCACATTTCTTCTCTCAAATTTCCTTCTCTATCCTACTCAAACACACGCTTCACCCATTACTTGGTATCGAGCTTACTATTCATAAGCTTACTAGTTACTATTCACCTGGAGCTATACACATAGAAGATATTCCACAAGTAAATATGGAAGCGAGATAAGGTAACCCCTTTTCTTATGAACTAAATTTAAATTCAATCCCCTAGTTTATAATAATACTGAGATCCGTTAAGACGATTCTATAATTTCATATAGGATGTATGCTATCTTAAATATGTTTTCCCGATTAAGTAAAATCATGTTTAGAAACCAAGAGACAATTGGTAGCAGGAGCCCGTTTAGCCGTTAAAAATGAGAAGGCGTTGTAGGGTATGATGCATAAAACCTATGTGGTGAGGTTGAAAAACATGAATTTATTTAATTATGCTTAAGTGCTTAAGGGTTGTCAAAACGGATTAGCAGTACTTATATGAAAGTTGATAGAATTGTTATTAACCGATTAAGGTTTATTATAAGCAAAAGGGATTGAGTCTTAAAAGAAGTTCATAAAGTTTAGTTACCTAAATATTTGTTTATTTGCTTACTTACCTATTTATGAATTCTCAAATAACGAAGGTTAGATTACGTGTTGAATGGATAAATTATGCTTTACAAATTAAAATTGATAACTTAAAAGAACAACTACGAATTTCTCTTATTCACTCGGCTAGAATAGAAGACCTTAACTTAGGTAATATTGTAGTTAATGAACTACGGGAAGAACACAACAAGATAAATAAAATTGTACAAATACACCTAGAAATTAAAAAATTATTAGATTTCTTAAAACAAATAGAACTTAGCCAATCATTAATAGAACTTGAACAATTAATAAATTCAATATGACTATTAAAACACAAATTAACAACGTTAAAGATCATATAAAAACGAGAGATAACATATTAAATGTTCAAAATAGAATTATACAAGATAAAATAGATGATTTTGAAGAATACTTATATGAAGCTTACGGAAGAAAAGATAATGAAATAACAGATGCCTTGAGAAAATATTTAATTAAGTTACAAGACAAGAAAAATAGAAACTTAATAGCTAAACAAGAACTTAGAGATTTACAAAAGTCTTTATACGTATGACTAAATCACAAATCAGAAACGTTCTAGAAGATATTGAAATACGACAAAATATTCTAAATTTCCAACTAAGGATTCAACAAGATTTAATAGATGAATTTGAAAATTATTTATATGAAGCCAACAGAAGAAAGGATACTGAACTAAGAGATGCCTTAAGAAAATATCTAACTAGTCTACAAGATAAGAAGAATCAAAAGTTAATTGCTAAACAAGAACTTAAAGATTTACAAAATTCATTATACGTATGAGTACTAAATCACAAGTAAATGAGAGCACTGACAAAAGCTAATTGGCAATACTTTACATCACTTATGCAAGCGGATATTAAAAGTTTAGAATTAAGTAATCAAAAGCAAATAGCTATCATTAATAAACTACAAATATTAGAACGAGCAACATTAAATGATAATTATGACTATGAAAAAGAGTTAAAACCTTTTGATGATCAATTAGAATTACTAGAAATACAAATTAAGGAACAAGAACAAGTGGTAAAGAAAATCATAAAAGATTATAAAAATTATAAACTAAATAGAAAACCAGCTTTATGCTTATGAGTGAATTAGAAACAGACGGACACTTAGGTACTAATTTAAAAATAATTAATACAAATATTTTATCTATTATAAAATTACTTAAAGAAAGTAAAAATAGAACAGACAAACCAGAGTCAAGTAATACTAAGTTACCAATAGAATTAGAAGAACAAGGTTACGAAATATTAGAGAAGAAAATCACTAAAGAATATTCCCAGTTATTTCCTGAATTACTTTTAAGAAAGAAAATCGAAGTAGAATACGAACGAGTATTTAAACAAGAAAAACAAGACGAATAATGAATAAAAACGAAAAAACCATTGAAGAAGAAATTATTAGATATCCAGACGGTCCATTTAAAATACACAAGACTAATCAAAATAGACAATTTGCAGAAATTAGTGAAGGCACATTTTATTTAATTAAAGATCGAAAACAAATGATATTAGAAAATGAATTTGATAGGGAAAGAAGATTAGCGCTCGAAAATAATTTAGTACAACTGACAAACATAGAATGTAACTATCAGGATAACAAAACAATCAACGATATTTATAAAAAATTAGAGAAACTAGAAAGAAAATACGATGAACGAATGAGAAAAATGGACGAATCTATTAAAATAATACATCTTAATACTAAACAAATATTAGATAAAGTATATAGAGTAGAAAATAATTTTCATAAAGAAATACAAAATCTTAAAATAGAATATAATAATAAATTTGATAAAATCGAAGAACAACTTATAAGTAATATCAAAGATAATAATGAAATATCGAAATCCATGAATCGGATAACGAGACCCTAAATAATACTGTTATAGAAGCCTTAACTACGGAAATTGAAAGACTTAATGTAAATAATCTAAATGAATTACAAGACAACAATGAAACTTGTTCTGAACAATCCAGTCAAGAATTTAGATATTCCAATTATTTAGAAGCAGATTTTAACTCGGATAAAGATGAAGAAATCAATGTACTCACAAAAGTCTACAACGACGGCAATTATGATCATATGGAAACCGATAGGAGTTATAAACCTACTTTTAAAAAGAAAAAAATATTATGATTACAAGTATAAAAATAACGACTATATATGGAAATATCGAAGAAAAATAGAAAACGATTATATACCAAGAGATAATCAATCGGGAGAAACTTTAAATCTAGATTGTTCTATAAATACTGAAATAGACATACAAAATTGGATAGCCGGAATAACCGCAAAATTAATCGAAGCAAAAATACACGTTAGTGCGGCAGCAAATTATATTGAAGCCACAATAACAGGAATAGCTAAAAACTTTTTAAATAATATAGGCATATTAGAATTAACAGAACTAAGGAGTACCAAGATAGAAGGAACTAAGATGACAGATCCAATCCAAATGTTGAAAAAATATGAGAGAATAATTCGAAGAGAATTTAGTAATCCAAATGCAGACTTAAAATACCTTATAGCCAAAAAGGAGTATTGTAAGTCCCAATTATATAATATGCAAATATGTTCTTTGTGTCCAGAAGATTTAAATAGATATAATTGCGCATTCCAAATGAATTATTACGAATTAGGAACTGAAACCCCGAACAATTAGCAGTCTTTCGAAAATTATATTTTGAAAAATTACCAGCACCTATAAATACTATGGTACAACAAGCTTTTTACACGGAACCTAAAACAGGAACTTTAGGAGAACAAATAGCTTATTTACAAGTATGGTATAAAAACTATTGTATGGAAGTTAATAACCAAAAAGAATTTAGAAAACAGGCTAAACTTAATAACTGTTGTAAAAAATATGAAATACCAAAATTTGGTTGTTACAAATCGAATAAAAAATATAAAGCGAAAAGACCTAAATTAATGCGAAGAAGATACAAAAGATTTAAACCATATGGAAAATATAAAAATACGAAAAATCCAATAAAAATTATTTTATAAAAAGAAAAATTTATAAATATGCAAAAAACCCTAAAAGATGTAAATGCTACAATTGTGGACGAGATAGGTCATATAGCAAGAGAATGTAAAATAAAGACCAATAAAAATAATACTAAAAATACTAAAAATATAAATTTCATTGAACTCCATATAGCGAGAATATGAATTAGGCAAAACCAATATACCACCGGATGAAGAAATATATGTGCTTGAATATGAAACAGATAATGATGAAATCAATGGAATAGAAAGCCATGAAGAAAGTAATGAAGAAACAGATAATATTGAAACCGACGGTGATGAGTAAAGAACTACAACAAGTTGATTATGATGAAGATATTACGGAACAACATAGAAATCAAAGAGCTATTTTTGATTTGCAAAAATATAATGAATTAAAATATGAAGGATTTACTTTGTCACCCGATAAAATAGTAGATAAGAAAAAATTTGACTTCACACATTTATCAAAGTATTTTAAAAGGAAAAAGCAAGAATATCTAGTTATAGCAGATAGAGAACATGTTATAGATATAACCCAAGTGCAAGGAAATACTAGAGTACCTTTAATAACACAAGAAGTGTTAAATGAAGAAATAACAAAAATTAACAATACTTTAAAAAACAAACCAATTACATTTAGATTCGTAGAACTAGCAGCTATCGAAATAATAATAAAAGCATGTTTTAAAGAAGGAATAGATACTCCCTTAGAGTTAGAATTAGCTGATGACCAGAATAAAAGAACCAGGAAGAACAAGCTATTATAGCACAACTTAAAGGAAATCTTATTTACCAGAAAGTACGATTCATAATTAAACCAAATTATTCTATAAGTTTAACTCGACCAAAACATAGAAAAAGCATTAGTATTATATTGGATGCTAAGTGGAATAAATATGACCAATGGATCAAAAGTTATGACAAGTACAATGTAAGAATGCTTATATTTTAACAGATCAACATCAAATTTATACCAAAAATAAATTAAGACCAATTACTATAGACACCCCTTTTACGGATCTTATTTTACCTATAGAAAAAGGATTAAAATTATATTCGAAACCAAACTATGAAGATTTAGAAATCGTAAAGAAACGGTTAAGTATTTCTCGATCCAAACGACATTTAACTGACAGTCTACCTATTCAACTAAAATCATATGAACATTATATACTTATACAAATAGGAACAAAAAACCTAACAGCACAAATAGACATCAACATTGAAAATAATTATATTCCATTAGAAAAACTATCTCTTAACATCAATGAGAATTTTAATAGATTAATTACCCTAACAACAAAGATTGCACTACAAGATATAAACATTGAATATGTTATAACCTTAAATAACAAAATAATATTAGGAAAAGATTTCTTAGAAAAGGTTAAGCCATGGAAAATAAACCAAGACTATTTTGAATTCACATATAATCAAGCCCAATATAAGATTAAAATAATGAATGAATAACACTATTCCCAGTTTAATTGAACTAGTAAAATTACAAAAACAGGTTAGAAATAGCAAAAGAAGAAAAGGTTTATTTAAGTCAAAGACTAAACTATGTTAGATTTGCGAGGATGTCATCACTATAGTATAAGATTATATTCTAAAAAGTTACAAGAAAAAACTAGAGACATAGAAATATTAGAACAGCGATTACGAGAAAATGAAAAATGACTTAGTAATTCTTAATAAAAATGAGTAATTTAACCTATATACTTATAAAAATAATCTTTGAAGGATATAAGAGTAGGTACTATACACCAATGGTAGATACGGGAGCACAACCAACAATAATGAAAGAAAATTGTTTACCGGAATGGAAAAAATTAAACACACCATTTAAAATTAATGGATTTAATAACAATAGTAGTAACATTACCTTATATCAAACAAATGTAAAAATACAAATTTGGAATAAAATATTAGTTATACCTAAAGTATCTTGTTTCGAACTAATAGGAAAAGACATTATATTAGGAACTAACTTCCTTAACCAATATAAACCTTTTAGTATAGGAAAAGAATTTGTCACATTATTTACTCCTTGTAAACATAAGTTAAGAGCTAAAATAGTTAAAAATAGAGAAAGAATACCAATGGAATGGGAAAAATGTAAAATAGGCGAAGAACCTCAATTAGTCCAAAGAATGACAACCAAGAAAGAAAATAATAATAACTTTGAACTTATAGAAATTGGTATACTCCATTTAGATAAACTTACCCCTTTAAAAACTCAACTAGAAAAACTATGTAGTGATAACCCTTTAGAAAATTGGTATAAGCATAAAACGGAAATACAAATGACATTAAAAGACCCAAATAGCATAATATCACAAAAACCCTTTAATAATACCCAAAGAGATGAAAAGGAATTTAAAATGCATATAACGGAACTATTAGCTGGCCAATTAATTAGACCAAGCAACTCAAAACATAGTAGCAAGTGCATTTATAGTTAATAAGCACTCGAACAAAAAAGAGGAAAACCCGAATGGTTATAGATTATCGGATCCTAAACGAAAAAACAATTACATATAATTACCCTATACCAAATAAGATACTTAAAATGAGGCAAATACAAGGTTACAATTATTTTTCAAAGGTTTGATTGTAAAAGTGGCTTTCACCAATTAAAATTAACCGAAGATTCTAAACGTATACTAAAGCATTCAAAGTCCCTAATGGATTTTATTGAATGGAATGTATTACCTTTTGGATATAAAAATGCCCCAGGAAGATTCCAAGCATTTATGGATAAATATTTAAATCAACTATCAAATTGTTTGTAGTCTACATTGATGATATACTAATTTCTATTTTCGAAAACTCAAGAAGAACATTATAAGTTATTAGTTATAGTACCTACTCTTATATCCTTCAAAGATTATTTTTATAAGTATATAGGTTAAATTACTCATTTTATTAAGAATTACTAAGGCATTTTTCATTTTCTGTAATCGCTGTTCTAATATTTCTATGTCTCTAGTTTTTTCTTGTAACTTTTTAGAATATAATCTTATACTATAGTGATGACATCCTGCAAATCTAACATAGTTTAGTCTTTGACTTAAATAAACCTTTTCTTCTTTTGCTATTTCTAACTGTTTTTGTAATTTTACTAGTTCAATTAAACTGGGAATAGTGTTATTCATTCATTATTTTAATCTTATATTGGGCTTGATTATATGTGAATTCAAAATAGTCTTGGTTTATTTTCCATGGCTTAACCTTTTCTAAGAAATCTTTTCCTAATATTATTTTGTTATTTAAGGTTATAACATATTCAATGTTTATATCTTGTAGTGCAATCTTTGTTGTTAGGGTAATTAATCTATTAAAATTCTCATTGATGTTAAGAGATAGTTTTTCTAATGGAATATAATTATTTTCAATGTTGATGTCTATTTGTGCTGTTAGGTTTTTTGTTCCTATTTGTATAAGTATATAATGTTCATATGATTTTAGTTGAATAGGTAGACTGTCAGTTAAATGTCGTTTGGATCGAGAAATACTTAACCGTTTCTTTACGATTTCTAAATCTTCATAGTTTGGTTTCGAATATAATTTTAATCCTTTTTCTATAGGTAAAATAAGATCTGTAAAAGGGGTGTCTATAGTAATTGGTCTTAATTTATTTTTGGTATAAATTTGATGTTGATCTGTTAAAATATAAGCATTCTTACATTCTTACATTGTACTGTCATAACTTTTGATCCATTGGTCATATTTATTCCACTTAGCATCCAATATAATACTAATGCTTTTTCTATGTTTTGGTCAGTTAAACTTATAGAATAATTATGCTTTACAAATTAAAATTGATAACTTAAAAGAACAACTACGAATTTCTCTTATTCACTCAGCTAGAATAGAAGACCTTAACTTAGGTAATATTGTAGTTAATGAACTACGGGAAGAGCACACCCACAAGAAAAAAAAATTGTACAAATACACCTAGGAAATTAAAAAATTATTAGATTTCTTAAAACAAATAGAACTTAGCCAATCATTAATAGAACTTGAACAATTAATAAATTCAATATGACTATTAAAACACAAATTAACAACGTTAAAGATCATATAAAAACGAGAGATAACATATTAAATGTTCAAAATAGAATTATACAAGATAAAATAGATGATTTTGAAGAATACTTATATGAAGCTTACGTAAGAAAAGATAATGAAATAAGAGATGCCTTGAGAAAATATTTAATTAAGTTACAAGACAAGAAAAATAGAAACTTAATAGCTAAACAAGAACTTAGAGATTTACAAAAGTCTTTATACGTATGACTAAATCACAAATCAGAAACGTTCTAGAAGATATTGAAATACGACAAAATATTCTAAATTTCCAACTAAGGATTCAACAAGATTTAATAGATGAATTTGAAAATTATTTATATGAAGCCAACAGAAGAAAGGATACTGAACTAAGAGATGCCTTAAGAAAATATCTAACTAGTCTATAAGATAAGAAGAATCAAAAGTTAATTGCTAAACAAGAACTTAAAGATTTACAAAATTCATTATACGTATGAGTACTAAATCACAAGTAAATAGAGCACCGACAAAAGCTAATTGGCAATACTTTACATCACTTATGCAAGCGGATATTAAATGTTTAGAATTAAGTAATCAAAAGCAAATAGCTATCATTAATAAACTACAAATATTAGAACGAGCAACATTAAATGATAATTATGACTATGAAAAAGAGTTAAAACCTTTTGATGATCAATTAGAATTACTAGAAATACAAATTAAGGAACAAGAACAAGTGGTAAAGAAAATCATAAAAGATTATAAAAATTATAAACTAAATAGAAAACCAGCTTTATGCTTATGAGTGAATTAGAAACAGACGGACACTTAGGTACTAATTTAAAAATAATTAATACAAATATTTTATCTATTATAAAATTACTTAAAGAAAGTAAAAATAGAACAGACAAACCAGAGTCAAGTAATACTAAGTTACCAATAGAATTAGAAGAACAAGGTTACGAAATATTAGAGAAGAAAATCACTAAAGAATATTCCCAGTTATTTCCTGAATTACTTTTAAGAAAGAAAATCGAAGTAGAATACGAACGAGTATTTAAACAAGAAAAACAAGACGAATAATGAATAAAAACGAAAAAACCATTGAAGAAGAAATTATTAGATATCCAGACGGTCCATTTAAAATACACAAGACTAATCAAAATAGACAATTTGCGAAATTAGTGAAGGCACATTTTATTTAATTAAAGATCGAAAACAAATATTAGAAAATGAATTTGATAGGGAAAGAAGATTAGCGCTAGAAAATAATTTAGTACAACTGACAAACGTAGAATGTAACTATCGGGATAACAAAACAATCAACGATATTTATAAAAAATTAGAGAAACTAGAAAGAAAATACGATGAACGAATGAGAAAAATGGAAGAATCTATTAAAATAATACATCTTAATACTAAACAAATATTAGATAAAGTATATAGAGTAGAAAATAATTTTCATAAAGAAATACAAAATCTTAAAATAGAATATAATAATAAATTTGATAAAATCGAAGAACAACTTATAAGTAATATCAAAGATAATAATGAAATATCGAAATCCATGAATCGAGATAACGAGACCCTAAATAATACTTGTTATAGAAGCCTTAACTATGGAAGTTGATGGGTCTTTTAATGTCATTTGTATTTCCGTTTTATGCTTATACCAATTTTCTAAAGGGTTATCACTACATAGTTTTTCTAGTTGAGTTTTTAAAGGGGTAAGTTTATCTAAATGGAGTATACCAATTTCTATAAGTTCAAAGTTATTATTATTTTCTTTCTTGGTTGTCATTCTTTGGACTAATTGAGGTTCTTCGCCTATTTTACATTTTTCCCATTCCATTGGTATTCTTTCTCTATTTTTAACTATTTTAGCTCTTAACTTATGTTTACAAGGAGTAAATAATGTGACAAATTCTTTTCCTATACTAAAAGGTTTATATTGGTTAAGGAAGTTAGTTCCTAATATAATGTCTTTTCCTATTAGTTCGAAACAGTATACTTTAGGTATAACTAATATTTTATTCCAAATTTGTATTTTTACATTTGTTTGATATAAGGTAATGTTACTACTATTGTTATTAAATCCATTAATTTTAAATGGTGTGTTTAATTTTTTCCATTCCGGTAAACAATTTTCTTTCATTATTGTTGGTTGTGCTCCCGTATCTACCATTGGTGTATAGTACCTACTCTTATATCCTTCAAAGATTATTTTTATAAGTATATAGGTTAAATTACTCATTTTTATTAAGAATTACTAAGTCATTTTTCATTTTCTGTAATCGCTGTTCTAATATTTCTATGTCTCTAGTTTTTTCTTGTAACTTTTTAGAATATAATCTTATACTATAGTGATGACATCCTGCAAATCTAACATAGTTTAGTCTTTGACTTAAATAAACCTTTTCTTCTTTTGCTATTTCTAACTGTTTTTGTAATTTTACTAGTTCAATTAAACTGGGAATAGTGTTATTCATTCATTATTTTAATCTTATATTGGGCTTGATTATATGTGAATTCAAAATAGTCTTGGTTTATTTTCCATGGCTTAACCTTTTCTAAGAAATCTTTTCCTAATATTATTTTGTTATTTAAGGTTATAACATATTCAATGTTTATATCTTGTAGTGCAATCTTTGTTGTTAGGGTAATTAATCTATTAAAATTCTCATTGATGTTAAGAGATAGTTTTTCTAATGGAATATAATTATTTTCAATGTTGATGTCTATTTGTGCTGTTAGGTTTTTTGTTCCTATTTGTATAAGTATATAATGTTCATATGATTTTAGTTGAATAGGTAGACTGTCAGTTAAATGTCGTTTGGATCGAGAAATACTTAACCGTTTCTTTACGATTTCTAAATCTTCATAGTTTGGTTTCGAATATAATTTTAATCCTTTTTCTATAGGTAAAATAAGATCTGTAAAAGGGGTGTCTATAGTAATTGGTCTTAATTTATTTTTGGTATAAATTTGATGTTGATCTGTTAAAATATAAGCATTCTTACATTGTACTGTCATAACTTTTGATCCATTGGTCATATTTATTCCACTTAGCATCCAATATAATACTAATGCTTTTTCTATGTTTTGGTCGGTTAAACTTATAGAATAATTTGGTTTAATTATGAATCGTACTTTCTGGTAAATAAGATTTCCTTTAAGTTGTGCTATAATAGCTTGTTCTTCTGGTTCTTTTATTCTGTCATCAGCTAATTCTAACTCTAAGGGAGTATCTATTCCTTCTTTAAAACATGCTTTTATTATTATTTCGATAGCTGCTAGTTCTACGAATCTAAATGTAATTGGTTTGTTTTTTAAAGTATTGTTAATTTTTGTTATTTCTTCATTTAACACTTCTTGTGTTATTAAAGGTACTCTAGTATTTCCTTGCACTTGGGTTATATCTATAACATGTTCTCTATCTGCTATAACTAGATATTCTTGCTTTTTCCTTTTAAAATACTTTGATAAATGTGTGAAGTCAAATTTTTCTTATCTACTATTTTATCGGGTGACAAAGTAAATCCTTCATATTTTAATTCATTATATTTTTGCAAATCAAAAATAGCTCTTTGATTTCTATGTTGTTCCGTAATATCTTCATCATAATCAACTTGTTGTAGTTCTTTACTCATCACTTTGTCAGTTTCAATATTATCTGTTTCTTCATTACTTTCTTCATGGCTTTCTATTCCATTGATTTCATCATTATCTGTTTCATATTCAAGCACATATATTTCTTCATCTGGTGGTATATTGGTTTTGCCTAATTCATATTCTGCTATATGGAGTTCAATGAAATTTATATTTTTAGTATTTTTAGTATTATTTTTATTGGTCTTTATTTTACATTCTCTTGCTATATGACCTATCTGTCCACAATTGTAGCATTTACATCTTTTAGGTTTTTTGCATATTTATAAATTTTTCTTTTTATAAAATAATTTTTATTGGATTTTTTCGTATTTTTATATTTTCCATATGGTTTAAATCTTTTGTATCTTCTTCGCATTAATTTAGGTCTTTTCGCTTTATATTTTTTATTCGATTTGTAACAACCAAATTTTGGTATTTCATATTTTTTACAACAGTTATTAAGTTTAGCCTGTTTTCTAAATTCTTTTTGGTTATTAACTTCCATACAATAGTTTTTATACCATACTTGTAAATAAGCTATTTGTTCTCCTAAAGTTCCTGTTTTAGGTTCCGTGTAAAAAGCTTGTTGTACCATAGTATTTATAGGTGCTGGTAATTTTTCAAAATATAATTTTCGAAAGACTGCTAATTGTTCGGGGTTTCAGTTCCTAATTCGTAATAATTCATTTGGAATGCGCAATTATATCTATTTAAATCTTCCGGACACAAAGAACATATTTGCATATTATATAATTGGGACTTACAATACTCCTTTTTGGCTATAAGGTATTTTAAGTCTGCATTTGGATTACTAAATTCTCTTCGAATTATTCTCTCATATTTTTTCAACATTTGGATTGGATCTGTCATCTCAGTTCCTTCTATCTTGGTACTCCTTAGTTCCGTTAATTCTAATATGCCTATATTATTTAAAAAGTTTTTAGCTATTCCTGTTATTGTGGCTTCAATATAATTTGCTGCCGCACTAACGTGTATTTTTGCTTCGATTAATTTTGCAGTTATTCTGGCTATCCAATTTTGTATGTCTATTTCAGTATTTATAGAACAATCTAGATTTAAAGTTTCTCCTGATTGATTATCTCTTGGTATATAATCGTTTTCTATTTTTCTTCGATATTTCCATATATAGTCGTTATTTTTATACTTGTAATCATAATATTTTTTCTTTTTAAAAGTAGGTTTATAACTCCTATCGGTTTCCATATGATCATAATTGCCGTCGTTGTAGACTTTTGTGAGTACATTGATTTCTTCATCTTTATCTCGAGTTAAAATCGCTTCTAAATAATTGGAATATCTAAATTCTTGACTAGATTGTTCAGAACAAGTTTCATTGTTGTCTTGTAATTCATTTAGATTATTTACTTCAAGTCGTTCAACTTCCATAGTTAAGGCTTCTATAACAGTATTATTTAGGGTCTCGTTATCGATTCATGGATTTCGATATTTCATTATTATCTTTGATATTACTTATAAGTTGTTCTTCGATTTTATCAAATTTATTATTATATTCTATTTTAAGATTTTGTATTTCTTTATGAAAATTATTTTCTACTCTATATACTTTATCTAATATTTGTTTAGTATTAAGATGTATTATTTTAATAGATTCTTCCATTTTTCTCATTCGTTCATCGTATTTTCTTTCTAGTTTCTCTAATTTTTTATAAATATCGTTGATTGTTTTGTTATCCTGATAGTTACATTCTATGTTTGTCAGTTGTACTAAATTATTTTCTAGCGCTAATCTTCTTTCCCTATCAAATTCATTTTCTAATATCATTTGTTTTCGATCTTTAATTAAATAAAATGTGCCTTCACTAATTTCTGCAAATTGTCTATTTTGATTAGTCTTGTGTATTTTAAATGGACCGTCTGGATATCTAATAATTTCTTCTTCAATGGTTTTTTCGTTTTTATTCATTATTCGTCTTGTTTTTCTTGTTTAAATACTCGTTCGTATTCTACTTCGATTTTCTTTCTTAAAAGTAATTCGGGAAATAACTGGGAATATTCTTTAGTGATTTTCTTCTCTAATATTTCGTAACCTTGTTCTTCTAATTCTATTGGTAACTTAGTATTACTTGACTCTGGTTTGTCTGTTCTATTTTTACTTTCTTTAAGTAATTTTATAATAGATAAAATATTTGTATTAATTATTTTTAAATTAGTACCTAAGTGTCCGTCTGTTTCTAATTCACTCATAAGCATAAAGCTGGTTTTCTATTTAGTTTATAATTTTTATAATCTTTTATGATTTTCTTTACCACTTGTTCTTGTTCCTTAATTTGTATTTCTAGTAATTCTAATTGATCATCAAAAGGTTTTAACTCTTTTTCATAGTCATAATTATCATTTAATGTTGCTCGTTCTAATATTTGTAGTTTATTAATGATAGCTATTTGCTTTTGATTACTTAATTCTAAACTTTTAATATCCGCTTGCATAAGTGATGTAAAGTATTGCCAATTAGCTTTTGTCGTTGCTCTATTTACTTGTGATTTAGTACTCATACGTATAATGAATTTTGTAAATCTTTAAGTTCTTGTTTAGCAATTAACTTTTGATTCTTCTTATCTTGTAGACTAGTTAGATATTTTCTTAAGGCATCTCTTAGTTCAGTATCCTTTCTTCTGTTGGCTTCATATAAATAATTTTCAAATTCATCTATTAAATCTTGTTGAATCCTTAGTTGGAAATTTAGAATATTTTGTCGTATTTCAATATCTTCTAGAACGTTTCTGATTTGTGATTTAGTCATACGTATAAAGACTTTTGTAAATCTCTAAGTTCTTGTTTAGCTATTAAGTTTCTATTTTTCTTGTCTTGTAACTTAATTAAATATTTTCTCAAGGCATCTCTTATTTTATTATCTTTTCTTCTGTAAGCTTCATATAAGTATTCTTCAAAATCATCTATTTTATCTTGTATAATTCTATTTTGAACATTTAATATGTTATCTCTCGTTTTTATATGATCTTTAACGTTGTTAATTTGTGTTTTAATAGTCATATTGAATTTATTAATTGTTCAAGTTCTATTAATGATTGGCTAAGTTCTATTTGTTTTAAGAAATCTAATAATTTTTTAATTTCTAGGTGTATTTGTACAATTTTATTTATCTTGTTGTGTTCTTCCTGTAGTTCATTAACTACAATATTACCTAAGTTAAGGTCTTCTATTCTAGCTGAGTGAATAAGAGAAATTCGTAGTTGTTCTTTTAAGTTATCAATTTTAATTTGTAAAGCATAATTTATCCATTCAACACGTAATCTAACCTTCGTTATTTGAGAATTCATAAATAGGTAAGTAAGCAAATAAACAAATATTTAGGTAACTAAACTTTATGAACTTCTTTTAAGACTCAATCCCTTTTGCTTATAATAAACCTTAATCGGTTAATAACAATTCTATCAACTTTCATATAAGTACAGCTAATCCGTTTTGACAACCCTTAAGCACTTAAGCATAATTAAATAAATTCATGTTTTTCAACCTCACCACATAGGTTTTATGCATCATACCCTACAACGCCTTCTCATTTTTAACGGCTAAACGGGCTCCTGCTACCAATTGTCTCTTGGTTTCTAAACATGATTTTACTTAATCGGGGAAAACATATTTAAGATAGCATACATCCTATATGAAATTATAGAATCGTCTTAACAGATCTCAGTATTATTATAAACTAGGGGATTGAATTTAAATTTAGTTCATAAGAAAAGGGGGTTACCTTATCTGCTTCCATATTTACTTGTGGAATATCTTCTATGTGTATAGCTCCGGTGAATAGTAACTAGTAAGCTTATGAATAGTAAGCTCGATACCAAGTAATGGGTGAAGCGTGTGTTTGAGTAGGATAGAGAAGGAAATTTGAGAGAAGAAATGTGGAAGTGTAGTTAGGCAAGTGCCTTCGATGATTTTGCTTCATCGGTAAGCTCTTATTTATAACCAAAGGATTACAACGGTTCGTACAAAAATTACATACTGTTTAAAACACTATTTGCTACGGTGAAAAGTGCTACAAGTAAAAGTACTTGTTCACTATTCACTATTCACATATTTTTTGCGTTAGCCGCCTATCTTTTGTCATGTAGTAACTATTACAAAGTTTATCCGTTACATGATAAAATATCTCTATTCTACAAGTGCTTAACTAGGTAGACAGATGTTTTATTCTTGTACGCTGTGTTCTATCTCTCGTAGTTGATACCGCAGTGTTAGATGATTGACCTTATCTTCATAATCTGTCCATATCTTCGATTATTGGTACAATCATCTCGCTTAACTCCACACATCTTACATGAGTGGTTATTATTTTGTTGCATCCAACTGCAATATCTCTTTAAAGTATCTTTCGTTAGAAAATTTCTTGGTAAATACCGTGTAACTGGGCGCTTGATCGGGTGGAGCGAGGCTCCATATCCATGACTTAATAGTTTCGATCGCATCATGGCCATATCTTGTGCTTTGCGAGATAATTAGTGTGTTTAACTCCTTATGGTTTATCCAAACATAAGTCTTGACCATGGTAATCAAGGCTTCATAAATTGCTTTTATCTTGACGGCCCTCTTTTCCCGAGGAGGTGCGGTATCTCATGGTGGTTTAACTCTGGCTGTGCCTTTATTTCTTCGGGGAAGATAAAATGCGTTGTACAACCCATTTTAACAACCCTAATACATTGTTTTATCTCGGAAGAAGTAACTTCGCCTGGGGCGTATAGCATCTTACAAAAATCATGGGTGATTTTGTAATATGCAAATAACTTTTAGCTGCTTTATATAGTTCGGGAATTGATGATAGCTCCTCTCCATTCAGTGTATATACTGAATTAAGAAGGCCATAATCATAAGTTGCTTTGATTAAATTTGCATTGCAACCAGGCAACGCTATTAACTCGTTTACCCTTTTTAAAGGGTTAGTAATATATCCGCCTTCGATTTCTCCATGGCGGTCTTTTGTGGTTATTTCCGGGAAGGTATTTAGCCTATTGGCAATAAGTAAGAAATTATCTATATATTGGCGAACTTGAGGGATCATTGTTTGTTTGGTACCTAGGGTTAATTTTTCTTTAAAAGAAGTAGTATACGGTATTAAGCTTGGAAAGTTTATTTCATTGATAAGCTGGAGTAGGATTATTGGCTTGATCGGGGTTATAGGTTTGTAGGGACATACTTCGTTTGAAAGGGGGATTAACTTTTCTTGTGATAACTCGGCTTTTATATTTTTGGCTAGTGCCAATATCTGCTTGCTCCATATTAGGATTCTTTGGAAGTGGCCTCTCTTTTCATAGAAGCAAGTTCTTCCTTTATCTTTTTGAGTTGTATCTTGAGTTCCTGATTTTCTATAATCGGTTGTTGAACTATGTCTTGAGAGATGGTCTGCAAAACAGTTTTCTTTGGTATTTAGTAATTCAATAGTAAACTCATACTGATTAATATCTGCTACAATCCTGTTTATCTCCTTCCTTGTAATTGAATCCTGCAATTTTTGGGTTAGCCAACTTTTAACAGGTTCTATTATCCGTTACGATTATAAATTTACTATAAACTATATAACATTCAAATTTTTTGATTCCATATTTTCTTGCTTTGAGTTCTTTTTTATTTATATCCCAATTGATTTCATTTGCTTTAAATGTTCTGAGTGATATCTGCAAACATATTCTTTTTTATCATTTTTATATCTATATTTTAATACTTGCTCCGTAACCATTATTAGTTTCACTAGCATCTGTTTCCACTATCCATGTAAATTCTTTGTCTTCATCGGGAAAACTTAGTTTTGGTAACTTTCGACTAATTCTTTAATTTTTTCTAGAGTCTTTGTGTCAGTATCATTCCATTTAAAATCGTAGTCTTTCTTTAGTTTTTTGGTTAATGGTTCAAGTATATTGCGATAGTTTAGGGATAAATTCTCTAACTTGATTAACTATTCCTAAGAACTTTTGTAATTCCTTTTTAGTATTAATTTCTTGTTGAAACTCTATAATTTTTTGAGCTATATGGTCTTGCATTTTTATTCCTGCTTTATCTATTTCAAATCAATATGACTATTAAAACACAAATTAATAATGAATGAATTTGGTTGTTACACAAATTAAAGATTTACAAAATTCATTATACGTATGAGTACTAAATCACAAGTAAATAGAGCACTGACAAAAGCTAATTGGCAATACTTTACATCACTTATGCAAGCGGATATTAAAAGTTTAGAATTAAGTAATCAAAAGCAAATAGCTATCATTAATAAACTACAAATATTAGAACGAGCAACATTAAATGATAATTATGACTATGAAAAAGAGTTAAAACCTTTTGATGATCAATTAGAATTACTAGAAATACAAATTAAGGAACAAGAACAAGTGGTAAAGAAAATCATAAAAGATTATAAAAATTATAAACTAAATAGAAAACCAGCTTTATGCTTATGAGTGAATTAGAAACAGAAAAATGGAAGAATCTATTAAAATAATACATCTTAATACTAAACAAATATTAGATAAAGTATATAGAGTAGAAAATAATTTTCATAAAGAAATACAAAATCTTAAAATAGAATATAATAATAAATTTGATAAAATCGAAGAACAACTTATAAGTAATATCAAAGATAATAATGAAATATCAGAAATCCATGAATCAGATAACGAGACCCTAAATAATACTGTTATAGAAGCCTTAACTATGGAAGTTGAACGACTTGAAGTAAATAATCTAAATGAATTACAAGACAACAATGAAACTTGTTCTGAACAATCCAGTCAAGAATTTAGATATTCCAATTATTTAGAAGCAGATTTTAACTCAGATAAAGATGAAGAAATCAATGTACTCACAAAAGTCTACAACGACGGCAATTATGATCATATGGAAACTGATAGGAGTTATAAACCTACTTTTAAAAAGAAAAAAATATTATGATTACAAGTATAAAAATAACGACTATATATGGAAATATCGAAGAAAAATAGAAAACGATTATATACCAAGAGATAATCAATCAGGAGAAACTTTAAATCTAGATTGTTCTATAAATACTGAAATAGACATACAAAATTGGATAGCCAGAATAACTGCAAAATTAATCGAAGCAAAAATACACGTTAGTGCGGCAGCAAATTATATTGAAGCCACAATAACAGGAATAGCTAAAAACTTTTTAAATAATATAGGCATATTAGAATTAACAGAACTAAGGAGTACCAAGATAGAAGGAACTGAGATGACAGATCCAATCCAAATGTTGAAAAAATATGAGAGAATAATTCGAAGAGAATTTAGTAATCCAAATGCAGACTTAAAATACCTTATAGCCAAAAAGGAGTATTGTAAGTCCCAATTATATAATATGCAAATATGTTCTTTGTGTCCAGAAGATTTAAATAGATATAATTGCGCATTCCAAATGAATTATTACGAATTAGGAACTGAAACCCCTGAACAATTAGCAGTCTTTCGAAAATTATATTTTGAAAAATTACCAGCACCTATAAATACTATGGTACAACAAGCTTTTTACACAGAACCTAAAACAGGAACTTTAGGAGAACAAATAGCTTATTTACAAGTATGGTATAAAAACTATTGTATGGAAGTTAATAACCAAAAAGAATTTAGAAAACAGGCTAAACTTAATAACTGTTGTAAAAAATATGAAATACCAAAATTTGGTTGTTACAAATCGAATAAAAAATATAAAGCGAAAAGACCTAAATTAATGCGAAGAAGATACAAAAGATTTAAACCATATGGAAAATATAAAAATACGAAAAAATCCAATAAAAATTATTTTATAAAAAGAAAAATTTATAAATATGCAAAAAACCCTAAAAGATGTAAATGCTACAATTGTGGACAGATAGGTCATATAGCAAGAGAATGTAAAATAAAGACCAATAAAAATAATACTAAAAATACTAAAAATATAAATTTCATTGAACTCCATATAGCAGAATATGAATTAGGCAAAACCAATATACCACCAGATGAAGAAATATATGTGCTTGAATATGAAACAGATAATGATGAAATCAATGGAATAGAAAGCCATGAAGAAAGTAATGAAGAAACAGATAATATTGAAACTGACGGTGATGAGTAAAGAACTACAACAAGTTGATTATGATGAAGATATTACGGAACAACATAGAAATCAAAGAGCTATTTTTGATTTGCAAAAATATAATGAATTAAAATATGAAGGATTTACTTTGTCACCCGATAAAATAGTAGATAAGAAAAAATTTGACTTCACACATTTATCAAAGTATTTTAAAAGGAAAAAGCAAGAATATCTAGTTATAGCAGATAGAGAACATGTTATAGATATAACCCAAGTGCAAGGAAATACTAGAGTACCTTTAATAACACAAGAAGTGTTAAATGAAGAAATAACAAAAATTAACAATACTTTAAAAAACAAACCAATTACATTTAGATTCGTAGAACTAGCAGCTATCGAAATAATAATAAAAGCATGTTTTAAAGAAGGAATAGATACTCCTTTAGAGTTAGAATTAGCTGATGACAGAATAAAAGAACCAGAAGAACAAGCTATTATAGCACAACTTAAAGGAAATCTTATTTACCAGAAAGTACGATTCATAATTAAACCAAATTATTCTATAAGTTTAACTGACCAAAACATAGAAAAAGCATTAGTATTATATTGGATGCTAAGTGGAATAAATATGACCAATGGATCAAAAGTTATGACAGTACAATGTAAGAATGCTTATATTTTAACAGATCAACATCAAATTTATACCAAAAATAAATTAAGACCAATTACTATAGACACCCCTTTTACAGATCTTATTTTACCTATAGAAAAAGGATTAAAATTATATTCGAAACCAAACTATGAAGATTTAGAAATCGTAAAGAAACGGTTAAGTATTTCTCGATCCAAACGACATTTAACTGACAGTCTACCTATTCAACTAAAATCATATGAACATTATATACTTATACAAATAGGAACAAAAAACCTAACAGCACAAATAGACATCAACATTGAAAATAATTATATTCCATTAGAAAAACTATCTCTTAACATCAATGAGAATTTTAATAGATTAATTACCCTAACAACAAAGATTGCACTACAAGATATAAACATTGAATATGTTATAACCTTAAATAACAAAATAATATTAGGAAAAGATTTCTTAGAAAAGGTTAAGCCATGGAAAATAAACCAAGACTATTTTGAATTCACATATAATCAAGCCCAATATAAGATTAAAATAATGAATGAATAACACTATTCCCAGTTTAATTGAACTAGTAAAATTACAAAAACAGTTAGAAATAGCAAAAGAAGAAAAGGTTTATTTAAGTCAAAGACTAAACTATGTTAGATTTGCAGGATGTCATCACTATAGTATAAGATTATATTCTAAAAAGTTACAAGAAAAAACTAGAGACATAGAAATATTAGAACAGCGATTACGAGAAAATGAAAAATGACTTAGTAATTCTTAATAAAAATGAGTAATTTAACCTATATACTTATAAAAATAATCTTTGAAGGATATAAGAGTAGGTACTATACACCAATGGTAGATACGGGAGCACAACCAACAATAATGAAAGAAAATTGTTTACCGGAATGGAAAAAATTAAACACACCATTTAAAATTAATGGATTTAATAACAATAGTAGTAACATTACCTTATATCAAACAAATGTAAAAATACAAATTTGGAATAAAATATTAGTTATACCTAAAGTATCTTGTTTCGAACTAATAGGAAAAGACATTATATTAGGAACTAACTTCCTTAACCAATATAAACCTTTTAGTATAGGAAAAGAATTTGTCACATTATTTACTCCTTGTAAACATAAGTTAAGAGCTAAAATAGTTAAAAATAGAGAAAGAATACCAATGGAATGGGAAAAATGTAAAATAGGCGAAGAACCTCAATTAGTCCAAAGAATGACAACCAAGAAAGAAAATAATAATAACTTTGAACTTATAGAAATTGGTATACTCCATTTAGATAAACTTACCCCTTTAAAAACTCAACTAGAAAAACTATGTAGTGATAACCCTTTAGAAAATTGGTATAAGCATAAAACGGAAATACAAATGACATTAAAAGACCCAAATAGCATAATATCACAAAAACCCTTTAATAATACCCAAAGAGATGAAAAGGAATTTAAAATGCATATAACGGAACTATTAGCTGGCCAATTAATTAGACCAAGCAACTCAAAACATAGTAGCAGTGCATTTATAGTTAATAAGCACTCCGAACAAAAAAGAGGAAAAACCCGAATGGTTATAGATTATCGGATCCTAAACGAAAAAACAATTACATATAATTACCCTATACCAAATAAGATACTTAAAATGAGGCAAATACAAGGTTACAATTATTTTTCAAAGTTTGATTGTAAAAGTGGCTTTCACCAATTAAAATTAACCGAAGATTCTAAACCGTTAACAGCATTCAAAGTCCCTAATGGATTTTATGAATGGAATGTATTACCTTTTGGATATAAAAATGCCCCGAGGAAGATTCCAAGCATTTATGGATAAATATTTAAATCAACTATCAAATTGTGTAGTCTACATTGATGATATACTAATCTATTCGAAAACTCAAAAAGAACATTATAAGTTATTAGAACAGTTTATAGAAATCATTAAAACCAGTGGTATAGTTTTAAGCAAAAAGAAAATGGAATTATTCAAAACTCGGATTGAATTTTTAGGATTTGAAATAGATAAAGCAGGAATAAAAATGCAAGACCATATAGCTCAAAAAATTATAGAGTTTCAACAAGAAATTAATACTAAAAAGGAATTACAAAAGTTCTTAGGAATAGTTAATCAAGTTAGAGAATTTATCCCTAAACTATCGCAATATCTTGAACCATTAACCAAAAAACTAAAGAAAGACTACGATTTTAAATGGAATGATACTGACACAAAGACTCTAGAAAAAATTAAAGAATTAGTCGGAAAGTTACCAAAACTAAGTTTTCCCGATGAAGACAAAGAATTTACATGGATAGTGGAAACAGATGCTAGTGAAACTAATAATGGTTACGGAGCAGTATTAAAATATAGATATAAAAATGATAAAAAAGAATATGTTTGCGAGATATCACTCAGGAACATTTAAAGCAAATGAAATCAATTGGGATATAAATAAAAAAGAACTCAAAGCAGTAAAATATGGAATCAAAAAATTTGAATGTTATATAGTTTATAGTAAATTTATAATCGAAACAGATAATAGAACTGTTAAAAGTTGGCTAACCCAAAAATTGCGAGGATTCAATTACAAGGAAGGAGATAAACAGGATTGTAGCAGATATTAATCAGTATGAGTTTACTATTGAATTACTAAATACCAAAGAAAACTGTTTTGCGAGACCATCTCTCAAGACATAGTTCAACAACCGATTATAGAAAATCGGGAACTCAAGATACAACTCAAAAAGATAAAGGAAGAACTTGCTTCTATGAAAAGAGAGGCCACTTCCAGCAATCCTAATATGGAGCAAGCGAGATATTGGCACTAGCCAAAAATATAAAAGCCGAGTTATCACAAGAAAAGTTAATCCCCCTTTCAAACGAAGTATGTCCCTACAAACCTATAACCCGATCAAGCCAATAATCCTACTCCAGTTATCAATGAAATAAACTTTCCAAGCTTAATACCGGATACTACTTCTTTTAAAGAAAAATTAACCCTAGGTACCAAACAAACAATGATCCCTCAAGTTCGCCAATATATAGATAATTTCTTACTTATTGCCAATAGGCTAAATACCTTCCCGGAAATAACCACAAAAGACCGCCATGGAGAAATCGAAGGCGGATATATTACTAACCCTTTAAAAAGGGTAAACGAGTTAATAGCGTTGCCTGGTTGCAATGCAAATTTAATCAAAGCAACTTATGATTATGGCCTTCTTAATTCAGTATATACACTTGAATGGAGAGGAGCTATCATCAATTCCCGAACTATATAAAGCAGCTAAAAGTTATTTGCATATTACAAAATCTCCCATGATTTTTGTAAGATGCTATACCGCCCCAGGCGAAGTTACTTCTTCTGAGATAAAACAATGTATTAGGGTTGTTAAAATGGGTTGTACAACGCATTTTATCTTCCCTGAAGAAATAAAGGCACAGCCGGAGTTAAACCACCATGAGATACCAGACCTCCTCAGGGAAAAGAGGGCCGTCAAGATAAAAGCAATTTATGAAGCCTTGATTACCATGGTCAAGACTTATGTTTGGATAAACCATAAGGAGTTAAACACACTAATTATCTCGCAAAGCACAAGATATGGCCATGATGCGATCGAAACTATTAAGTCATGGATATGGAGCCTGCTCCACCCAGATCAAGCGCCAGTTACACGGTATTTACCAAGAAATTTTCTAACAGAAGATACTTTAAAGAGATATTGCAGTTGGATGCAACAAAATAATAACCACTCATGTAAGATGTGTGGAGTTAAGCAGATGACTGTACCAATAATCGAAGATATGGACGAGTTATGAAGATAAAGGTTGAATCATCTAACACTGCGGTATCAACTACGAGAGATAGAACACGGCGTACAAGAATAAAACATCTGTCTACCTAGTTAAGCACTGTAGAATAGAGATATTTTATCATGTAACAGATAAACTTTGTAATAGTTACTACATGACAAAAGATAGGCGGCTAACGCAAAAAATATGTGAATAGTGAATAGTGAACAGTACTTTTACTGTAGCACTTTTCACTGTAGCAAATAGTGTTTTAAACAGTATGTAATTTTTGTACGAACCGTTGTAATCCTTTGGTTATAAATAAGAGCTTACTGATGAAGCAAAATCATCAGAAGGCACTTGCCTAACTACACTTCCACATTTCTTCTCTCAAATTTCCTTCTCTATCCTACTCAAACACACGCTTCACCCATTACTGGTATCAGAGCTTACTATTCATAAGCTTACTAGTTACTATTCACCGGAGCTATACACATAGAAGATATTCCACAAGTAAATATGGAAGCAGATAAGGTAACCCCTTTTCTTATGAACTAAATTTAAATTCAATCCCCTAGTTTATAATAATACTGAGATCTGTTAAGACGATTCTATAATTTCATATAGGATGTATGCTATCTTAAATATGTTTTCCCCGATTAAGTAAAATCATGTTTAGAAACCAAGAGACAATTGGTAGCAGGAGCCCGTTTAGCCGTTAAAAATGAGAAGGCGTTGTAGGGTATGATGCATAAAACCTATGTGGTGAGGTTGAAAAACATGAATTTATTTAATTATGCTTAAGTGCTTAAGGGTTGTCAAAACGGATTAGCAGTACTTATATGAAAGTTGATAGAATTGTTATTAACCGATTAAGGTTTATTATAAGCAAAAGGGATTGAGTCTTAAAAGAAGTTCATAAAGTTTAGTTACCTAAATATTTGTTTATTTGCTTACTTACCTATTTATGAATTCTCAAATAACGAAGGTTAGATTACGTGTTGAATGGATAAATTATGCTTTACAAATTAAAATTGATAACTTAAAAGAACAACTACGAATTTCTCTTATTCACTCAGCTAGAATAGAAGACCTTAACTTAGGTAATATTGTAGTTAATGAACTACGGGAAGAACACAACAAGATAAATAAAATTGTACAAATACACCTAGAAATTAAAAAATTATTAGATTTCTTAAAACAAATAGAACTTAGCCAATCATTAATAGAACTTGAACAATTAATAAATTCAATATGACTATTAAAACACAAATTAACAACGTTAAAGATCATATAAAAACGAGAGATAACATATTAAATGTTCAAAATAGAATTATACAAGATAAAATAGATGATTTTGAAGAATACTTATATGAAGCTTACAGAAGAAAAGATAATGAAATAAGAGATGCCTTGAGAAAATAATTAATTAAGTTACAAGACAAGAAAAATAGAAACTTAATAGCTAAACAAGAACTTAGAGATTTACAAAAGTCTTTATACGTATGACTAAATCACAAATCAGAAACGTACATAGTTTAGTCTTTGACTTAAATAAACCTTTTCTTCTTTTGCTATTTCTAACTGTTTTTGTAATTTTACTAGTTCAATTAAACTGGGAATAGTGTTATTCATTCATTATTTTAATCTTATATTGGGCTTGATTATATGTGAATTCAAAATAGTCTTGGTTTATTTTCCATGGCTTAACCTTTTCTAAGAAATCTTTTCCTAATATTATTTTGTTATTTAAGGTTATAACATATTCAATGTTTATATCTTGTAGTGCAATCTTTGTTGTTAGGGTAATTAATCTATTAAAATTCTCATTGATGTTAAGAGATAGTTTTTCTAATGGAATATAATTATTTTCAATGTTGATGTCTATTTGTGCTGTTAGGTTTTTTGTTCCTATTTGTATAAGTATATAATGTTCATATGATTTTAGTTGAATAGGTAGACTGTCGGTTAAATGTCGTTTGGATCGAGAAATACTTAACCGTTTCTTTACGATTTCTAAATCTTCATAGTTTGGTTTCGAATATAATTTTAATCCTTTTTCTATAGGTAAAATAAGATCTGTAAAAGGGGTGTCTATAGTAATTGGTCTTAATTTATTTTTGGTATAAATTTGATGTTGATCTGTTAAAATATAAGCATTCTTACATTGTACTTGTCATAACTTTTGATCCATTGGTCATATTTATTCCACTTAGCATCCAATATAATACTAATGCTTTTTCTATGTTTTGGTCAGTTAAACTTATAGAATAATTTGGTTTAATTATGAATCGTACTTTCGGTAAATAAGATTTCCTTTAAGTTGTGCTATAATAGCTTGTTCTTCTGGTTCTTTTATTCTGTCATCAGCTAATTCTAACTCTAAGGGAGTATCTATTCCTTCTTTAAAACATGCTTTTATTATTATTTCGATAGCTGCTAGTTCTACGAATCTAAATGTAATTGGTTTGTTTTTTAAAGTATTGTTAATTTTTGTTATTTCTTCATTTAACACTTCTTGTGTTATTAAAGGTACTCTAGTATTTCCTTGCACTTGGGTTATATCTATAACATGTTCTCTATCTGCTATAACTAGATATTCTTGCTTTTTCCTTTTAAAATACTTTGATAAATGTGTGAAGTCAAATTTTTTCTTATCTACTATTTTATCGGGTGACAAAGTAAATCCTTCATATTTTAATTCATTATATTTTTGCAAATCAAAAATAGCTCTTTGATTTCTATGTTGTTCCGTAATATCTTCATCATAATCAACTTGTTGTAGTTCTTTACTCATCACCGTCGGTTTCAATATTATCTGTTTCTTCATTACTTTCTTCATGGCTTTCTATTCCATTGATTTCATCATTATCTGTTTCATATTCAAGCACATATATTTCTTCATCTGGTGGTATATTGGTTTTGCCTAATTCATATTCGCTATATGGAGTTCAATGAAATTTATATTTTTAGTATTTTTAGTATTATTTTTATTGGTCTTTATTTTACATTCTCTTGCTATATGACCTATCTGTCCACAATTGTAGCATTTACATCTTTTAGGGTTTTTTGCATATTTATAAATTTTTCTTTTTATAAAATAATTTTTATTGGATTTTTTCGTATTTTTATATTTTCCATATGGTTTAAATCTTTTGTATCTTCTTCGCATTAATTTAGGTCTTTTCGCTTTATATTTTTTATTCGATTTGTAACAACCAAATTTTGGTATTTCATATTTTTTACAACAGTTATTAAGTTTAGCCTGTTTTCTAAATTCTTTTTGGTTATTAACTTCCATACAATAGTTTTTATACCATACTTGTAAATAAGCTATTTGTTCTCCTAAAGTTCCTGTTTTAGGTTCCGTGTAAAAAAGCTTGTTGTACCATAGTATTTATAGGTGCTTGGTAATTTTTCAAAATATAATTTTCGAAAGACGCTAATTGTTCGGGGTTTCGGTTCCTAATTCGTAATAATTCATTTGGAATGCGCAATTATATCTATTTAAATCTTCTGGACACAAAGAACATATTTGCATATTATATAATTGGGACTTACAATACTCCTTTTTGGCTATAAGGTATTTTAAGTCTGCATTTGGATTACTAAATTCTCTTCGAATTATTCTCTCATATTTTTTCAACATTTGGATTGGATCTGTCATCTCAGTTCCTTCTATCTTGGTACTCCTTAGTTCCGTTAATTCTAATATGCCTATATTATTTAAAAAGTTTTTAGCTATTCCTGTTATTGTGGCTTCAATATAATTTCTTTGCCGCACTAACGTGTATTTTTGCTTCGATTAATTTTGCAGTTATTCTGGCTATCCAATTTTGTATGTCTATTTCAGTATTTATAGAACAATCTAGATTTAAAGTTTCTCCTGATTGATTATCTCTTGGTATATAATCGTTTTCTATTTTTCTTCGATATTTCCATATATAGTCGTTATTTTTATACTTGTAATCATAATATTTTTTCTTTTTAAAAGTAGGTTTATAACTCCTATCGGTTTCCATATGATCATAATTGCCGTCGTTGTAGACTTTTGTGAGTACATTGATTTCTTCATCTTTATCCGAGTTAAAAATCGCTTCTAAATAATTGGAATATCTAAATTCTTGACTGGATTGTTCGAACAAGTTTCATTGTTGTCTTGTAATTCATTTAGATTATTTACTTCAAGTCGTTCAACTTCCATTGTTAAGGCTTCTATAACGGTATTATTTAGGGTCTCGTTATCTGATTCATGGATTTCTGATATTTCATTATTATCTTTGATATTACTTATAAGTTGTTCTTCGATTTTATCAAATTTACCAAAATTAAAGAATTAGTCAGAAAGTTACCAAAACTAAGTTTTCCCGATGAAGACAAAGAATTTACATGGATAGTGGAAACAGATGCTAGTGAAACTAATAATGGTTACGGAGCAGTATTAAAATATAGATATAAAAATGATAAAAAAGAATATGTTTGCGAGATATCACTCGGGAACATTTAAAGCAAATGAAATCAATTGGGATATAAATAAAAAAGAACTCAAAGCAAGTAAAATATGGAATCAAAAAATTTGAATGTTATATAGTTTATAGTAAATTTATAATCGGAACGGATAATAGAACTGTTAAAAGTTGGCTAACCCAAAAATTGCGAGGATTCAATTACAAGGAAGGAGATAAACGGGATTGTAGCAGATATTAATCGGTATGAGTTTACTATTGAATTACTAAATACCAAAGAAAACTGTTTTGCGAGACCATCTCTCAAGACATAGTTCAACAACCGATTATAGAAAATCGGGAACTCAAGATACAACTCAAAAAGATAAAGGAAGAACTTGCTTCTATGAAAAGAGAGGCCACTTCCAAGCAATCCTAATATGGAGCAAGCGAGATATTGGCACTAGCCAAAAATATAAAAGCCGAGTTATCACAAGAAAAGTTAATCCCCCTTTCAAACGAAGTATGTCCCTACAAACCTATAACCCCGGTCAAGCCAATAATCCTACTCCAGTTATCAATGAAATAAACTTTCCAAGCTTAATACCAGATACTACTTCTTTTAAAGAAAAATTAACCCTAGGTACCAAACAAACAATGATCCCTCAAGTTCGCCAATATATAGATAATTTCTTACTTATTGCCAATAGGCTAAATACCTTCCCGAAATAACCACAAAAGACCGCCATGGAGAAATCGAAGGCGGATATATTACTAACCCTTTAAAAAGGGTAAACGAGTTAATAGCGTTGCCTGGTTGCAATGCAAATTTAATCAAAGCAAACTTATGATTATGGCCTTCTTAATTCAGTATATACACCGAATGGAGAGGAGCTATCATCAATTCCCGAACTATATAAAGCGGCTAAAAGTTATTTGCATATTACAAAATCACCCATGATTTTTGTAAGATGCTATACGCCCCAGGCGAAGTTACTTCTTCCGAGATAAAACAATGTATTAGGGTTGTTAAAATGGGTTGTACAACGCATTTTATCTTCCCCGAAGAAATAAAGGCACAGCCGAGTTAAACCACCATGAGATACCGGACCTCCTCGGGGAAAAGAGGGCCGTCAAGATAAAAGCAATTTATGAAGCCTTGATTACCATGGTCAAGACTTATGTTTGGATAAACCATAAGGAGTTAAACACACTAATTATCTCGCAAAGCACAAGATATGGC
Source organism: Beta lomatogona (assembly GCA_947646795.1). NCBI lineage: Eukaryota > Viridiplantae > Streptophyta > Magnoliopsida > Caryophyllales > Amaranthaceae > Beta > Beta lomatogona. The sequence goes on from CANSNZ010000987.1 coordinate 86,966, forward strand.
CATGATGCGATCGAAACTATTAAGTCATGGATATGGAGCCTGCTCCACCCAGATCAAGCGCCAGTTACACGGTATTTACCAAGAAATTTTCTAACATAAGATACTTTAAAGAGATATTGCAGTTGGATGCAACAAAATAATAACCACTCATGTAAGATGTGTGGAGTTAAGCGATGACTGTACCCAATAATCGAAGATATGGACAGTTATGAAGATAAGGTCAATCATCTAACACTGCGGTATCAACTACGTAAATTAGTGAAGGCACATTTTATTTAATTAAAGATCGAAAACAAATGATATTAGAAAATGAATTTGATAGGGAAAGAAGATTAGCGCTAGAAAATAATTTAGTACAACCGACAAACATAGAATGTAACTATCGGGATAACAAAACAATCAACGATATTTATAAAAAATTAGAGAAACTAGAAAGAAAATACGATGAACGAATGAGAAAAATGGAAGAATCTATTAAAATAATACATCTTAATACTAAACAAATATTAGATAAAGTATATAGAGTAGAAAATAATTTTCATAAAGAAATACAAAATCTTAAAATAGAATATAATAATAAATTTGATAAAATCGAAGAACAACTTATAAGTAATATCAAAGATAATAATGAAATATCGAAATCCATGAATCGGGATAACGAGACCCTAAATAATACTGTTATAGAAGCCTTAACTATGGAAGTTGAACGACTTGAAGTAAATAATCTAAATGAATTACAAGACAACAATGAAACTTGTTCGAACAATCCAAATCAAGAATTTAGATATTCCAATTATTTAGAAGCAGATTTTAACTCGGATAAAGATGAAGAAATCAATGTACTCACAAAAGTCTACAACGACGGCAATTATGATCATATGGAAACCGATAGGAGTTATAAACCTACTTTTAAAAAGAAAAAATATTATGATTACAAGTATAAAAATAACGACTATATATGGAAATATCGAAGAAAAATAGAAAACGATTATATACCAAGAGATAATCAATCAGGAGAAACTTTAAATCTAGATTGTTCTATAAATACTGAAAGAGACATACAAAATTGGATAGCCGGAATAACCGCAAAATTAATCGAAGCAAAAATACACGTTAGTGCGGGCAAATTATATTGAAGCCACAATAACGGGAATAGCTAAAAACTTTTTAAATAATATAGGCATATTAGAATTAACGTAACTAAGGAGTACCAAGATAGAAGGAACCGAGATGACAGATCCAATCCAAATGTTGAAAAATATGAGAGAATAATTCGAAGAGAATTTAGTAATCCAAATGCGAGACTTAAAATACCTTATAGCCAAAAAGGAGTATTGTAAGTCCCAATTATATAATATGCAAATATGTTCTTTGTGTCCGGAAGATTTAAATAGATATAATTGCGCATTCCAAATGAATTATTACGAATTAGGAACCGAAACCCCCGAACAATTAGCAGTCTTTCGAAAATTATATTTTGAAAAATTACCAAAGACCTATAAATACTATGGTACAACAAGCTTTTTACACGTAACCTAAAACAGGAACTTTAGGAGAACAAATAGCTTATTTACAAGTATGGTATAAAAACTATTGTATGGAAGTTAATAACCAAAAAGAATTTAGAAAACAAAGCTAAACTTAATAACCGTTGTAAAAAATATGAAATACCAAAATTTGGTTGTTACAAATCGAATAAAAAATATAAAGCGAAAAGACCTAAATTAATGCGAAGAAGATACAAAAGATTTAAACCATATGGAAAATATAAAAATACGAAAAAATCCAATAAAAATTATTTTATAAAAAGAAAAATTTATAAATATGCAAAAAACCCTAAAAGATGTAAATGCTACAATTGTGGACAGATAGGTCATATAGCAAGAGAATGTAAAATAAAGACCAATAAAAATAATACTAAAAATACTAAAAATATAAATTTCATTGAACTCCATATAGCAGAATATGAATTAGGCAAAACCAATATACCACCGGATGAAGAAATATATGTGCTTGAATATGAAACAGATAATGATGAAATCAATGGAATAGAAAGCCATGAAGAAAGTAATGAAGAAACAAGATAATATTGAAACCGACAGGTGATGAGTAAAGAACTACAACAAGTTGATTATGATGAAGATATTACGGAACAACATAGAAATCAAAGAGCTATTTTTGATTTGCAAAAATATAATGAATTAAAATATGAAGGATTTACTTTGTCACCCGATAAAATAGTAGATAAGAAAAAATTTGACTTCACACATTTATCAAAGTATTTTAAAAGGAAAAAGCAAGAATATCTAGTTATAGCAGATAGAGAACATGTTATAGATATAACCCAAGTGCAAGGAAATACTAGAGTACCTTTAATAACACAAGAAGTGTTAAATGAAGAAATAACAAAAATTAACAATACTTTAAAAAACAAACCAATTACATTTAGATTCGTAGAACTAGCAGACTATCGAAATAATAATAAAAGCATGTTTTAAAGAAGGAATAGATACTCCCTTAGAGTTAGAATTAGCTGATGACAGAATAAAAGAACCAGAAGAACAAGCTATTATAGCACAACTTAAAGGAAATCTTATTTACCGGAAAGTACGATTCATAATTAAACCAAATTATTCTATAAGTTTAACCGACCAAAACATAGAAAAAGCATTAGTATTATATTGGATGCTAAGTGGAATAAATATGACCAATGGATCAAAAGTTATGACAAGACAATGTAAGAATGCTTATATTTTAACAGATCAACATCAAATTTATACCAAAAATAAATTAAGACCAATTACTATAGACACCCCTTTTACAGATCTTATTTTACCTATAGAAAAAGGATTAAAATTATATTCGAAACCAAACTATGAAGATTTAGAAATCGTAAAGAAACGGTTAAGTATTTCTCGATCCAAACGACATTTAACTGACAGTCTACCTATTCAACTAAAATCATATGAACATTATATACTTATACAAATAGGAACAAAAAACCTAACAAAGACAAATAGACATCAACATTGAAAATAATTATATTCCATTAGAAAAACTATCTCTTAACATCAATGAGAATTTTAATAGATTAACTACCCTAACAACAAAGATTGCACTACAAGATATAAACATTGAATATGTTATAACCTTAAATAACAAAATAATATTAGGAAAAGATTTCTTAGAAAAGGTTAAGCCATGGAAAATAAACCAAGACTATTTTGAATTCACATATAATCAAGCCCAATATAAGATTAAAATAATGAATGAATAACACTATTCCCAGTTTAATTGAACTAGTAAAATTACAAAAACAGTTAGAAATAGCAAAAGAAGAAAAGGTTTATTTAAGTCAAAGACTAAACTATGTTAGATTTGCAGGATGTCATCACTATAGTATAAGATTATATTCTAAAAAGTTACAAGAAAAAACTAGAGACATAGAAATATTAGAACAGCGATTACAGAAAATGAAAAATGACTTAGTAATTCTTAATAAAAATGAGTAATTTAACCTATATACTTATAAAAATAATCTTTGAAGGATATAAGAGTAGGTACTATACACCAATGGTAGATACGGGAGCACAACCAACAATAATGAAAGAAAATTGTTTACCAGAATGGAAAAAATTAAACACACCATTTAAAATTAATGGATTTAATAACAATAGTAGTAACATTACCTTATATCAAACAAATGTAAAAATACAAATTTGGAATAAAATATTAGTTATACCTAAAGTATACTGTTTCGAACTAATAGGAAAAGACATTATATTAGGAACTAACTTCCTTAACCAATATAAACCTTTTAGTATAGGAAAAGAATTTGTCACATTATTTACTCCTTGTAAACATAAGTTAAGAGCTAAAATAGTTAAAAATAGAGAAAGAATACCAATGGAATGGGAAAAATGTAAAATAGGCGAAGAACCTCAATTAGTCCAAAGAATGACAACCAAGAAAGAAAATAATAATAACTTTGAACTTATAGAAATTGGTATACTCCATTTAGATAAACTTACCCCTTTAAAAACTCAACTAGAAAAACTATGTAGTGATAACCCTTTAGAAAATTGGTATAAGCATAAAACGGAAATACAAATGACATTAAAAGACCCAAATAGCATAATATCACAAAAACCCTTTAATAATACCCAAAGAGATGAAAAGGAATTTAAAATGCATATAACGGAACTATTAGCTGGCCAATTAATTAGACCAAGCAACTCAAAACATAGTAGCAAGTGCATTTATAGTTAATAAGCACTCGAACAAAAAAGAGGAAAAACCCGAATGGTTATAGATTATCGGATCCTAAACGAAAAAACAATTACATATAATTACCCTATACCAAATAAGATACTTAAAATGAGGCAAATACAAGGTTACAATTATTTTTCAAAGTTTGATTGTAAAAGTGGCTTTCACCAATTAAAATTAACCGAAGATTCTAAACCGTTAACAAAGCATTCAAAGTCCCTAATGGATTTTATGAATGGAATGTATTACCTTTTGGATATAAAAATGCCCCAGGAAGATTCCAAGCATTTATGGATAAATATTTAAATCAACTATCAAATTGTGTAGTCTACATTGATGATATACTAATCTATTCGAAAACTCAAGAAGAACATTATAAGTTATTAGAACAGTTTATAGAAATCATTAAAACCAAGTGGTATAGTTTTAAGCAAAAAGAAAATGGAATTATTCAAAACTCGTATTGAATTTTTAGGATTTGAAATAGATAAAGCAGAATAAAAATGCAAGACCATATAGCTCAAAAAATTATAGAGTTTCAACAAGAAATTAATACTAAAAAGGAATTACAAAAGTTCTTAGGAATAGTTAATCAAGTTAGAGAATTTATCCCTAAACTATCGCAATATACTGAACCATTAACCAAAAAACTAAAGAAAGACTACGATTTTAAATGGAATGATACTGACACAAAGACTCTAGAAAAAATTAAAGAATTAGTCGAAAGTTACCAAAACTAAGTTTTCCCGATGAAGACAAAGAATTTACATGGATAGTGGAAACAGATGCTAGTGAAACTAATAATGGTTACGGAGCAGTATTAAAATATAGATATAAAAATGATAAAAAAGAATATGTTTGCAGATATCACTCAGGAACATTTAAAGCAAATGAAATCAATTGGGATATAAATAAAAAAGAACTCAAAGCAGTAAAATATGGAATCAAAAAATTTGAATGTTATATAGTTTATAGTAAATTTATAATCATAACAGATAATAGAACTGTTAAAAGTTGGCTAACCCAAAAATTGCAGGATTCAATTACAAGGAAGGAGATAAACAGGATTGTAGCGAGATATTAATCGGTATGAGTTTACTATTGAATTACTAAATACCAAAGAAAACTGTTTTGCGAGACCATCTCTCAAGACATAGTTCAACAACCGATTATAGAAAATCGGGAACTCAAGATACAACTCAAAAAGATAAAGGAAGAACTTGCTTCTATGAAAAGAGAGGCCACTTCCAAAGAATCCTAATATGGAGCAAGCGGATATTGGCACTAGCCAAAAATATAAAAGCCGAGTTATCACAAGAAAAGTTAATCCCCCTTTCAAACGAAGTATGTCCCTACAAACCTATAACCCGATCAAGCCAATAATCCTACTCCAGTTATCAATGAAATAAACTTTCCAAGCTTAATACCAGATACTACTTCTTTTAAAGAAAAATTAACCCTAGGTACCAAACAAACAATGATCCCTCAAGTTCGCCAATATATAGATAATTTCTTACTTATTGCCAATAGGCTAAATACCTTCCCGAAATAACCACAAAAGACCGCCATGGAGAAATCGAAGGCGGATATATTACTAACCCTTTAAAAAGGGTAAACGAGTTAATAGCGTTGCCTGGTTGCAATGCAAATTTAATCAAAGCAACTTATGATTATGGCCTTCTTAATTCAGTATATACACTCGAATGGAGAGGAGCTATCATCAATTCCCGAACTATATAAAGCGGCTAAAAGTTATTTGCATATTACAAAATCACCCATGATTTTTGTAAGATGCTATACCGCCCCGTGCGAAGTTACTTCTTCCGAGATAAAACAATGTATTAGGGTTGTTAAAATGGGTTGTACAACGCATTTTATCTTCCCCGAAGAAATAAAGGCACAGCTAGAGTTAAACCACCATGAGATACCGGACCTCCTCGGGGAAAAGAGGGCCGTCAAGATAAAAGCAATTTATGAAGCCTTGATTACCATGGTCAAGACTTATGTTTGGATAAACCATAAGGAGTTAAACACACTAATTATCTCGCAAAGCACAAGATATGGCCATGATGCGATCGAAACTATTAAGTCATGGATATGGAGCCCGCTCCACCCGGATCAAGCGCCCGGTTACACGGTATTTACCAAGAAATTTTCTAACGTAAGATACTTTAAAGAGATATTGCAGTTGGATGCAACAAAATAATAACCACTCATGTAAGATGTGTGGAGTTAAGCGAATGACTGTACCAATAATCGAAGATATGGACAGTTATGAAGATAAGGTTGAATCATCTAACACTGCGGTATCATCTACAGAGATAGAACACAGCGTACAAGAATAAAACATCTGTCTACCTAGTTAAGCACTGTAGAATAGAGATATTTTATCATGTAAACGTATAAACTTTGTAATAGTTACTACATGACAAAAGATAGGCGGCTAACGCAAAAAATATGTGAATAGTGAATAGTGAACAGTACTTTTCTTGTAGCACTTTTCACTGTAGCAAATAGTGTTTTAAACAGTATGTAATTTTTGTACGAACCGTTGTAATCCTTTGGTTATAAATAAGAGCTTACCGATGAAGCAAAATCATCGGAAGGCACTTGCCTAACTACACTTCCACATTTCTTCTCTCAAATTTCCTTCTCTATCCTACTCAAACACACGCTTCACCCATTATCGGTATCGGAGCTTACTATTCATAAGCTTACTAGTTACTATTCACCGGAGCTATACACATAGAAGATATTCCACAAGTAAATATGGAAGCAGATAAGGTAACCCCTTTTCTTATGAACTAAATTTAAATTCAATCCCCTAGTTTATAATAATACCGAGATCTGTTAAGACGATTCTATAATTTCATATAGGATGTATGCTATCTTAAATATGTTTTCCCCGATTAAGTAAAATCATGTTTAGAAACCAAGAGACAATTGGTAGCAGGAGCCCGTTTAGCCGTTAAAAATGAGAAGGCGTTGTAGGGTATGATGCATAAAACCTATGTGGTGAGGTTGAAAAACATGAATTTATTGGTCTTTATTTTACATTCTCTTGCTATATGACCTATCTGTCCACAATTGTAGCATTTACATCTTTTAGGTTTTTTGCATATTTATAAATTTTTCTTTTTATAAAATAATTTTTATTGGATTTTTTCGTATTTTTATATTTTCCATATGGTTTAAATCTTTTGTATCTTCTTCGCATTAATTTAGGTCTTTTCGCTTTATATTTTTTATTCGATTTGTAACAACCAAATTTTGGTATTTCATATTTTTTACAACAGTTATTAAGTTTAGCCTGTTTTCTAAATTCTTTTTGGTTATTAACTTCCATACAATAGTTTTTATACCATACTTGTAAATAAGCTATTTGTTCTCCTAAAGTTCCTGTTTTAGGTTCCGTGTAAAAAGCTTGTTGTACCATAGTATTTATAGGTGCTGGTAATTTTTCAAAATATAATTTTCAAAAGACTGCTAATTGTTCGGGGGTTTCGGTTCCTAATTCGTAATAATTCATTTGGAATGCGCAATTATATCTATTTAAATCTTCTCGGACACAAAGAACATATTTGCATATTATATAATTGGGACTTACAATACTCCTTTTTGGCTATAAGGTATTTTAAGTCTGCATTTGGATTACTAAATTCTCTTCGAATTATTCTCTCATATTTTTTCAACATTTGGATTGGATCTGTCATCTCGGTTCCTTCTATCTTGGTACTCCTTAGTTCCGTTAATTCTAATATGCCTATATTATTTAAAAAGTTTTTAGCTATTCCTGTTATTGTGGCTTCAATATAATTTGCTGCCGCACTAACGTGTATTTTTGCTTCGATTAATTTTGCAGTTATTCTGGCTATCCAATTTTGTATGTCTATTTCAAGTATTTATAGAACAATCTAGATTTAAAGTTTCTCCCGATTGATTATCTCTTGGTATATAATCGTTTTCAATTTTTCTTCGATATTTCCATATATAGTCGTTATTTTTATACTTGTAATCATAATATTTTTTCTTTTTAAAAGTAGGTTTATAACTCCTATCGGTTTCCATATGATCATAATTGCCGTCGTTGTAGACTTTTGTGAGTACATTGATTTCTTCATCTTTATCTCGAGTTAAAATCTGCTTCTAAATAATTGGAATATCTAAATTCTTGACTGGATTGTTCGGAACAAGTTTCATTGTTGTCTTGTAATTCATTTAGATTATTTACTTCAAGTCGTTCAACTTCCATAGTTAAGGCTTCTATAACAGTATTATTTAGGGTCTCGTTATCCGATTCATGGATTTCGATATTTCATTATTATCTTTGATATTACTTATAAGTTGTTCTTCGATTTTATCAAATTTATTATTATATTCTATTTTAAGATTTTGTATTTCTTTATGAAAATTATTTTCTACTCTATATACTTTATCTAATATTTGTTTAGTATTAAGATGTATTATTTTAATAGATTCTTCCATTTTTCTCATTCGTTCATCGTATTTTCTTTCTAGTTTCTCTAATTTTTTATAAATATCGTTGATTGTTTTGTTATCCCGATAGTTACATTCTATGTTTGTCAGTTGTACTAAATTATTTTCTAGCGCTAATCTTCTTTCCCTATCAAATTCATTTTCTAATATCATTTGTTTTCGATCTTTAATTAAATAAAATGTGCCTTCACTAATTTCTGCAAATTGTCTATTTTGATTAGTCTTGTGTATTTTAAATGGACCGTCTGGATATCTAATAATTTCTTCTTCAATGGTTTTTTCGTTTTTATTCATTATTCGTCTTGTTTTTCTTGTTTAAATACTCGTTCGTATTCTACTTCGATTTTCTTTCTTAAAAGTAATTCGGGAAATAACTGGGAATATTCTTTAGTGATTTTCTTCTCTAATATTTCGTAACCTTGTTCTTCTAATTCTATTGGTAACTTAGTATTACTTGACTCTGGTTTGTCTGTTCTATTTTTACTTTCTTTAAGTAATTTTATAATAGATAAAATATTTGTATTAATTATTTTTAAATTAGTACCTAAGTGTCCGTCTGTTTCTAATTCACTCATAAGCATAAAGCTGGTTTTCTATTTAGTTTATAATTTTTATAATCTTTTATGATTTTCTTTACCACTTGTTCTTGTTCCTTAATTTGTATTTCTAGTAATTCTAATTGATCATCAAAAGGTTTTAACTCTTTTTCATAGTCATAATTACACACTTATGCAAGCGGATATTAAAAGTTCTAGAAGATATTGACTTAAACCCCTGAACAATTAGCGAGTCTTTCGAAAATTATATTTTGAAAAATTACCAAGCACCTATAAATACTATGGTACAACAAGCTTTTTACACGGAACCTAAAACAGGAACTTTAGGAGAACAAATAGCTTATTTACAAGTATGGTATAAAAACTATTGTATGGAAGTTAATAACCAAAAAGAATTTAGAAAACAAGGCTAAACTTAATAACTGTTGTAAAAAATATGAAATACCAAAATTTGGTTGTTACAAATCGAATAAAAAATATAAAGCGAAAAGACCTAAATTAATGCGAAGAAGATACAAAAGATTTAAACCATATGGAAAATATAAAAATACGAAAAAATCCAATAAAAATTATTTTATAAAAAGAAAAATTTATAAATATGCAAAAACCCTAAAAGATGTAAATGCTACAATTGTGGACGAGATAGGTCATATAGCAAGAGAATGTAAAATAAAGACCAATAAAAATAATACTAAAAATACTAAAAATATAAATTTCATTGAACTCCATATAGCAGAATATGAATTAGGCAAAACCAATATACCACCGAGATGAAGAAATATATGTGCTTGAATATGAAACAGATAATGATGAAATCAATGGAATAGAAAGCCATGAAGAAAGTAATGAAGAAACAGATAATATTGAAACCGACAGTGATTGAGTAAAGAACTACAACAAGTTGATTATGATGAAGATATTACGGAACAACATAGAAATCAAAGAGCTATTTTTGATTTGCAAAAATATAATGAATTAAAATATGAAGGATTTACTTTGTCACCCGATAAAATAGTAGATAAGAAAAAATTTGACTTCACACATTTATCAAAGTATTTTAAAAGGAAAAAGCAAGAATATCTAGTTATAGCAGATAGAGAACATGTTATAGATATAACCCAAGTGCAAGGAAATACTAGAGTACCTTTAATAACACAAGAAGTGTTAAATGAAGAAATAACAAAAATTAACAATACTTTAAAAAACAAACCAATTACATTTAGATTCGTAGAACTAGCAGCTATCGAAATAATAATAAAAGCATGTTTTAAAGAAGGAATAGATACTCCCTTAGAGTTAGAATTAGCTGATGACAGAATAAAAGAACCAGAAGAACAAGCTATTATAGCACAACTTAAAGGAAATCTTATTTACCGGAAAGTACGATTCATAATTAAACCAAATTATTCTATAAGTTTAACTGACCAAAACATAGAAAAAGCATTAGTATTATATTGGATGCTAAGTGGAATAAATATGACCAATGGATCAAAAGTTATGACAAGTACAATGTAAGAATGCTTATATTTTAACAGATCAACATCAAATTTATACCAAAAATAAATTAAGACCAATTACTATAGACACCCCTTTTACGAGATCTTATTTTACCTATAGAAAAAGGATTAAAATTATATTCGAAACCAAACTATGAAGATTTAGAAATCGTAAAGAAACGGTTAAGTATTTCTCGATCCAAACGACATTTAAGCGACAGTCTACCTATTCAACTAAAATCATATGAACATTATATACTTATACAAATAGGAACAAAAAACCTAACAAGCACAAATAGACATCAACATTGAAAATAATTATATTCCATTAGAAAAACTATCTCTTAACATCAATGAGAATTTTCCATGGCTTGATTATATGTAAATAAACTCTAAGGAAGTGTTAAATGAAGAAATAACAAAAATTAACAATACTTTAAAAAACAAACCAATTACATTTAGATTCGTAGAACTAGCAACTATCGAAATAATAATAAAAGCATGTTTTAAAGAAGGAATAGATACTCCCTTAGAGTTAGAATTAGCTGATGACAGAATAAAAGAACCGGAAGAACAAGCTATTATAGCACAACTTAAAGGAAATCTTATTTACCAGAAAGTACGATTCATAATTAAACCAAATTATTCTATAATTTTAACCGACCAAAACATAGAAAAAGCATTAGTATTATATTGGATGCTAAGTGGAATAAATATGACCAATGGATCAAAAGTTATGACAGGTACAATGTAAGAATGCTTATATTTTAACGGATCAACATCAAATTTATACCAAAAATAAATTAAGACCAATTACTATAGACACCCCTTTTACGGATCTTATTTTACCTATAGAAAAAGGATTAAAATTATATTCGAAACCAAACTATGAAGATTTAGAAATCGTAAAGAAACGGTTAAGTATTTCTCGATCCAAACGACATTTAACCGACAGTCTACCTATTCAACTAAAATCATATGAACATTATATACTTATACAAATAGGAACAAAAAACCTAACAAGCACAAATAGACATCAACATTGAAAATAATTATATTCCATTAGAAAAACTATCTCTTAACATCAATGAGAATTTTAATAGATTAATTACCCTAACAACAAAGATTGCACTACAAGATATAAACATTGAATATGTTATAACCTTAAATAACAAAATAATATTAGGAAAAGATTTCTTAGAAAAGGTTAAGCCATGGAAAATAAACCAAGACTATTTTGAATTCACATATAATCAAGCCCAATATAAGATTAAAATAATGAATGAATAACACTATTCCCAGTTTAATTGAACTAGTAAAATTACAAAAACAGTTAGAAATAGCAAAAGAAGAAAAGGTTTATTTAAGTCAAAGACTAAACTATGTTAGATTTGCAGGATGTCATCACTATAGTATAAGATTATATTCTAAAAAGTTACAAGAAAAAACTAGAGACATAGAAATATTAGAACAAGCGATTTGAGAAAATGAAAAATGACTTAGTAATTCTTAATAAAAATGAGTAATTTAACCTATATACTTATAAAAATAATCTTTGAAGGATATAAGAGTAGGTACTATACACCAATGGTAGATACGGGAGCACAACCAACAATAATGAAAGAAAATTGTTTACCAGAATGGAAAAAATTAAACACACCATTTAAAATTAATGGATTTAATAACAATAGTAGTAACATTACCTTATATCAAACAAATGTAAAAATACAAATTTGGAATAAAATATTAGTTATACCTAAAAGTATCTTTGTTTCGAACTAATAGGAAAAGACATTATATTAGGAACTAACTTCCTTAACCAATATAAACCTTTTAGTATAGGAAAAGAATTTGTCACATTATTTACTCCTTGTAAACATAAGTTAAGAGCTAAAATAGTTAAAAATAGAGAAAGAATACCAATGGAATGGGAAAAATGTAAAATAGGCGAAGAACCTCAATTAGTCCAAAGAATGACAACCAAGAAAGAAAATAATAATAACTTTGAACTTATAGAAATTGGTATACTCCATTTAGATAAACTTACCCCTTTAAAAAACTCAACTAGAAAAACTATGTAGTGATAACCCTTTAGAAAATTGGTATAAGCATAAAACGGAAATACAAATGACATTAAAAGACCCAAATAGCATAATATCACAAAAACCCTTTAATAATACCCAAAGAGATGAAAAGGAATTTAAAATGCATATAACGGAACTATTAGCTGGCCAATTAATTAGACCAAGCAACTCAAAACATAGTAGCAGGTGCATTTATAGTTAATAAGCACTCGAACAAAAAAGAGGAAAAACCCGAATGGTTATAGATTATCGGATCCTAAACGAAAAAACAATTACATATAATTACCCTATACCAAATAAGATACTTAAAATGAGGCAAATACAAGGTTACAATTATTTTTCAAAGTTTGATTGTAAAAGTGGCTTTCACCAATTAAAATTAACCGAAGATTCTAAACCGTTAACAAAGCATTCAAAGTCCCTAATGGATTTTATGAATGGAATGTATTACCTTTTGGATATAAAAATGCCCCGGGAAGATTCCAAGCATTTATGGATAAATATTTAAATCAACTATCAAATTGTGTAGTCTACATTGATGATATACTAATCTATTCGAAAACTCAAGAAGAACATTATAAGTTATTAGAACAGGTTTATAGAAATCATTAAAACCAAGTGGTATAGTTTTAAGCAAAAAGAAAATGGAATTATTCAAAACTCAGATTGAATTTTTAGGATTTGAAATAGATAAAGCAGGAATAAAAATGCAAGACCATATAGCTCAAAAAATTATAGAGTTTCAACAAGAAATTAATACTAAAAAGGAATTACAAAAGTTCTTAGGAATAGTTAATCAAGTTAGAGAATTTATCCCTAAACTATCGCAATATACTTGAACCATTAACCAAAAAACTAAAGAAAGACTACGATTTTAAATGGAATGATACCGACACAAAGACTCTAGAAAAAATTAAAGAATTAGTCGGAAAGTTACCAAAACTAAGTTTTCCCGATGAAGACAAAGAATTTACATGGATAGTGGAAACAGATGCTAGTGAAACTAATAATGGTTACGGAAGGTATTAAAATATAGATATAAAAATGATAAAAAAGAATATGTTTGCAGATATCACTCGGGAACATTTAAAGCAAATGAAATCAATTGGGATATAAATAAAAAAGAACTCAAAGCAAGTAAAATATGGAATCAAAAAATTTGAATGTTATATAGTTTATAGTAAATTTATAATCGTAACGGATAATAGAACTGTTAAAAGTTGGCTAACCCAAAAATTGCAGGATTCAATTACAAGGAAGGAGATAAACGAGATTGTAGCAGATATTAATCAAGTATGAGTTTACTATTGAATTACTAAATACCAAAGAAAAGCTGTTTTTCTGAGACCATCTCTCAAGACATAGTTCAACAACCGATTATAGAAAATCGGGAACTCAAGATACAACTCAAAAAGATAAAGGAAGAACTTGCTTCTATGAAAAGAGAGGCCACTTCCCAAAGAATCCTAATATGGAGCAAGCGATATTGGCACTAGCCAAAAATATAAAAGCCGAGTTATCACAAGAAAAGTTAATCCCCTTTCAAACGAAGTATGTCCCTACAAACCTATAACCCCGGTCAAGCCAATAATCCTACTCCGGTTATCAATGAAATAAACTTTCCAAGCTTAATACCGTATACTACTTCTTTTAAAGAAAAATTAACCCTAGGTACCAAACAAACAATGATCCCTCAAGTTCGCCAATATATAGATAATTTCTTACTTATTGCCAATAAGGCTAAATACCTTCCCGAAATAACCACAAAAGACCGCCATGGAGAAATCGAAGGCGGATATATTACTAACCCTTTAAAAAGGGTAAACGAGTTAATAGCGTTGCTCGGTTGCAATGCAAATTTAATCAAAGCAGCTTATGATTATGGCCTTCTTAATTCAGTATATACACCGAATTGAGAGGAGCTATCATCAATTCCCGAACTATATAAAGCGCTAAAAGTTATTTGCATATTACAAAATCACCCATGATTTTTGTAAGATGCTATACCGCCCTGTGCGAAGTTACTTCTTCCGAGATAAAACAATGTATTAGGGTTGTTAAAATGGGTTGTACAACGCATTTTTATCTTCCCCGAAGAAATAAAGGCACGCCCAGAGTTAAACCACCATGAGATACCAGACCTCCTCGGGGAAAAGAGGGCCGTCAAGATAAAAGCAATTTATGAAGCCTTGATTACCATGGTCAAGACTTATGTTTGGATAAACCATAAGGAGTTAAACACACTAATTATCTCGCAAAGCACAAGATATGGCCATGATGCGATCGAAACTATTAAGTCATGGATATGGAGCCCGCTTCCACCCGGATCAAGCGCCAGTTACACGGTATTTACCAAGAAATTTTCTAACGAAGATACTTTAAAGAGATATTGCAAGTTGGATGCAACAAAATAATAACCACTCATGTAAGATGTGTGGAGTTAAGCGATGACTGTACCAATAATCGAAGATATGGACAGTTATGAAGATAAGGTGAATCATCTAACACCGCTGCGGTATCAACTACGAGAGATAGAACACGGCGTCAAAAAACAAGAATAAAACATCCTGTCTACCTAGTTAAACTCGTAGAATAGAGATATTTTATCATGTAATGTATAAACTTTGTAATAGTTACTACATGACAAAAGATAGGCGTTAACGCAAAAAATATGTGAATAGTGAATAGTGAACAAGTTTTATCTGTAGCACTTTTCACTGAGCAAATAGTGTTTTAAACGGTAGTATGTAATTTTTGTACGAACCGTTGTAATCCTTTGGTTATAAATAAGAGCTTTACTGATGAAGCAAAATCATCGCAAGGCACTTCTCGCCTAACTACACTTCCACATTTCTTCTTCCTCAAATTTCCTTTCTATCCACCTACTCAAACAC
>CANSNZ010000988.1:2450000-2717500 GCA_947646795.1 Beta lomatogona
GGGTCACTAATGACCCAAATAGTGTGTGAACTCTCTTTATTTATGCAAATTCAGCCAGTGTCAAAAAAAAAAAAAAAACTTAAATTAGGCCCATGTTATTAATAAAGTTGGTATTTTCATTGATTTTTAATCGACTTTCAAATAAATACATCGAAACAACATTTTAACAAATCTCCAAGTGCTCGGGTTGACTAACCCGAGCATTTGTGAATTTTATTTATTAAAATATTCACAAATGCTTGGGTTGATTAGTCAACCGAAGCATGTGATAAGTAGCAAAAGTAGCTTTTCCCACTAGTGTTCTCAGATAAAAATTCTATCATGGTCATAAATAAAGATGACCATGGAAATTTAGTGGTGCAAAAATGATTTTAGGTTTTAAAATGTGGGACCAGAATTATTCTAATCCATTATATTTTCATGGTCATCTTTATTATGACCATGAAAGAAACATCATTTCTCAAATGTCATAATTTAGTTGCAAGATGTCAAGATAGATTATATTGTCCGTATGTTGTCTCTACTTTTTTACTACTATTTTGGGCCCCATTCCCACTCGTCCGCCTTTTAATTGCACCTTTGCACCTTCATTAAAACTTGTCCCAAAATTATTTGTAGCAACTAGATTGAGGGCCTTGAGGCGAAAGAATTAATATATTGTATTCAATTACGTTAATTTAGAATGTCAAAAGATACAACACAAAACAAAAACCAAAAGATATGTATCGTATGAATTTTATTTATAATTTATATATTTTGGTCAATAAAGTGAATGGCAGATTGCCTCAACTATTATCATAATTAGATTTTAAAATAAATTTTAGGAATATAAAGAATTTTTAATCTTTAACTTTTAATTTTAGTGTAAAAATTCTAATTCTTAAAGCATAATAAAAGATTTCACACATGCATCACACTGACTTATAATTTGTAGTTTCATTATTACGAAATAACATGATTTTACATAAATTTCCTTAAATGACAATAATCCAAATAGCCATCTCCTAAATCTATAAAAACAAGAGTTTAGTTCTCTCTCAAACTCCTTTGTTTTTATTTTTACTACAAGTTACTAACAATACTTACAAGTTACAACCCAAGCCAATATAATGTCGGAGATATCCATGATTCCCTAACTAACTCTCTTTAGGTTTTTGTTTCCTTGTCAATCTCTTATTCTAACACTTATCAAGATTTTTGGATTCTGTTTATATGTTATTTAGACCTACACGGTTAATATCAAAATCCTAATCCTATTCTACATATAGTGAATACTTCTAAATTCTAATCCTATATAGATGTAATACACCCTCGTCCCTCAATCTTAACAATTATCATTACCTTCATTCATATTATTATTTAAGGCTCCGAATCGCTCGCTACCTACTACCTAAAACCCCATCAAATATAATGGCTATTCGTGAGAATCTGATAGAAATTATTCAACACGAGTTTAAAGATCATGAAGAGATTTATCCGTTATGCATTACTCTAGTAAAGCGTTCGTCGTCGGGTAAAGTATGTACGTCCTATAGTAACATTGATAATGAGATTGACTATCAAATTTTCCAACTCTTGGTTGAAAATGAACATGATCAAGAGATATATCCGTTCAACATTAGTATAGCAGAGCGTTCGTCGTCGTCGGGTCGAGTACATTTTACTTTTTATTGCATTGGTGACGATGAACATGGCTATAGGATTCTTGAACATCAGTTAGAAAATCATATTCATAAAGATGAGATCATATATCCGATCAACATTACTGTAGCAAAGCGTTCGTCGTGGGGTTTAGTAAATTATTCGTTAGATTGCATTGGTCATAAACATGGCTATCAAGATTTTCAACACCAGTTGATTGATGATTTGAACAAGAATTATGCACAGCCAAAGCATAATACTACTCACATTACTACTAATGAGAACAATACTACTAATAATACTAATGATACCGCCAACAAGAAGCAAGAGAAGCTTGATGTTGATCAAGGTATACATTATGATAAGACTAATATTGACGAAGCCAAGGAAGAGGATGAGTTTTGGTACGATATATGCATGGAAATTGCAAATTTAGTGGAAGAAGAAAAATAAAGACGATCACTTAAAAGTCTTAAACTAACATGACGATCACTTATGGAATATATATTTATTACAATCTTTCAGTTTTTTCTTTACACTAATATGTTGATACTATAATCATAGTCTAGCTATTGTTTAGCCAATTTTGTATTACTTTCATTGTAATATTTCGATCGGATACCATTAGTACAACTGTATAAGTTCGTCAGGAAATAAATTTTCTTTTGGGTTGACAAAGTTACTTAGTTGTATATCATTCTTTATGTCTTTTCTTTTTGTTTTAATTAAAATTTCTATATTTACATCAAATATATTTAAAAATTTGCAAGGCAAAAACGGATATTGAGAACTTAACTAGAGAAATGGGTTTACAAGTCCATCCTAATTTTCAAAATCCCATCATCACAATATAGAGAGATGTGGGAGGAAGTGGGTAGATTTGATGATAATGAGATCTTTTAGTATAAAATTGGGGCCTGTTCTTTTCGGCATAAAACTACTGAATTGAATTGAACTGAATTCATTTAGATTCCTAGTTCGTGAATCAAGGGCATATTAGAAGGTGTAAATCAAGTTTTGACTTTTCAGGTTATGTGGTGTGGTAATAATTTAAGCCGTTCATCATTATTGCTGCATTGTTTAAATAGGTATGTTCTCCCAAGCCCACCGGCCACGTTAACTTAAAATTGGTGGCACAGGTCATGGTCATTGTTGCTTGCTGTTGCTACCAATGTGAACGAGTATAGTGCAATACCGTAAAATTACCTGCATTGACTGTCATTTTTACCTACACAATCAAAGTGTGATGAATGCCAAGTAGAATTTGTCTAGTGATTATAAATACTCAGGCCTTCGTGTGACTTTTAAATCGTGTGATCAAATCTCATTATGTCCTTTTTGGGGTGGAGATTGATTCCCGATAGGTTTTGATCAACTAACCTTGCGAAAAGTGTCCAATAGGGTATTTCTCTTTACCAATTAAAAATTAAGGCATCAACACGATCCATCATTTAATAAACCAGTCTCATAGAACTGTCAATTTAACTAATTAATCACTAGAAATAGTATAGCACGATATACACAGAACACGAATACATTGTCTAAGCTATCTCAAGTCTCAACATCTTAAGGGCTGAGATTTACATTGCTTAAAACAAAATTACTCAGCTACAACAACCAAATCTTGAATGCTTTCCGATGAAGCTGTGTAACATAAGAAACATAAAACCACAGCCATGATGCCACAATATCAAACTTCACCGTATATGTAGCTGTGCATCTTTTCAGACAAACAAGACGGTAGTATATTGACTAGAGAACACAGCCTGAAGAATCTTCTCTATAAACACATCGTCACATTCCAATAATTGTATCGCAAAATGGCAAAAATAGCGTCTGTGGTAGTTTAACTTTGCTGGTGAATTCCACTTCTAGTGATACTTTGGAAAAACACATAAGAAGCGGGAGTTTGATAATCTAACCAACTTGTACGAATCAGTTATTCTTCCTTGGTGTCAAGAGTAGCCAGTCCATATTCTTCTACTCATCTGGTTCAAAAATAATTATTGGGGGACAATTTAGCAGATGTCGGAACAAATGGCCAAATAACAAAACAGGATATATATGAGAGATTTCAAAAATATTATCCTATTACTCCTATTTAATGAACAATCACATGGTCACATGGAACAGCCTAGGGAAAATTTAATATTCCAAGTGTAATATCCTATCATCCCATTGTTGTTCACAAATTCTTATATCAGACAGTCTAACGAACGAACGAACAAACAAGGCATTGTTGCAAAATGGACAAACATTACTCACACGCACACCAAAAAAAAAAACAAGATAAGAAAAAGGTACACAAAATAAAAAGAACTAAAATTTAGCCTATGCTACATCTGATCTCAGAATGGTCACTAATTACTAGCACTAAGGTTTTACATAGTGCTAGACCTTATTCAAAAGCTATAATTAGCATATGTCATCAGCGCAAGGATTATAAGAGATTGTTATTAGAACTAAAGAACATAACAAGTTACCTTGATAACCAAATGGATCACTGATGAGCATCAATCATGTCAAGTAATGTTACGTCCACTCCTATATACTCTGCTAGTTGATACTACTTCTGAAGCTCCCCTTGAATCACCAGGAATAACAGCCAATGGATTCATGATAACTCCACCTGGACCTCGGAGGCTAAATCTCCGGTTCTCGAGTCCAACTGTATCAGGTCTCTTATCAGCTGTATTGCGCATAGCTGAAACTAAAGGAGCCGTGCCAGAGAAAGAGAACCGCGAGGTGGAGCAACGACCATCAGGTCTCTTCCAAAACTTAGAGCTTAAAAAGTCTGGACCAGGCAGCAAGCAACATGAGCTCCTTGTGGCCTCGGCAGAGGACATCCTTGCATTGGACACAGCCAAGTCGTAGGATATATCATCCAAAGCTAGCTCTAAGCCATGCACACGTGTCTCAAGAGTTTGCATACCGTTCTGCGAGCTTCCAATGAATTTCTGCTTCGAAATGGAAACTAATGTTAACAAAGATAATTGTGTTTTTCAATGAAAGAAGAATGAAAGATAAGTATAAATTGAATCAATGAAGTCAAAGATCTATTGAGTATGTGCAGTATAAAACGATCAATTAAAAATAAACAGGTAACAAGCAAGTGAGCAATTGATCCAAGAATTACCTGAAGGACATCCATCAAGCTGGACTGTTGGTTTTCAATTTGAACGAGCTGCTTACGGATTTGAGCAAGCTCTTCAAAGTCTTTATGGTGTCTACAAATATCAGCAGGCGCATTGCTGATAGCTACAGTAACTTGAGAATCATCCTCAGTATATGGCACCACACGTGAACCAGGGTTCTTGATAAATAGACCTCGCTTGGTTTCTTGCTTTGATGGTCTAACTTCATCCCTTCGGAGAACACCTTCATCATCTCCCACTGAATTTTCTCCGTATACCGGTGTTACAGATGATCCGTGAAGATCAGTAGCATCACCATTTGTACCAGAAGGCTTCTTGGAATCTAGCTTCCTGAAACCCGCTGGGCTTGACCTTTTCTCTGCTACATTGGACCCTCTATTTCTAGCTGTGGTTTTCAAAGCACTGTCAGACGAGGATGACATCCTTAAAGGAACACGTTTCCTGCTTGTTTGAGGAGTGTTAGAGTCACCTGCACTAGAAATTTTAGATCTGGCAGGGAATCGTCCATCACTTGTATTTTCTGTGAATAATATAAAAGAAGTCCCATTAGTAGGATGAAGGTATAAAGACCTTCAGACATGATAGAACATCCAAATTAGGATCGAATCTAATTCAATAGAAAAAGGATCGCAACTTCAGTTGGTTAAAGTGAAACTCAAACAAACCGACACTGATTTTTCCATCACCTTTTCAGTCTTTCCTCCAAAACTCAAAAATGGAGCGCTAAACATCAACAACCCAGTTACTTCCTAACAACAACGGATCATGACCCAACGGCAATTTTCACCAGTCAATGAACGGCAAACAAAGTAGATTAATCATTAATCAACCCAATTTCACACATAAAAGTCACTCCTAGCACATAATTCATCAGGGAAAGAATTGGAGAAAGAGAAGCCTCTTTATAGGAAATAAACTAATCTTGTCATCCTCTTGCATAACATAGAAATATAAATTTGTTATAAAAGATAAAACCCTAAGAACAAAGTCCTTCAGCAGAAATTTACTTGTATGATGAATGTCTTCAATTTAACTAGAATAAAAGTAGTTGTATTATTGCAATCACCAACCAAAAATTTCACCTAAAATCATAATCTACTCACATCTCACTGTAATATGCTCAATATCAAAATACCTAATATACAATACCTAGAAATTTAAATAATTTCATTCAGTAGAGAGAAAAATTATCAAATTAACCTCTGGAAGATTCTTGAGAATGAGGAGGTGGTGATCCATCATCAAAAACATCAGGAATCTCCTTCCAAGCCTCCAACGTCTGATTCATCGCTTCTCTAACAGCTTTTACCTAAACAAAAACAAATCACAAAAATTGGTCAAACTAAAATTACAATAACGATCAATTTCAACAAATTTGATTGAGTGAAAAAAAAAAACCTTATCGAATTTTCTCGATTCGATAATCTTCAAACAAGAAATCTTCATCTCCGGCAAATTCTCTCTCTCCACAAC
The DNA here is from genome assembly GCA_947646795.1 of Beta lomatogona. NCBI lineage: Eukaryota > Viridiplantae > Streptophyta > Magnoliopsida > Caryophyllales > Amaranthaceae > Beta > Beta lomatogona. Next base: position 2,456,270 of record CANSNZ010000988.1, read on the forward strand.
AGCAATTTCCTTCAACGCATCCGCAGCAGCTTTCCTAGGCGCCCAATCCTCCGACTTCAAAAACTCAACCAAACAATTCACCAAATCCCTCAACAAATTACAATTCCCAATCTCACAAACCCTAACCGAACTCTTAATCAACACAATCAACGCCGATTTCGCCTTAAACGCGTCACACTTCACCAACTTCATCCACTTCGGCAAACACTTCACAATCTGCGAAGTCTCCGGCGCCGGCGAGGACTCAATAGCGGCGGAGAGACACATGGCGGCGGCCGACTGGGCGGAGCAGTCCTGCTCGGAGGAGAGAGAATCAGCCAACGGTCGGAAAATAGAGGAGAGAGATTGGCTGACGTGGCAAGCGAAGGAAGCTGTTGTTACGGCGGCGGAAGATCGTACGGCGGAGTCAGGGTCGCGGAGGCGGCGGACGACGGCGGAGATGAGTTTAGGGACGTGAGGAGAGAGAGAGGCGCCATGGAAGGAGGAGAGAGAAGCGAGGAGTTTTAAGGAGGATACACGTACGGAAGACCTGTCGGCGGATGACGTGGAGGAGAGAGAGTTTATGAAGAGAGAGAAAGTGTCGGAGGTTAGTGTCGGGATGATTGACTCTAGCTCCGACACGGCTTGGGAAAGCGTGTCTCTGTCGGAGAGTTTCGTCATGCACGTGAGGACACGGTGACGGAGGTCACGTGATGTTGTCGCCGATGATGGCTGTTTTGGCGCCATTTATGGAGGAGAGAGAAAATGTAGTAATGTTATATTAAATGTGCTTTACGATGGTGGTGATGAAGGTGGTTGTGGTGGTGGTGGGGCCTGGTTATCCGGTGGCATTTGACGGTTGCCGGTGGTCGGAGGAGAGAGAGTTAGAGAGTAGTTTGTTTGTTTTTTTTTTTGGGGGGTGAGTTGTAATGTTAAGGTGTAAAGTGGAGTTTTTAAACTGTAAAGAGAAGAAGTGGAGTTGTCAGTTGGGGGTCATGTGCATGATTTGAAACGATGTCGTTTAGGTACTGGTTTTTGACTGTATGGGGGAAGTTTGAGTCTGTGGATTAAGGTAGTGGGTAGTTATTGATTATGTGATTCTTTGGTGAGACAGTTATTGAAAGTTTCGGCCATGTTTGCTTTGGATTGTTGCCAATTATCCAATCAATATCTCTATTATTATATATGGGAACTCTTGATGACTTTGGTGTCCACCTGAGTTTCCTAAAATACCCTTTATGTTATTATTTTTCCAAGATAACTAATGAGGGCAAAAAAATCATATAACTTTTTTAAAAAAAAAGCTCTAATGTAACTGCCAGATTTTTTCCCTACAAAAACTACCACATTTTTTTAGTGAAAGTAATTTCCTGATTTTTTAAAACAAAAGAAACATGTACAATATCACCGCGATGTTCGCGCACGCATCGCGTGCAAAAAATACTAGTATTTTATAGATTTTAACTAATATTTTTTTTAAGGGATAGATTTTAATATAGTTATTTAATATTAGACTGTAAGGCTCAGTTGTTTTGGATTGAACTGAACTGAACTAACTTAATTTGTCAGAACTGAATTGAAGTGAATGAAAACTGTGAGATGATGAACTGAACTAAGGCCCTGTTCTTTTGGACTTATTTTCAGCAAAAATAAGTAAAAATAAGTTCAGTTCGGTAAAAATAAGTTCAGTTCAGCAAAAATAAGTAAAAATAAGTTCGGCAAAAAAATAAGTTCGGTTCAAAGAAAAATAAGTATAGTCTTATCTAATGTTGTAATTATTATTTTTATTTTCAATATTACTATTAATATTGTTATTATTATTAATATTATAATTATAATAATGATGAATTTCTATTTTTTATTTTTTATTTTTTTTACTTTCTTTATTTTTTTTATTTTTTTTATTTTTTTTTTATTTTTTTATTTTTTTTGTTTTTTTATTTTTTTTATTTTTTTATTTTTTTATTTTTTTTTATTTTTTTATTTTATATTTTATATTTTTTTAATTCTTTTATTCTTTTATTTTTTTATTTTTTTATTTTTTTATTTTTTTATTTTTTTATTTTTTTATTTTTTATTTTTTATTTAATATTATTATTTTTTATTTATTATTATTATTATTATTTATTATTTATTATTTATTATTTATTTTATTTATTATTTATTATTTATTATTTATTATTATTTATTATTTATTATTATTACTATTATTTATTATTATTTATTATTATTTATTATTTATTATTTATTATTTATTATTTATTATTTATTATTTATTATTTATTATTTATTATTTATTATTTATTATTTATTATTTATTATTTATTATTTATTATTTATTATTTATTATTATTTATTATTATTTATTATTTATTATTTATTATTATTACTATTATTTATTATTATTATTATTATTATTATTATTATTTATTATTTATTATTTATTATTTATTATTTATTATTTATTATTTATTATTATTTATTATTATTATTTATTATTTATTATTATAAAATAATAAAAAAATAATAATAATAAGTATTGATAATATTATGTTAATATTTATTGACTATTATAATAATGAGTATTGATAATATTATGTTAATACAGTTTAGTTCAGCAAAAATAAGTTCAGTTCAGCCAAAATAAGTTCAGTTCAGCAAAAATAAGTAAAAATAAGTTCAGTTCAGCAAAAATAAGTAAAAATAAGTTCAGTTCAGCAAAAATAAGTTCAGTTCAGCAAAAATAAAATAAGTTCAGTTCAGTTCAGCCAAAATAAGTTCAAAAGAACAGGGCCTAAAGTGAACTGAGTTGAACTGATTTTTTTTAATTCAATACAAAAGAACATATCCTAACTCTCTACCCAGTGGCGAAGTTAAAATTATTTTATTAGTAGCTTAAATATTCGTTTGAAGAATCCTACTAGTTCATCTATTCTCCTTAATTAATGTGGAAAAAAACGTAAGCACGGTAATAGAGGATGGAGCAAGTAGTTGATACATGTTGAAGGTTCACTTTACAATAAGTAGATATAATTTAGTTTGGAATTCATTCGGGATAGAATTGAATATATATACACTTTTGCTTTTAAATTTTCGGTTTGCTTACTCTGGATGGATATGTCTTACAGCTTTTAGCTACTTCAACTACTTAGCTATCTTATTATGATCACTAAACGAACATGAATTATAATTAATGTCGGCATAATGGAATTGTTGATTACGGTTGTACATCTCAAGTGAAAAATATTGAAGAAAAGAGGGTGTTAAATTAAACATATCTAGCAATAAAGATATCAATCTACTCATCAGTAATTTACTTAGATATAAATATATAATAGCAAACATTCAATTGATTGATAGTTTACTTGCAATATTACATGCTATATTTCCGGTGCAAATTTTATGTCCCACCTTTTTTATACTATTATATCAATATTATTGGTTCATATCATTATATTTAAACAAACATCTTATTTTAAAAAAATAAATAAGGTAAAAAGTAATTGACATCAACCAATAGTATTGAGTGGCATAGATAATGATACAAATAAATAAAATAGAAGAATTTTGTTCCTATATTCATGACCGGGTCATACGCTTAAGTATGTATATATATAATTGATGAGCTGAGGAAGAAAATAATGACAATATGATGACTAAAGGGTGTTTGTTTTATTATTTCATCAATATTAAAAATACTCTCTTTATAGTAATTTTACGTAAATATGGTTACTTAAACTACTAATAAAAGCAAATAGGAATGAAGTTGACTCAAGTGCAGGGCCGGCCCTGAGGGCTGTTTGAAGGGGCGGTTGCCCAGGGCCCAATGAAATAAGGGGCCCAGTTTTTGCAAAAAAAGTCCAAAGGTTTTGAACCACCAAATAATAGGTTTTGGCAGTGAGTTTCCTTCCCTCTTGGGCCCTCTCAAATCTCAATCACCTAAACTCTCCCTTCATAATTCCTTCCTTCTTTCTCCATTAACACACGTTTTTCCAGAAAAAAAACAAGAGAGAGATTTCGGATTCCTTCAATTTCACCATTGAGTGAATCCGAATCCGAAATCGAAATAAAAAACCCACAAAAAACAGAAAAGAAAATCCCAAAACCCACAAAGAGGAGAGAGGTTTCGAATTTAGAATCTAAATTTGACTCAAATTCTGAAAGGAAGATGAAGATGCAGCTGAGTATGAAAGAACTAGGGAGAATTATTCGAGAAAATAGAGAGAGAATGGAGAAATTGGGTTCTTTTTTCTGCTAGCAGGTTCTATTTTTCTTACTTTTGTGGGTTTTTTTTTGTTATTTTATTTTCATGTGTTTTTGGGTTTTTAATATAGTTTTTATTTGAATTGTGAAATTTGAGTTATTTGTTCATTGATATTTGAGATGGATTCTTTCTGTTATGTCTTTGTGTTTGTGGAATTTTTTTTTCCGTATATTTTTATATGAGTGATTTGATAGATTTTGTGGGCTTGCATGTGAAAAGTTGACGTGTTATTAGTAGAATTGTTTGTTGGGGCTTCAACTTTCAATTAAATTAGTATAGATGTGAAGTGAGAAGTTGATAGGAATTACTTGTTGTCTTATGTGTATTAATTTGTATATTAATTTCTCAAATGTTGTTCATTTCAAATATTGGGTGCCATTGATAAATTTGTTTTTTAAAAAATAGATTCTAATGAGAATGATAGCGTAGGCCGTAGAGGGTACAACAAATGTAGAATATATACTTGTCAGGTTAAACTTTAAAGGGCCCTCATTTATCATACCGCCTCGGGCCTCAAAATTGTCAGGACCGGGCCTGCTCAAGTGGTGAGCTTTCCTATATATCTTCCATAACGAAGATTAGGGTTCAATTTCTATCTCAAACATTTGCTTGGGATTTAAGATAAGGTTGGGGTATATGGTTGTCATGGGCCTTTGAGTAGGAGCCCTATACAAGAACAGCTCAGATGATTTCTTCTTACATTTTAAAAAAAATACGTGACAACTGACAGCTAAGTTCGACTGATATATTTAATTATTTAATCGCCACATCTACTCTAAAAGAATTCAATATGCAAAGGCCACTGTAGCCGTCATATAATCCGCGAATTCCTGTTAAAAAAACAAATCATCTGCGAATTACAATTATTTATGTCGACGATAATAATTGGAACAATATAATCTATATACAAAATGATCGATATGCTTTCAAAATTTAACAATTTGTTTTCTTGTGTTTTTTAGTCCCTCCGTCTCATATTATAATATTGTTTCCTTTTCCTGTGTCCCAAAATATAGTGATTGTTTTTTTATTCCACATTTGCCCATTATATGCCTAGAAAAATCGTGCCACCATCATTTGAAGTAGTTTTTGCTTTGTTTATTCAACTCAGGGGTTGAATTAGTCATATATTTAATGCTCTTTCGCCAATAATCCATTCTATCTCCTAAAATCACATTTTTCCTGCAACATTTATTTAGATAAACAAAAATTCTTTATATTCCTCTTACATTTTACTTACCTTGATTCACGTAAAAAAAATAGAATCAAACACTATATTTGAAACAGAGGGAGCTATGAAAGTAGAAAATAACTCAACCACAAGTTTGATTTACTTAGGTTTAAGTTAATGTACGTAACATATATTTATAAAGATCATTATATCTAACCTATAAACAACCACAATAAAGTTCTTCACTCAAATATATAATTGATAAGAACTACAATAATAATCATGAAAAAATGGCTGGCGACATAAACCTATTCTAATTCCTAACGCTCAAACACAAGCTCATTAATGGAACTGCATGTATATATTCACTATTTCACAAAATGTATGCATATCATTTATTTGGAAGGGAGCCAGGAGAAGTAAAAAGTGTCCAACACAAGATCACAAGAATTGCAAGAGGAAAGAAAGACAATAAGAATTAATTACAGATGCAAGTGGAGCGTAAATTGCGTAATGGCTACAATTTTTACTAGTTTAGGTTAAAAGATAGATATAGTTGAGTGAAAGTTATAATGCAATAGTATAAGTTCTATATTGATGACACAAAAAAAAGTGGGGCAATTTATCTACCTACCCCATAAAAGCTTGTTTTGGGGCAAGCAAAGGTGCATCGTATGCAATGGAAGAGATAAAATTGAGGGAGTGAAGAAGAAATGAATGCCCATGACTAGCTAGGTATCATCTAATTAAGAAAGGTATGGGCTCTAAAAGTAATATAATAAAAGATATATATATGAAGGGATATCTCCCAAATGAAGCAAAAAATATACTTGGACGTTTGATTGTTGTCCTTAGAGCATCATTAATGGTGAATGAAAAAAAAAATCATCCCACTCTCTTTCTAACTTTCTCTCTCTAAAAAATTACATCCCACAATCTTTTCCCACTTTCTTCTTAACAATGAACCAAAAAAAAATCATCCCAACTACTTTTTCCTACCCAACAACTTTATTACCCTACCCAATTATTTTTTCTCTCTCATCACCCCACCACCACTATACAATATTTTTATTATTTACTTTTTAATAATATTTAATATTTATTACTAATTGATAAAAAAATTAATTAAATAAATACATAATTAGCGTTTTTAGCATTAACTAAATTAAATGCACAAAAATATTATTTATATTTTTTTTATAGTGTAAAAGTGGAAGATATTTCATATAAAATAAGCAAAATTATAGAAAATTAGTAAATAGCTAGAAAAAAAAAGTTGTCCAAAATATTACAAAATGGGTCTCTATTTGTAGATCTCTGAAAAATAGAGCCATTGGTAATTTTTTTTATTTTTTTTGGCTTTGTATTTTTTACGATATTTCATTTTTAATATTTGTAATTGTATTATTTCTCTAACCTGTCGTCAGAAATCTGACGAAAGTTATTTTTTTGTCAGATCAGGCGGTGGGTCCCACTCCCACGCCTGATCATGGTTTCAATCGTCCCATGCAATTTTTTTTCCAATCACTCCTCAATCTTTATTTCATTCATTGTTAAGGGAGCCCATTTAAGATTATGCACACAATCTTTTTTTTTTTTTTCACCATTAATGATGCTCTTAGAGTACGTGACTCTTTAAGCTTGCTTGGTCCTCTCTCAATCGTCCATTGTCTTTTTTTTGGTGTCAACATGATAGTACAATATTGTTGTGTCATTATACAAAAGGATCGAAAATGGGTTAATCGTCACATTCAAAGGAAAACAATAAGAACACATTAATCAGTCTGACTCAGTTCTTTCATGTATGTTGCTTTCACTTATTGAAGATGAATTTGAACTAATTTACACATATAGATTGTACAATTTGAACTAAGAAATCCAGTCATGTGAAAGATTGTTAGATTTGTTTCAAAATGTACTTTTAATAATATCAAATGTTCGTAATTTTTGTTTATATGTAATTATAGATTTCAATGGTAAAATGAGTATTCAAAATAGTGCAAAATTTCAATTATGAAAAACAAAAAGAAATATAGGAAGTTCCACAATTGTGATGCACGGTAGCCCAAGAACACATAAATGTCTTCAAGAATATCATACATTCATACTTTTTTTTTTTTTTTTGATTAGGAAATTAAGTCAATTTGCTACCCTCAAGTCTTAGCCGTAGGAAACACCAACACGTTGGTTGGTAAAGGCGCATGACACGATGCTAACACCCCAAGATAATCTTGGGGGTAAGGATCGAACCCCGACGCGAGGGGGAGTCTTATCCACTTCAGCCTAACTCCTATCCTTACATCATACATTCATACTTATTTCTTAGATGAAGGCTCTCTATCACTTGATTAGCTCAACTGCTCAAGAGTTGACAACTGCGTAGTAGTAGTAGAATGCAAGAAATGAGGGCTAAAATTGTGTAATCAATGTTAGCTAAAAATTGGCAATGATGGTCTTTTCTCGTTTAAGCGTGAATGTTGTTGGGTTAGTTAGCAACACTAATTTCAGTTGATTGACTGATTAAATCTAGAAAAGACCACTCCCTCAACTCATAATGCTTAGAAATCCAGATCCAACATCTTTCAATGCCTCAATTGGTGCTCATACTTTCCCGGGATTTCCTCTTAAACTTTACCCTTACAAGGGTAACAGTAAAAAGCAATAGTAAAAAGCAATTTGCTCATCCTTTAAAGTGAAGATATTGCTATTTGCTCGAAATTATTGGCATCCCATTCATCCTATAGTGATTTTTATATTTAGATTTGGCACAAAATTTTAGAAAAAAGCTCTAACAAAGAGAGGAAGTTTTTTTTTTTTTAATGATGTCTAGGTCATTTCATGTCGTTCAATTAAAAGTAGATTAACTAAATTACTTCCTTTAAAATTTAGTCAGGCTTTTTTCAATCAAGCCATTTCCTCAAAATTTGTCCATCTTGTGCTAGAGTCAAGTCAAAACTCGCCAAGTTCAATATCTCCCAACTTGACTTGAGTTCGAAAATAATAACTTGTCTCTCGACTCGAGCTCGGTAACTCGATTTGTGATTCAACTTGAGCTTGAAAAAACTTGTTTTGAGCTCATGTCCAAGTGAGTGAATACCTTTTACACTGTGGAACATATTGGGTTAGTTATCATTTTCTTGTATAATAGTTGTCTTTTTCTTGTATAGAGAATACAAAGATCTTTTTTGTTTTCTGGTTTTCTTAATCAAATAGTTCACTTTTTGTATACATATAATAATTTTAAAATATATATTGATTTTTTATTATTATAAATCTATAATTTGTAAAACTATTTAAGGTATAATTTTTGTTTATGATTTAACTTTGTGCTTGGACTTTGGCCATTTATTTAATTTAACCTACATAGGTTACTAAAAGAAGTCTCTTAAAGGGTAGGTGGTATATATATATATATATATATATATATATATATATATATATATATATATATATATATATATATATATATATATATATATATAGGTAGGATCCACTGAAAACTAACCTTAAGCTGAAAACTGAAAACCGACCTTTTTGCTCATTTTACAGATTTTTGCTCATTTTATGATTTTTGCTCATTTTAAGTTTTTGCTCATTTTAACAAATTTTCGCTCATTTTAAGAAGTTTTTGCTCATTTTACAAACTTTTGTTCATTTTAAGTTTTTTGCTCATTTTAAGAAATTTTTGCTCATTTTAGCAAACTTTCGCTTATTTTACAAAGTTTCATTCTACAAACTTTTGTTCATTTTATGTTTTTTGCTCATTTTACGTTTTCGCTCATTTTAAGAAACTTTTGCTCATTTTACAATTTTTTGCTCATTTTATTTTTTTGCTCATTTTATATTTTTGCTCAATTTAAAACTTTTTGCTCATTTTATCTTTTTTTGCTCATTTTCAGAAACTTTTTGCTCATTTTATGTTGCAGTTTTCAGTTTTCAGCCTAAGAGTGGTTTTCACGTGATCCTGTTCCTATATATATATATATATATATATATATATATATATATATATATATATATATTTGTTGTTTGTTTTCCAGTCCAAATTGAAGTAGGACAAAAAAGATGCTAGCTAGTATCATAGTCTGGATTAATATGTTGTCTGAAGTGCGTTTGTGTATATAATACCGCTTTCTCACGTAGAAGCGATCAGGATTCGAACATGCCGCATTTTATTGGGAAGGATCAAACCTTGGGAACGAATCAATAGGGCACCACATAAAAAAGACTATATATAGTTCTATAGCCTTTTTTATGTTTTGGGATTGGGATATGGAAATTAAAACAGCCCAGAAGATTCCACCTTTGGAAAGCTCCTACACCTATTGGCTTAAGCCGCTGTTCCCATTTCCTCGCTGACCCATCATGCAAAAGGTTCGCCGGAGTTGGTATAACTGCATGTCTGCATGTATAAGCTTTCCATCTTTTAGATCAATAGTTAGGAATGCATGAAGGTGGCAATATGGAGTTTTTTTTTTTTTTTTGGAAATTTTATCTTTTTAATTTGCTAGTTTAGGTTTGTCATTGTACGATGAGAAATCAATGAAAAGAAATAGAAATGATCACAATACAATTAATTAAATAAGGCTTGCTCGTTATCGTTTTTGTTTCCAGTTTTATGTTTTTTTAAAACCAAAAACTAAAATATGGAAACCAGAATAAGTTATTTGTCTATGAATGTAAAATTGATATGATATAAGGGGTACAATAAACTAAAAATTAGTCATAACTTATACTAAACATGTCAATCTTAAAAACTAACAACAAAAACGGTTAAAAAGATAATAAGATTCTACCTTAATTGTTTCATACCGAAAACACTAACTATTCCAAATCCATAGTATATAACCTAGAGTCACGAGTTACACTAATATAGCTTTCCATGCATGATAAATCACTTTTTCCTTAAGCTAGCTCAAAAATAATAGCAAAAGTCGGTGACTATGAATCGCACTAGTCACGAGTTAAGCGGTTAAGCTAATGTAGTCATCTACTAAATCACTCCTTCTATTCAGAAGATCTCCTATTTATGATCTAAATATGCTCATATATCTTTCTCTGTCGTTCAACTAATGCTTTACTAGTATTGAAGTGTGTGCTCTCAAGTTCTTCGCCAATTGCATGTTCAAGATTGATTAATTTTTCTATAATTCAACAAAAGACAATTTTTATAACATAAGTTTCCAAAATTATATCATACTTTATACAACTCAAGAAAAGCATTTGATGCTCTTAATGGGTTAATATCAAAATTAGGTCCTAATCTCCTATCCAACAACTCTAACAAATAACAACTCCCTCGTGATGTTATAAGTTTTTTGTTTTATTGTATGAATGTATGATGTTTATTAAATGATCTTTGTAAATAATGAGAGACTTAATATAATGGCTAACATTGATAGGTGATACAATTGTTCTAACTAGAAAAGAATCAATGCTATATACTTCCTCCGTTCTTAATTCATTGCAACATTTCCCTTATTTGGAAGTTTCATATTAATTGCAACATTACTAAATTTGACTATGTTTTCTCTCTATCTCTCTCCTTATCACATGTATCCCTTTTTCATCTCTTTCTATCTCTCATCTCCTTAAAAAATGTGCAACCCCCTACATGTTGCAATTATTAAAGAACGGAGGAATCTAATTGATCATATATATATCAACTGACTACTTCTTATTTTGGATAATATAAATAACTTGCAAAAATGGAGGAAATTAGTAATCCTTCAACTCCTTTCACTGGAATGGAAGAATAGTCTTATTTTCTTATACTTCAAACAGAATTTCCTTATTACTTCTCCAGATTCCAGATCAATAATCTTGCTCCAGTTACCCTCAATTAGATTGAAGTCTGACTGCCTTTTTCTAACGAGGGTGCTTGTAGTATGAGATTAACTTTATGAATATACTAAATTTAATTTCTAATTCATGCAGTACATGCGTGAGTTATTACTCTGTCTAGTTTATAGATAATGTTACATTTGATACATAATGATTTTGCGGTTTATATAGGAACTCATGAAGAAACATGATGGTTAAATGCAACCTCTACTTACCAACATGGCGATATCAGGTCATAATAATACATATCATGCACTTTCAAAAATTTACCAACTAAAGTCTAAACTACATATAATCTATATCTTCGAGGCTTATGTATGTGCGATTGTTTATATACCCATATCCAGAACCTCAAGAAAATACAAGCATAAGAAAATAGCAAAATGACAAAATAACAAAATAAGAGTCAAGAGACAAGCGTTTATGAATAAGTTTTAATTTCTTACCGTGCAAATACATTGTATTATAAAGATCCTGCAAAATAATATCAACCTCACTTGATGGTTCCTTGCACTCAACAATGATAATATGGATTTCTAGTTAAACCTAACCCTCTTTCATAGGCTAAACAAGAAGACCCTCTTCTATTAGAATAATAATACTTGCCCCCCTTCCCTCATCAAATATAATCTCATTGTAGAATATATCACATACCAAAAAAAATCATCTAATTTCCTAATTACAAGCCAAACAAAAAAAAACTTCATATGATATACACCAACTTAAGGATTACTCCAACCGATCAACAATTGAATTAATAACAAATAAGCCTTTGTATGACATACCAGGTTCATATCTTAGTTCTTCTACTTCATAAATGTTTGATATAACATAACGAACCACTCTACTACGATTGTGAACCTAACAATAGTTTAATACTTCATTCATTTTATATTAATAGCAACATTTCTCGTATATAGAAAAATCACATTAATTGCAACATTTCCCTTATTCAGTCATATTTTTTCTCTATGAACCTCACTTTTTATCTATCTCTATTTTTCCTCTTCATATATCTTGTTTAAGAAATGTGTCTAGAAGTGATGTCGTAATAAAATTATAAAACGAAGAAAGTATAAAACTATTATATAAGTATAGATTAGTGGGGGTGGCGGCTTTCATGGTTATCCAAAATTGGTTGGGTAAAGGAGATGGGGTAAATTTTTGAGTAGTTTAATTTAAAGGTTCAAGTATCCGTTAAGCGTGAGTAAAGCTAATCATTTGCTCTTCAAATGAGAGGCCTGCAACTGCAAGTAATATAAGGTCCTCTACTGTTTTTTTTTTTTTTTTTTTTTTTTTTTAACTATGCTTATGTACGTGATGACTAGAGCTGTCAGTTTGGTTGAAAACCGATGGTTAAACTGCAAACTGATGACTAACTGAACTGAATAAACTGAACTGAATTAACCCATAACTGAAAAGTAAAAAACCGATAAGTCAATCAGATTAAAGTAAACTGCAATTAACCGAACCGAAACCGAACCGAAACTCAACCGAAACAAACTAAACGAAATTAACCGCACGGAAAACCGATTTAAACCGAATCGAACCGGCGGGCGAAAATGAACCGAATTTAACTAAAAACTGTTTCAAATGTTTTTTAATCGAACCGAATCAAACTGTTTTTATAATCAAATTTTTTGTATAAAACTGTTTAAAATGAACCGAATCAAACCGAATTAAAGCGTATTAAATTGTATGAGAATAAAACTGTCTCAAACCGAACTATTTTAAAATGTTACAACTAATTTCATAATTTTTTAAATTTACCTAAATTATTGGCGCACAATGACATGACACCTTAATAAATAATAACTACACAAAGATAAAAACACATGATTTCAATTTTCAACTAATGTTTGTATTTAAAAAGTTGAATGCAACTACTGTCATTTATGTGGTGTATGGAGGAACTAGAAAAGAAGGAAAAAAATCGCTTATTTGAATCAGGTGGTATCTTTTATTCTACCAAGAAAGCACTTAGACAAATAAGTGGTCTCTTTAGTTCCACTAAAAAGACCACTTAATCTTGTAAGATGATCTATTTGCTCAACATAAGTATAACAACGGTTTACATCGTCATTTTTATTTTTGAATATTTACATATATTACAGGTTTATTTTAAACTTTTTATTTGTGTAATTATTGATAAAAATGGAACAAAAAAATCATTCAAAGAAGATGCCATAATTCTTACAAATCTATGGTCACATTAAAATTTTCTAGCTCAAAGCTACACAATTATGCCAGAGCAACTACATCAAATCCTTGATTTCAAAATAAAAACAAAAGAAAAAAGTCTATATAAAAATCTAAGCACATTAAGAGTACTAAAAATCTAAAGTAAGCTAAGAACTAGTTATCACATCCATGTCATCCAACTTGAAACACTTGAATTTGATCTTAAGCATATTGTTTGAGGAAAAACTTCTCCAAATGAACTCCATCTGTGCAAATTAAGAAAGAACAATATTGCATTAGTAACTGGCTAATTGCACTATGAATCCTAATTAATAAATACATAAAAATAATGAGACATACCTAAACTGGATAATAAATTCATCCAGCATAGTAGGCAATTCAAATATAAGTGTAGTAAGAAATTATTTTAATTCAAACACTAAACTTGACAATTCGAACCCTTAACACAACAAAATCAGAACACAAGACAAAGCAATAAATTGAAAAAAAAAGGGGGAGACAGATCTAAAGAAGATTACGAGAAACCTGATTTGGAGATTCGAAAAAAAGAAGAAAAAGAAAAGATCTCAGATCTTTCTCAAATCAATGAATAATCAAAGAATATTACAATAAAATCACAAAAACAAAAGATCTCAGATCTAAAATCACATAGAAATACAAAAATTACGAGAAGAAAAAGATGAATAATGGAGATTCGAGAAACCTGATTTGGTTGAGACCGGAGACAACAGAACGAAGATTCTCGAGCTTCTCAGCTTCAACGAGCCGAGTGTAGCGATGGCAGACCATGAAAGATGTTTGAGAAACTTGAATTTACGAGAGGAGAAAGAGAGAGAGAGTGAGATTGAGAGTGGAAAGTGATGAAATGGTGATGAATGAGGTGGTGGTGCCGTGGTGGTGGTGGTGTAGAAAGAGGGTGAGAGGAGTCAGGGGAGAGAGAAGACGGGAGAGATGGAAGAGGATAGAGGATGATGAAGAGGGAGGCTGAGATGAACCAGGATGGGAGGAAAGAGGGAAGGTTTAGGGTTAGGGAGAGAACTCAATGGTCTTGATTCAATGGTTGGATTTTGATCTTTCTCAAATCAATGGTCTTAATTCATAATCCATGACATTATTTTTTGACCAATGAGAATTGAGAGTGTCCAATTACATGGATTGCTAACTTAATCAATGGTTGGATTTTCATCTTTTTAAAAGCAATGGCATTTCTTTCTAAAAACAAAATCAATGGCCTAAACTACTAATAAACTAGTATTGCATTTTGATATTATTATGATTTGAATGTTCTAAATTTATAATTCTAATATTATTAGTTTAGTAACTTTAGAAATTAGTATTATTAATAGAAATTATAAACTTTCGAAATTAAATTAGTATTATTGATTTTTAAGAAATTATTATTCTAAATTTATAAATTAGAAATTTGTGAACATGCATGTTATATGTGGTGATTATGAATTTTTAACAAGTTAGGATTTTAGAAAGAATCGAAGAAGTTGGGATTTAAGTAAGATAAACTTATAACTGAATGTTCACACAAGTTGATTTGACTTAATCATTTGATGATTGATCATTAGTGACTTTAATGTATATTGTTTAATTATATACTTTGTTGGAGTAACACATAAATGCATACTTGTATATTGATGCACGGAAATCATAATTAATAGAGAACCAACTTTGACATATTAATTCATCACTAAAACAATGACACACTTTTAAACTACTTAAATATTAGTTGAACACGAGTAATATAGACATTTTAAGTTAAGACTAAAACAATGACATTTTTTCAACTAATGATAATATTAGAGCACAGTGATACTCGACTCGAGTCTCGATAGTTCATAGAGCGACTAAGATTGGATGCTTAACTTAAATAGCTAGAGTATAGTTTTCTTGAATTGGCTTATCGACTAACACCGAGACATTCATCTAATTAAATAACAACACGTTATTTCAGTTCAATTAGATGTTTTTGGTTTCTAAATGCATTTTACGTAAAATTTATTAACTCGAATGTTGTATTCTTATATTAAATTTGCTTATCGACTGCCATTGACACATTCATTTAGTCCAATAAGTACTCTGAATCATTTAAGTAAATGATTCAGATTAGTTTCAAAATGCATTACACCTAAAGACGATTAGCTTAATGATTACCCACTCACATTAACTATTCTATATACTAATCAATTTGTATTAGCTTGTGTTTGTACTAATCTATATTCGAAATTCAATACTTTGATCTATGCACTATTCTATACATTAATATATGCTCGAAATGCAATACATCTATGTGCACAGTATACTGATCTAGTTTAGCCTAATGATTACCCAACTACACTGATTTTTGTCACATTATATTCGTATTGTATTAGCTTGTGTTTATCGAATTTAATCATCATCATCATAACTAAATTATGATCATTCACCATTATAAATAATCATCACCTTGATCATTTATTAGTTTATACTCACATGTGTAGAAAGTTAAGAGAATACATCAAAGATTATTATTATATTTATATAATATAAGTGTATAGTTATAAGTCTTTCATTGTTCTTATTGGATAACAAATTGTTTCAATTCAAGTAGATGTTTTGAGTTTGAAAGTGAATATAGCTTAATGACGATTAACTGGAATGGAGTATTGTTATCCTTAACAAAATTATCGACTTATATTGACACATATTAATCTAATTCAATAACATGTTTACAGTTTTGAAGTTGATTTAACTTAAATACTATTAACTTGAATGCAGGATTGATACTTTGTATGATTCTATCAACTTATTATAAGTCACTGATTGATGGTACATTCATATATCTCATCCCATGGCAACTTGCATCAATTGAATTAGATGTTTTATTATGAAATGAATTTAACTTAAAGACTATTAAACTCAAATAAATAATTGTTATCTTGAATTAGTTTATCGACTTACATTGGTCTGTTCATTAATCTCATCCGACAACAATTAGATATTTTTAGTTTCAAAATTAGTTGAAATTAAACATGACTAAGTTAAATATAATATAGTTATGTTGAATCAACTTAATGATTATATTTATACATCCATCTAATCCAATAACTACATATCAGTTCAATCATATGTTTTATGTTTCAAAATGCATTCCACATAAAGACGATTAACTCAAATATCGTATTGTTATTTTGAATTAGTTTAGCAGCTACCATTGGCACATTCATTATGTACAATAATAAATACTTGGATTATTTAAGTAGATGTTTTTTGTTTCAAATTCCATTATACACTGGAAGACGATTAGCCTAATGCTTAACCACTTATATTAACTGATTTATAAACTAATGCATCATTTTCAATCATCATCTTAATCTTTGACCACAACCAATCACCAATTCATCATTGATAGTTACACATTGGAAAACTATAGAATAATGAAGAATTTGAAATTGAATTTTTCAATATCAGCCAAACGTTAAACCTTTAATAAAGTAATTTTACAGAAAATATAGAAACTTCAAAATGCGCTTTTGTAGACAAATATAGATACGTCTCTTGGTGCTATCGTTGTTTTCGACAAGTTTAACCGATGTGACATAAGTTCAACTGAGTTGAAATTCCCTGCAATGAATAATGGCTTGACCCGAAGGGAAAAGTTGTACATGGCATAACCGATATCAAGTTTCACCCGAGTCGATGCGGGTTTACCTAAGAAACCGAAATTAACCGAATCCGAACCGAAAATAAGCTGTTTAACCGATAGTAATAGGTAAAAAGTCAACTGTTTAAACCAAAGCGTACGGGTCAAACCAAAAGACAACCGTAAACCGAACCGAACTTAACTGAAAATTGAATTAACTGTATGGATTGAAACTGAAACCGAAAAAGTTTAAACTGAATCAATTAATCTCGAAAAAATAAACTGAATTAACTGAACTGTTTGGTTTGAACCAGAACTGAACTGGTTAACTGAATTGACACCACTAGTGATGACCCTCTTTATACATGTCTGAATCTTTACTTACCAAAAAGGCTCGATGATGTAACATTTTAATGGATATATATCAAGATATGAATTCTAGCACAAAAAGAATGGTGCGACTTTGTTGAAAACGAAGTTCATTAGATCATCAAATATAGTTTACCAATAGTCGTGGTAAAGTAAGTATATGCTTTGAGTTACACTTTCTTTTTCTTTGTACATTATGCTTTACCATTTAGGTACATAAAAGTTTAAAAGTTGTAACACTTTTGACATGTTAAGCAAAGCATGCTTCTTCTCTATTGCTTGATCAAAGAACTTTAAGGAAAAATTGTAAAAAATAATCTTTGGGTTTTATATTATTAAGTTTAAATTATTTTTGAATAATCGAGTCATTTTCCCATATTGGTCCAAAAGACTATAATCGTTTGAACCAATTTTAAAAAGTTGATAAGACACATTTTATTTAAAAAAATCACCTCTAATCGCCTTCATCACCACTCCACTATTAAAATGAAAAGAACGGAAATGTTTCACGCGTACTTAAACGAGTTTTAAACGGATTTTTTAGGGCGATAAGGGAAGCTTAACTTGGATTATTTAAAAATAATCAAGTTGGGATTAATTTGGGAAGTGCAAAACTTGGGATTATTTTTGACAATTTTTCCTAACTTTAATTAGTTTGGATAACTAAGATGCTACAAAAAAAAAAAAAAAAACAGATTTTCTTTTTCTTTTACGTTAAGCATATTTTACTTAGGTTAAAACTGATATACGCTCTTATTTCATATAATGCAATTTGCTTCAGTGAGACAACAAGTTCTTGCATGGGACGCGGGATCGACTCCATGAGTCCCTAACTCTCTGTATACATTTCCAGCTTTTTTTTTTTTTTTTTTTTTTTTTACTTTTTGCTCTTTCTCTTTTCTATTTTAGCATTTTTTCTTTTCTATTTTGGATCTTCATTTCATATTTTGAATAGTATCCATTGATACTAGCTCTAATTTTAATCATTTTTTTTGTGATATAATGATTAATTCTTATTCCATTTACAAATAAAATGCAACAATTTGACTTCCGCCATTATTCATACTTCCTCTGTTTTTTTAGATGCAACGTTTGCCGTTTTGGTGAGTGGATGAAAATAATCAATTGTTGCATCTAAAAAAACAAAGGTAGTATATATTAAGTATCACCAAGATTTATTTACAAATACTTAGAAATAAATTTTACTACTTAAAAATAAATTTTACTATTTAAAATTTGGATTTATTTTGTTTTTATTTACATTTACTAAATTTATATCAGCTTTTATAAACTTTAATAACAAATAATTGAAGATATTAAAGTAAAATTTGCATCTGTTGATTAGTGTGAAAGTCAATCTGTTGAATTCTCTAGAAATGGGGATGGTATTGAAATATATAATAAAGGTATTTCTAATAAATGGTCCGAATAATATATAGTTTGGTTTTGTTATAATTAAAACTCAACTTTTCATTTATGTATTAATGTGTTATGATCATTATTTGATTAGTTAGGACCCCCCCAAATTTTAAAATCCTAGATCCGCCCCTGGGTATACCTATGTATATATTTCAAAAAAAGAATCATGGCAATTAATTTCTCTCAAAACATATTGGTAAAAATTTACAATATTTTATTTTTACGATATATATATTTATTATTTGAGAAACTGTTGGTGAAAATCAGTAGTTAAAGGAGTGATTGCCTTTCTAAAAAGAATACTTGGATATATACGATAGCTTAAGGTAGAAAAAGGATTAATATTGGTTGTTGACTTGTTGTTATGATGATTATATTTATGGGTTGTGTCTTCTCCACTACTAGGTTTTCTTTGCCCAAAAAAAAAAAAAAAGTTAAAGATGTATGAAGAAGAGAAAGTCATGCTTTGTATCACTCTTGTTTTTTTTTTCTTTCTTCTGTTTGGTTTACTGCTTGTTTATAATGTGGATATGCTAATATTGTCGCAAGTGGATGAACAACTTTGCTGTTCAACAATCATCATTGATCAATCAAAATGAGAATAAGGATGTTATAAACTAACTAATATAATAAAGTATGATATATGTTAGGTTGTCTCTATTTTCTCCCACCCATAATATTTGTCTTTTCGCACCCTATTATGATTGTTATGGTCAAATTATTGCTGGTTGACTAGGAAGCAGCTTCCTAATTGAGATGGAGACTTTGGCCTCTATATGGCTCTATTGAGGTATGAGATCGGTGATGGGATGAATCTCTCTAAAGCCTTTCTCTATCACTTTGATATAACCTTACAACCCATGTGCCATTCAGCAACTAGTAACAAGGGTGGTAGTCAAATAAATCCAAAACCCTTAAGAGTTTAATTTTGGCAATCCATGTGCATGTAAGCCTTGATATACCAAGTTAAGCTTGGCCCAGTGGTGGGGATTGTGCTTTCAAGTTACAACCTTGAGGTTGGGGGTCCAATTCCCATTAGGGGGGCCCTTTGAAGATAGGGATTTCCCTTATCCTCCCCCCTTACTCTCAAAGTGTCTAGCCCGCTAACCGGAGTTTGGTTAATCTGTGCGAGGTCCTGGTCCGGTAGAGGTCATTCATCTTACCAATCCAAAATAAAAATGTGTACGGCTTGATATATTAGTAGAGCATTATGTTTCATATCAATAAGTTTATTATATATATTCAAAGTATCTAGGGTTTTGTTCCTGATTCAGCTTGTAGCTCTTCTGGAGGGGGTGAGAGAAATAACTTTTTTTTAACTAATGTGTTTTATACATATAATAATAGACTAGATGGACTGATGGAGTATAATTTTAAATGATCTCGACCTAATATAATATGATTTTAAAACATTTTATAATTCATCACTTTTGATGGGATTTTAATAACATACTTCACTCTTCAAATTAATCAATATGATCTCAATCCTGGAAAATGATGAATTTACACCTCATATTTATTAGAGAAGCTTTTCTATTTTATTTTATAAAAAATCATATACATATACTTCATCCGTTCTTTTTCTATTGCAACAATTACCACTTTGGATAGTTTCACATGTATTGCAACAATTTCATTTTTGGTATAAAAAACAATTTTAGTTGATATTACTACCCTTACTTTATCTTACTAAAACCATCATTAATTATTCACCAACCCACCTTTTATTATTAAAGGCGTACTTTCACTTTATTAAGTGTTCATTTCTCTCTCATACTCTAGTAAATTATGGCATGTTCTCTTCGGTATAAAACAACTGAACTGAACTGAACTGGATTAAATTATAACTAATTAATAGTAATGATAATAATTTAGGAACTGAACTGAACTGAATTGAACTGAACTGAATTGAACTGAACTGAAAATAAGATGGGGAGAGGGTAACTTTATGCTTAATTACCCACCTTTTTCAGTTCCTTAAAAACCGTGTCCGAATCTATTATTGCAATAGAAAAAGAAGGGAGGTAATATAAATCAGTAAGGAAAATAAAGAATTGAAATTATGAAATTTTTATAATTATCGAGTGAGGTCGTTAAAGATAACTTGATTAGTTTCAAATGATAGAATAATAAGCTCTGCAGAAACTCGTATAGATAAAATGCATTGAGGAAGAGGATCTTTGTGAATACTGATCACAGGGAATATATATTTAGGTTCATGTAGCTGACTCCCTCTAAAATTAAAGTTTTGGCAACATTGTTGTTGTATATTAATTGATTGATTTGCTTGAATTCATTTTTTTTTTTGTAGCTGAAGTCTTTGGTTGCCTTCTTAGGGCTCGTTTGGTTCACTATTATTGGGTTATAAGAAATGGAATTAATTACCGATTCCTTTTCTTCTTGTTTGGTTCAACCCCTCATCAATCCATTATCATTACTTGATGGTAATGGATACCACCAATTTGTTACCTTCCCATATCCCTCAAGTAACAAAATTCATTACTTAGTGGTAAGGCCGTAAGGGTTACCATTGATTTCCATTCCTTGACTTGAACCAAATACTCAATAAAATAAACCATTTTTGTTACCATATCCACCTTAATTTGTTCCGTTCCATATTTCCTTTCCATGTCTTGAACCAATCATATGAAATACGTTGATAAGAATTCAAATTTGTCTTATAATTTGGATCTTAGAATAAATTAGAGTATGTAAGATGGTCTATTCTAAACGTACACTTTTTTTTTTAAAAAAAAAAAAAGACTTGATGATTTACTCTACCCTAACGCGTTAGCTACATTTTTTGATGTCTAAGTGGGCAAAGAAAAGAAATTGTGACATAAACAATTTTGCGCACATGAAAAAAGAGATACCAACCTACAAAAAGAAGATGGTGAAGTGTAGAAGTCAATTCCAGTTTTTGAGCATCAAGGTTTTATCCAACAAATTGCTTCACGAGTCACGACTTTCACCTTTCAGTCTCACAAGTCACACGTAATATTACATTTCTTACACCAAAAGCAAAAAAAAATTGTAAATCTTTTCCCCATCAAAGTAATGTTTGTTTCTTCTAAAAAAAAAAGTAATGTTTGTTTACTTCTCAACTCTCAAAGAAGGTGCCTTGACTTTGTAATGGAGTATATGCTGATTTCAATATATCAGGATCCATTTAATCCTTAGAATTATGCATAACAATTCCTACTGTATCTTATTGAAGTCTATAGTGTGAGCTAGAAAGATCAAAATTTCGAATCAAACATTATGTTTGAGATGAATAAACCTTAAACAAAAATGGAGTTTTTTCAACATAATCAATTGCTCATTGACGTGTATATATCAACTAATATTTTCATGGAATTTTCTTTTTATTTCTATTAGGAAATGGTATATACATATGTGTAGGAACTCAAACTGGTGGAACAATACTAATTAACTTATCCGAAAGCCGTGGCGTGAACTAACACTGCCCTCAAGTTGAATTTGCCCGGTTATGTACACACAAACTCTTGGCAACCAACCTCCAGGGATTCACGACTACTGTTTCTCCGATGTAGTACAAAGTTACAGTTTCAGAACATCTTGAACAATGCCCAAAAGATTAGAGAATACAGAGAACGTGCGTGTTTAAGAATTTCTCAGAGAAGAATTTTTTTCCTGCTCCAATCTATAGAGGAAAGCCAAGAAGCAAAAAAGGGCAATACAATCAATTAGGCGGATATTAGGGAAAAACGAAAATATTAATAACAGCAAGAATCAAGGATAATAGTTACGAAATCAGCGAAGATATGAATGCTGATTTCCGCAAAAAATAAGTAACTGAATTAAAATGTCCCACAACCGCACGCCAAGTCAGCACGCACATGTGGTGACTAGATCGTTCCTACTCAACCTTCAACAAATATATAAAGAAGGTTACTCTATAAAAGGAAGGGAAAAGTCCTTTAAACTACCAATGTGGGACAATGAGCTTTTTATTCTTTTGAAACAACTTATGGAGTGAGAAAACTAACACTCCACTCACTAACTCCAACAATATGGTCTAGTCTGATGAAATAGGAATATACTAACTCTGTTTTTAGATGCAATATTAGATTATTTCAATACACACTCACCAAAAAGTCAAATATTGCATCTAAAAAAACAGAGGAAGTATATTCAACTGAAGCACGTCAATCTCTCTCTCCTTTGTTGTTTCCCCCCCCCCCTTTCCAAGTCCTGGCTATGATGTGTTTGTCCTGCCTATTTCCTAGCTTGTTGCTTAGTTAATTTCATTTTTGTTTCAGTTGTTTACTTAGTTTTAATCAATTTAACAATTAATGTCTAATTTGGAAAGGAACTTTAATTTGTTTCTCTACAGTGGACATTGTTACTTGCATGATTGAAAATCTGGTAAACCATCCATATTTTTTCTAATCTCCTATATCATCACATATCAATATTATATTGTAGAAATCTCTAAAAAAGATGATTTGACATACAATTATGCTCAATTCATGTTAGAATAGGATTAAGACTGCGTCATGGCATAGTAGTCGAGTTAAAACAAAGTTGTTAATAATTAAGATTTGAAATTTGTATTTATATATTTAGATTATTTCGTATTGACTTTTGGTGCTTTATCAATCATAATCTTTGTTTTTTCAATTAGAATTAGAAAAAGAATTCACCTAAAACAATAAAATAATTTTAAAGTCCATCCTTAATGTGCAAACTTCACTTACCTACTTCAAATGCTATCGCTTTAGCTTTCCTGTGACTTGTGAGTTGTGATAAACATGTTCTTTGGGTGACTTGAAATGCAAGAAAGAGGGATTTGATATTTGTGTTGCTCACAAAAAATATGTAGTAGGCTGTAGGCCTATCTTAAATGGACACATTCATGCCGGTGAAATTACTGCAACTCTCTCTTTTGAGCCTTCTTGCCCCACCAGTCTACCACTCTATCATCATTATTATTCCCATACATCATACATGATGTTGCATGAATCATGATAATATAATGCACTGAATTTTTAGTAATCTTCATAATACCACATGCAGGAATCAACTCATGAGCTGTTCTTTGGCTTCATGTAGAAGCAAATGAAGTTCCCGCAGATTTTGGTTCTTAAATCGGTTTTTCTTAAGGGTACACAGGGTGAATATATATGAAGTATAGTAGCATATGTTTGAGAGCTTGAAAGAGTTCTTTTGGTTAAGTCTTAGCAGAAAGATGATCCGACAGTTAAACCATCAATTAATTAAACAAAGGTAAGGAAAATTACAAAAAAAAATAGTTAAAAAGTTAAATAGTTGAACTTTTATCTAAAGTTGAATTGTTATAAAATTAAAATTATTAAAAGATAAGAGAAAAAGGTTAAAAGTTAAGTGGTCTGACCAAAAAAGTTTAATTAGAGTCATTTAACACAAGACCAACTCATGTATCCACATACTTTTTCATTAAACATTGAGATTTCAATTTTTAGTAATTTATTACAGTTGAATAAATAAATATGTGATTGATCTTACTTGCAAACTGTAGTAACTGGATTATCCTATTTTCCATACTCGTCATATCCGAAAAGCATCTGGATCCGGTCTCTGATAACGGATCTAGATCCGGGTCTATTAGGACCCAGTCCAGACCCGACACGTAATATGTTGCCATCTCTATTCCTGATATACCACCTTAGGTTTTCACGAATAAAATAAATGAATACGAACTAATTGGTAATGATAGGGTGTTCAAAGAAAAAAAAAACCAGCAAGTACAGAGATTTGAGATAAAGATAATGAGATAAAATATCTATTAAAAAACAATAAATAATGAAATGGACCAAATTTTTCTCTAGTGTTACGTTGGTCTGGACCAGGACCCTACGATTCTAGGAACTATCTACACCAAAAACACCTGAACACTTTGAGAATGAACAAATCGAAGAAGTATTTTCTACTAAATTTGAAATGTGCACATGCTTCTTGAGTTACTCAATTCACTGCATCACTACTCACTAGGTGCATTTCCCCAAGGGTGTGCTAAAATTCCTCCACCAAACTGTAGTATGAAATCATTCCAAAGATCTTGCTTAGAGCAGGCATACGCCAAACATGAATACCATTTAAAGCAACAGGTAGAACACCTACGGTGGAAACCCAAGATTCAGTATAACTATTATAGCGACTTCAGTCTTTTTCCTCTTCAAGCTCATCATGTTGTAAGTAAACAAAGCCTAAAATATATTCTCTTTCCTCTTCAAGCTCACTTACTATAATACCAGAATGAATATGATCTCCACCAAACAGACGCAACACTTTAGCTAGTACATGAAGTGTACCTTTTTTTTCTCTATTTATTAGATTAGTAAGGATACAACAACAGGTGCATAAAATAATTTGCGAGCACCAACTGTTCAAGCGACAAACATCTTACTAGAGCTACCTCAACTATCAGCTTTAAACTATTCTGTCAAAAAAAAACACCTATCACATTAAACAATACAACAACTTGTGTACATATATAGGCATTCCAGTTACCACTACGGAACGTCACACAGTGAAGGATCCCCCCCTCCCCTCCTTCTCCCACACTAAGAAACTGACATCTATACAACAACAAATCAAGAAATCAGAGCAAAACAGTCCGGTTCTCATAAGGTGCAGTGATCCTTCAAGATCTGCCTTGCAAGATCAAGGGCTCCACTTCTTTTGTAGATCAAGTGCAAATTGTACGCCGCTTCTCTCCTGAGGTCACAATAGCCGGATTTCGGATCTTTAGTGGGATCTTTGTTCACTTTAATAAGCTCCGGTAAGGGGCAGTCCTCTTGTGAAATTGCAAGGACCTTCTCATAGTAAGTAGCTGCCAATGAGACAAGTCCTACATGGTGGTACGCACGAGCAATATTATACAACGCTTCCTGAAAAGGGACATACTATAGTGAGGACAACTGATTGGATCAACATCATGATCACTTGCGTCGAACTTAAGCCAAGTGTTCGTCTTTGTTTTTTTTTTTTTACTACCTCCGTTTCAATATAATATGCCATAAGGCCCATAAATCTATTTTAATTGGTCCCCAATCCCCACATTAAGTTTATAAAATTTCCCATATACGCTTATTGGTACATTAATACCCTTATATAAATTCCAAAGAAAAACTATATTGGTGTGGCGGAGATGAAAAACAGCTATGATATTATAACTAAATTCCTTTAGAATGACTCCAAATCAATTGGCTCATTGTTTAGGGATGCAGGGTAGTTTTTAGCAGGGGATAAAGATTAGGATGCTACAAGGAACAAAGAAAGTAAGGCAATTATGTAAATGATGAAAAAAAATCCAATGTTTTAGATTGTTAAATTATGGTAGCATCCAAAGGTCATATACTGAAGTTGCAAGTCAGACTACACCAAAATTCGATAAGCATTGGGAAGAGGAATAAAACCTACATCAATATTGTCACCTCAATGCACATTTTTCCAAATGCGATCTCTAACAGCAGAATGACAATGAAGTATGAATCATGCGTAAGAGAAACAATCAAACAAGTATTTTGAAAATATAAAGCGATCTTGTTCAACTACACATGCATTTCATCCCTGAGCATGTTTTTATTAAAGAACTACTCGTAAAAACTCAAAAGCTCACCTGGCTATTTTCACAAAATTGCAGATTATTGTAAAGGAATGCTAAGCCTTGTGCAACACATTGATGCTTATTTTGAAGTCTATGTCCAAGGGCTAAATTCACCAAGGCAGTCCCTGCAGAGAAAAAAAAATAACAAAGATATATGGAAAATAAACACCAGCACACATTGATCAGGTCCAAAAAACATTATGTAAAACATACCGGCGCATAAATTGATCAATGAGGAATCTGGCATCTGTTTATATGCTTCCAAGTATTCCCTCGCAGCTACTTGGTGTTGACTGATCATTGTAAACTGATTTCCAGAAATGATCATGGGTGGCACCAAATCCTTCTGTTCAACTCGCATATGATGCAGGAACTTGTTATGCTTCGAGAGCCGGTTCTCTAATCTAAATCCAGATTAAGTACGATAATAAGACATGAAATATAAAAAAAAAAAATCACAAGTTATACACAAATATCATGAAGTTCCAATTTTCAACACAAGATCTTGAAACAGATCGAACCACAGAGCTAGAGTTGGGGACAGGAGCAGTGACTCCAAGACTGCTTATACTCCTCCCTGGATGGGGGGTTTGGTCCAACTAGAGTCACGGAGTTTCCCCTTCCTCTCTCTACCTATAGGTCGGTCCTACCCGACCTATTTACCCCCAACCAAAAGAAACAAAAACAAGTAGCCTAAAAGACCTCCCTTCTAGCCTAGGTAAGAATAAAAAAAAAAGGTAGCAAATAACTAGAAGTATTCGTTTGGCAACCAGGCTGCAAACAGAAACCTAAGCACATATCACATGTTATAATAAAAAAAACATCCAGCAGGGCAAAACGATCCACATAAACAAAAGGTCCGTCAGATCTATGTAATGGCTTCCAATTGAACAAGCAAGATAACTGAAAGATAAAGCAAGATTGCATAATCTGATAACTAACTCAGGGAATTCAGCAACCCAAATATATTTATATTGATGTGAAAACAAACAAATACTACAAGATAATGTTGAGCATTTGAGAGGCTCCCCTTCTCTCCCAAGTAAACTTAAACTTTTCTTACCTTTTACTAATTATCTCCTCTATATATACAACTTCTTTCTCTCACCTCATAACTAACTCTGACAACTCCCCATTATTTCAGCAACAACAAAATATTCCTTTCCTCTCATATTCCTTCCCACTACCCAAATAGAGATGATTTACCCCTTTTACCCTCTTTTGTTGCGCCTAGCATAAGTCAGCAACGGTTTGGTGGGCTGACGTGTTACATTGTTACAATACCTCCCCACAAAGATTCACCGAGTCCTCAAGGTGGAACCAAGGAAACCTGTGATGGACAACTGCAACATCCTCCCAAGTAGCTTCGAAAGCGGGTAACCCCCTCCATTGGATTAATGCTTCCAAATGAGTGTGCTGACCTTTAGTGACTTGCTTCACATCAAGCAACTCGTCTGGCTCAGTTTGCATTTCCAGGTGTGCAGAGAGTTGGGATGGAAGAGTAGACATTACAGCGGCAGACCCCACAGCTCAAGAGACGTGAAAAACCGGATGTATTTTGCTGTAGGTAGACAATTGGGGTTTGTAGGCAGCAACCCCAATTAGTTGTAAGATAGGAAATGGGCCATAATAACGTGCATCAAGTTTCTCATAGGGTCGCTTGGCCAAGGACTAAGGTTGTAAATTGTGGAAAACCGAGTCACCCACATTGAAGTTTACATCTTGCTTCTTTGCATCTGCTGCCACTTTCATCTTTTGTTGTGCTCGCATGAGCTAAAGTGCAAGCCATCCAGAACCGCATCTCTCTCTTCATCTCTTGTGACATGACTTCAAAACTAACCACTGGTGTTTGTCCGGTTGTCCCTTACTCACACGGAGGACATAGGGAGGGTCACGCCCATACAATACTTTGAAAGGAGTCATCTTAGTAGAAAGATGAGGGGAAGTGTTGAAAGAAAACTCCGCCCACGGCAGCCATTTAGCCTAAGCGCGTGGGGGGGGGAACAAAGCAACGAAGATAAGTTTCCACCCGTTAATTAACTATTTCAGATTGCCCATCCATCTGTGGATGGTAAATGTGCTTCGCTTAAGTGAACTCACATGAAGACCAAAAATCTCCTTCCAAAAAACGCTCATGAAGACGCGTCTTTTTCGGACACAATATATGAAGGAAACCCATGTAAGCGCACTACTTGCTTAATAAGCAACTCGACCACAGTCAAGGCGGTGAATGGATGACGAAGAGTGAGAAAATGGGTGTACTTTGAGAGTCGATCCACCACCATAAGAATGGTGTCAACCCCTTTAGAGATCGGTAAACCTTCAATAAAGTCCATCGTAAGATCATCCCACACCAAGGATGGTATTCACAAGGGTTGAAGAAGACCACTTGGGTGTCGATGGAAGACTTTTTGTTGCTGGTAACGCAATGTTGCACATGTTGGGTAATGTCTCGGCACATGCCCCGTTAATACCAATCCGCTGCCAACCTTGGATAAGTCTTGAATTCCCTGGTACCCCCCATGGAAGAGTCATGGTATTCATGAAGCAATGTGGGAATGAGAGAGGAAGTGTGAGGAATCACATAGCGTCTCTTGTACACCAATTTAATCTCCCTTAGAGAGAAATGAGGGTGCACCTTGGTGCCATTCACAAGATCTACTTGGGAGAGCAAAGCATCTTGTGAGACTTCCTGCTCTAGCTGTGTCAATGGTGTGTACTGAAATCAGCGCTCCTAGCTCCACCTCCCCAACTGATTTCCTAGATAATGCATCCAGTTAGCACAACTTGGTTTATATTGAATCTCAAAATCATAACTCATCAATTTGCTAACCCATTTCTAAAATTCGGCCCCTATTTCCCATTGTTGCATTATGTAGCAGGGACTTTCTTCGTCTGTTCGTATCACAAAATGGTGCCCAAGCAAATAATGACACCACTTTTGAACAGCCAAACACACGACCATGAGTTCTTTTTCGTACACCAATTTCAATTGAGCTCGAGGCCCCAAAAGTTTGCTGTAAAAAGCTATAGGTTGCATTTTTACGCCCCCTAGACCGAACACCAAGGCATCCATTTCCATCACAAAAGGCTTATGAAATTCCTGCATAGCAAGAACAGGAGCCCAGATCATGGCTTGTTTTGGTGGCTTCGTCCGACCACCCAAAGCAAACCTTCTTAAATTGTTTAGTCAAGGGCCTCGCAATTTGAGCATAATGAGATATAAGCTTACGGTAGTATCCCGTAAGTCCTAAAAAACCCTGAAGATCCCAAACATTTGTAGGTTCCTCCCACTCAAGCATTGCTTTTACCTTCTCCATATCAACTGCCACACCACCCTTAGAAATCACGTTCCCCAAGTAAGCTATTTCCACCTTCCCAAATTAACTTTTTTCTTCAAATTTACCACCAAACAGTTGGCCACCAAAACCCTCAGCACCAAACGCATATGATCCTCATGTTCATCCTCAGTTCGACTATATATCCAAATGTCGTCAAAATATACCAAAACAAAACGGCGTAAGAATGGTCGATATACCTCATTCATCAAGGATTGAAATGTGGCCGATGCGTTTTTGAGCCCGAAGGGCATCACTAAAAACTCGTAATGGCACTCATGAGTGCAAAAAGCAGTTTTGTGGGTGTCCTCCGGTTTCACCAAAATTTGATGATACCCAGCTTTCAAGTCAAAGTTTAGAGAAAATGGAAGCCCCGTGGAGCTCATAAAAAATCTCATCGAAAAAAGGATATTTGTCCGGTACAGTCTCTTTATTCAATGCCCCGTAGTCCATACAAGAACGCCATGATCCGTCCTTTTTCTTCACAAGAATGACGGAACTAGAAAAGGGACTTGTAGATGGTTTAATGATGCCAGCTGCCATCATATTTTTGATCAAGCGTTCAATTTCATCCTTCTGAAATTGGGGGTAACGATAGGGATCCACGCTCAGTGGATCACTGCCTTCCTTAAGGGTAATGGAATGCTCATGTCCCCAAATTGGAGGTAGCCACCTAGAACTATCAAAAACCCCCTGAAACTCCTCCATAACACCCTTTTAAAATCCCGGTACTTCCTGTTTCCCTTCACCTATCGTCCCCCCTTCCTCCATTTGGGTGAACTCCAACCATAGACCTCCCCCTTCCTTGCGCAAAGTTCTCCCCATGACCTTGAGAGTAATTTGGGAGCTCCCCAATGACGGGTCCCCCTTGATGGTGTAGTGCTCCCCATCAACCACAAAACTCATCACTTGAGTTTTCCAATTATTCACCACAATACCTAAAGTTTCAAGCCATTGAACCCCCAAAATTACATCCGGATTTCCAACGGTATAAAATTTGCTTCAACCTCCACGCCTCCTAGCTGCCGCACTACACCATGACAAATTCCGATCCCACGGACCGCCTGGCCAATTCCAAGGAAACCCTAAACCCCGCCGATTCAGTCACTGAATGTGCAATTTTTCGATGGTGGTTAAGGAGAGAAAATTGTGAGTTGCTCCTGGATCCACCCACCATCACCACCACCTTGTGGTTGTTGATTCGGCCCAGAAGCTTCATATTCTTGGGGTTGGTGAGGCCAATGATGGAATCCAGTTAGAGACTGTTGTTAGTGCCTTTGAGAAGGAAGTCTAGGTACCCAAGACAAATTAGTTATAGAGTGGGAGAATGATGTTAGCAGAAAAGAAGTACAGATAAGCAAATAAATTTATGAGGATAGCATTCAGAGATTGTGACTATTTTCACTTTCTACAAGCTAAGGCAGAAATGGAATTAAAACTCTCTTGTTCTGTAACGGATTTTGGATTTGCCGTTCCGCGAAATACCGTTACAGAACGCCATAATAAAAATCACATACTTCTCACCGCGTTGTCCGTTTCGTAACGCGAACTCGCCGCGTTAGAACGCTTTTATCCCCGTTACATCCGTTCTTTTCAAATATTAGCCAAAAATATTTTATAATTTAATTATATAGCTAATATAACATGATATTCTGATAGATTTAATTATATTATGTTGTAATAATGCTTCATAAACTAAAATAAAGCAAATAAGGTTAGAACATATTAATGTGAATTTTTAAAAAAAATTCACGCCGCGTCGGCAGCGAAACGTTCTATTTCCCCGTTACAAGCCGTTCCCGCGACAACGCGACCACGACCGCGTTTTTTTTCTATGCAGAAAGCAACATAAATTTTATATTCAGAAAATTCATACGAAAGATAACCTAGCAGATGCTTTGACAAAACCGATCAATAATGATAATTACATATGGTGTCGGACCTCTATTTGGTTTAACCAGCACGTAAGCAGCATAACAAGGAAATAGTAAAATATGACTTTAAGTGGGAGAATGTTAAGATAAAAATAGTAAAGTCATATTTGAAGAAGAGTATTTTAAGGAAAACTTATTTTAATGTTTTGTTGTTTGTTAAAGATTTAGAAAAAATTCTTACGGTAGAAACAATGTGAATCATTGTTTCTTTAGAGGTATAATAAATTACCATTCATTATTTTTAGCATATAGGATTATATAAATTGTAATCATTTTGAAGTTAAATCAATTATCACGTTCATAGTCATTTCATATTTATTTAGAGTATTATATTTTCTTAGCTATTATAGATATATTCTTCATTATTTCGAATTTCAAATATAGTCATTAAGCACTCTAATCCCTAACAGTGGTATCAGAGCTTTGGTTAGTTACGGGTTATTGTTCACGGTGAATAGGGACGCCGGTTCAAGGTCGACACAACTGTAGTCCGAAAAAAAAATGACAGCAAAGTTTGAAATTGAGAAGTTCAATGGGAACAATTTCTCATTATGGAAAATGAAGATTAAGGCAATCTTAAGGAAAGATAATTGTCTAGCGGCAATTGAAGAAAGGCCAACGGAGATCACTGACAATGTCAAGTGGAATGAGATGGATGGCAATGCAATTGCTAATCTACATCTGGCATTGGCCGATGGTGTATTATCTAGTATAGCTGAGAAGAAAACAACTAAAGAAATATGGGATACTCTTACGAAATTGTATGAGGCAAAATCTTTACATAATAAAATTTTCTTAAAGAGAAGACTCTACACCTTACGTATGATGGAGGCGACTTCGATGACTGACCACATCAATGGGGCATAATGTAGAGACGGGTGAACGTGCCGAAATTCTACTTCAGAGTCTACCTGATGCATATGATCAACTCATCATTAATTTAACTAACAATGTAGAAACCTTAGTCTTTGATAATGTTGCAGCTGCAATTCTTGAAGAAGAGAGTCGGCGCAAAAATAAAGAAGATAGGGCCGGAGGCTCACAACAAGCTGAGGCCTTGACGATGATGAGAGGGAGATCAATGGAACGTGGCTCTAATGGGAGTCATTATCAGAATAGATCAAAATTTGTAAGTAAGAAAAATGCCAAATGTCATCATTGTGGCAAGAAAGGGCACTACAAAAGGGAATGTTGGCTTCTCAAGAAGAATGAAAATGACAAAGGGAATAAGCCCGAGTCATCAAAAGCTCAGGGATGTGTTGCAAGTACTTCAGATGATGGTGAAATTTTATACAGTGAGGCAAGTACTATTACACAGAATGCAGAAAAAGTTTCACTGATGTCTGGCTTATGGACTCAGGAGCTACATGGCATATGACCCCACCGAGAGAATGGTTTCATCAATATAAACCTGTCTCAGGAGGATATGTATTCATGGGAGACGATCATGCTTTGGAGATTTCCGGTATTGGTACCATCAAATTGAAGATGTATGATGGTATAGTTCGGACCATCCAAGAAGTACGACATGTAAAGGGCCTAAAGAAAAATCTATTGTCTTTGGGACAACTAGATAATAATGGGTGTAAAACCTATGTTCAAGATGGGATCATGAAGATAGTGAAAGGCGCGCTTGTGGTGATGAAAGCAGAAAAGCTAGCTGCGAATCTATTCATGCTTAAAGGAGAAACACAACAGGAAGGAGAATCTTCAATTGCATCATCAAATTCAACCGATAAACTAACAATGTTGTGGCATCGTAAACTTGGCCACATGTCAGAACGAGGTTTGAAGATTCTAGCTGAACAGAAGCTTATTCCGGGGCTCAAAAAGGTTTCATTACCCTTTTGTGAGCATTGTGTTACTAGTAAGCAGCATAGATTAAAGTTTAATAGTTCTAATGGTAGAAGTAAAGCTATTTTAGAGCTAATTCACTCTGATGTTTGCCAAGCACCGGTTCTGTCCCTAGGAGGTGCAAGATACTTTGTATCTTTTATTGATGATTACTCCAGGAGATGTTGGGTGTACCCAATTAAGAATAAGTCAGACGTATTTCTAGTTTTCAAAACATTCAAAGCACGAGTGGAGCTTGAATCAGAAAAGAAGATCAAGTGTTTAAGGTCAGATAATGGAGGAGAGTATACCAGTGATGAGTTTGATAGATTCTGTCAACAAGAAGGCATCAAAAGACAGTTCACTGTGGCATACACTCCACAACAAAATGGAGTAGCAGAGCGGATGAACAGAACCTTGTTAGAAAGAACAAGAGCAATGTTGAGAACTACAGGAATGGCCAAATCATTTTGGGCCGAAGCAGTCAAGACCGCTTGTTATGTGATCAATCGGTCACCATCAACCGCAATTGATCTAAAGACTCCAATGGGAATGTGGACTGGTAAGGCAAGTGATTATACTTGCTTACACACATTTGGAAGTTATGTATATGTTATGTACCATGCCCAAGAAAAGTCAAAATTGGATCCGGAATTCAGAAAGTGTCTTTTCTTAGGGTATGTTGAAGGGATATCGCTTGTGGGATCCAATTGCCCACAAAGTGATAATTAGCAGAGATGTCATATTTTTGGAAGATAAAGTACAAGGAGAAGAAAATGATGGCACTTTAAAAGAAGAACCAAAGACTGTAAGAGTTCAAATTGGAAATCAACAAGAACTAGATGCATTTGAAGCACCACCCGAACACGAAGGACAAGAACAAGCTGAGTCTATTGCTAAACAAGTTCGAGTATCAACTCGAGAGAGGAGAAAACCAGCTTGGCATTCAGACTATGATATGGAGGGAAATGTTGCATATTGTCTATTAACAGAGGATGGAGAACCATCAACTTTCCATGAGGCTACAAAAGGCCAAGATGCTTCTATGTGGATGACAACAATGCAAGAAGAAGTGGAATCTCTCTATAAGAATAGAACTTGGGATCTTGTTCCACTACCACAGGGAAGGAAGGCCATTGCGAACAAATGGGTCTATAAGATCAAACGAGATGGCAATGACCAAGTGGAGAGATATCATGCTAGATTGGTGGTAAAAGGATTTGCTCAAAAAGAAGGCATTGATTTTAATGAAATTTTTTTTCCAGTTGTTAGACTTACAACGGTTCAAGTGGTATTGGCAATGTGTGCTACATTTGACTTGTACTTAGAGCAGTTAGATGTGAAAACTGCATTTCTTCATGGAGAACTTGAAGAAGAAATTTATATGCTCCAACCAGGAGGATTCGAAGAAAAAAGGAAAAGAGAACTTGGTTTGCAGGTTAAACAAGTCTCTATACGGTCTCAAGTAAGCACCAAGATGTTGGTATAAGAGATTTGATTCCTTCATAATGAGCCTTGGATATAATAGACTTAATTCGGATCCTTGTACTTGCTACAAGAGATTTGGTGGTGGCGATTTTATTACTTTGTTATTATATGTTGACGACATGTTGGTAGCAGGCCTAAACAATGATCGCATTAGAGAATTAAAGGCTCAATTGGCTAGAGAGTTTGAAATGAAGGATTTGGGACCAGCAAATAAGATTCTAAGGATGCAAATACATTGAGACAGGGATAATAGGAAGATATGGCTTTCTCAGAAGAACTACTTAACAAAATATTACGACGCTTTAACATGCAAGATTGTAAGCCAATTTCTACTCCTCTTCCTATTAATTTCAAATTATCCTCAGGTATGAGTCCTAGTAGTGAAGCAGATGTCTCGAGTACCGTATGCATCAGCAGTTGGTAGTTTAATGTTTGCTATGATTTGCACAAGACCAGACATTGCACAAGCAGTGGAAGCGGTTAGTCGATACATGGCGAATCCTGGTATTGAACATTGGAGTGCTGTAAAGAGGATCCTAAGATATATTAAGGGTACATCAAATGTTGCATTATGTTATGGAGGATCGAATTTAGTATCAAAGGATATGTTGATTCGGATTATGCGAGTGATCTTGACAAATGTAAATCCACCACGGGTTATGTGTTTACTCTTTAGGGGAGTCGTAAGTTGGATTTCAAAACTACAGTCCATCGTGGCTACTTCAACAACAGAGGCAGAATACATTGCAGCTACTCAAGCTAGTAAGGAGGCCATCTGGTTGCAAATGTTATTAGAGGAGCTTGGACATAAACAAGAGAAGATTGCTTTGTTTTGTGATAGTCAGAGTGCTTTGCACTTAGCAAAGAATCCAAAGATTTCATTCAAAGACAAAGCATATACGAGTTCAATATCACTTTGTTCGAGAAAAGGTGGAAGAAGGGAGTGTGGATATTCAGAAAAATCATACGAAAGATAACCTAGCAGATGCTTTGACAAAACCGATCAATAATGATAAATACATATGGTGTCGGACCTCTATTTGGTTTAACCAGCACGTAAGCAGCATAACAAGGAAATATTTAAGTGGGAGAATGTTAAGATAAAAATAGTAAAGTCGTATTTGAAGAAGAGTATTTTAAGGAAAACTTATTTTAATGTTTTGTTGTTTGTTAAAGATTTAGGAAAAATTCTTACGGTAGAAACAATGTGAATCATTGTTTCTTTAGAGGTAAAATAAATTACCATTCATTATTTTTAGCATATAGGATTATATAAATTGTAATCATTTTGAAGTTAAATCAATTATCACGTTCATAGTCATTTCATATTTATTTAGAGTATTATATTTTCTTAGCTATTATAGATATATTCTTCATTATTTCCAATTTCAAATATAGTCATTAAGCACTCTAATTCCCCAACATTTTAGGCACAAGTCACCCATATAGAAATGCATTGCAACATAGTCGCATGAGTGCATGACATGATAATAGGACAATTGGTTGGACGTTCTCAAGAAACGGAAAATTGTCTCTCCTCTCTCTTTATCTAAATATTTGAGTATTTTGCTACTCGGATGTCTGGAGCTGTATGCTTTGTTGATAACTTCATGCCTTCATGGCATCAATATATCTACTTATCTAAACTTCTTCTTTTGCATTTTTTTTCCTTCCATATATCAATTCCATTACATCCTTCTCAACCAATTTCATATATCAATTCCATTGCATCCTTCAAAGTCATGGATCTTTTTGGATATATGCATTCCTTTAAAAATTACACCAAAATGCTCACTTCACGAGAATAGCATATGTATGCATAAGATTTTCCAGAAAACCAACTTTTTGGTTGATTCTGCATGAACTAAGCTAAGAACCTACAAGTTCATTCAGCTAAAACCTAGAATTGGATTGACTAGCTAAAGCAAGTTTTCGTCAAATAATATCCAACAAACTGATTACAGTTTGGTAAACTATAATCAGGGATTTATGAGCGATATAAGGGTATTATGTACCTCAAGACTAATCGGTAATAGCAATTCCAGGCAGCAATACTCTGTGGACGCTGCTGAACTATGTAGCGTACATAGTCGAACCCATCAGAGGGATCAGTAACGTTTAAGGCTATATCTGCAGCACAAACAAGATGCAGCTTGTTAGCAACATAAAAATTAGGCCAATCTCAATTAGTAAAGAAACTTGAGGATGTAAAGTATCAAACTGAAGAAAGAGGGGAGACATCCATTCATGAATGCAACCAGAAGAGGAGCTACGAAGAATTTTGTTTTGAGCACTTACGAGCACCAAGGGACCAAAATTTATCCTTCTTCTCCGCTGAAAGCGTCTTGTAGGTTATTTTCAAAGTGAGCTTAATAAGTTCTAAAGCCTCACTATACCTTCTCAAAGATGTCAACGCAATGCATAGCTAGCAAAAAAAACAAGCAGATAATTAGTTCGGGAAAACAAGGGAGAAAAACATGAAAATACAAATGTGTGGTTATGAAACAGATAGTCCTAGCGATTGGATTAGGATCACACAAGGTCTATAACCCCCGATACAGCCACGGAAAATCAGAGGCCTGTATTAAAAACCTAAGAGCATGTTATGAAGCCTGGAGTATATTCTAAAGGGAATTAAAGCAAGCACTAAGTCTTGAGGGAGAAAATATCATATTACAAAAGGGTGGAAAGAAGTTAGGTTATCTTCCTGAATTTGAAAAAACAAAATACTGAACAAGACAAGACAAGCAAGCATGGCTGTGGTAAAGTTACTTATTCCTTGCGGACAAAAAAATGTCAGCAGTCTATGGATGGACACTTCTATGACCATCTGACCTTCTCTTCGACAACTACGCTGGGTTGAAAGGAAGCCCAACATATTGAGCAGCGACATACCCTGAATAACAGCAGCATGATGGTACTTGTAGACAGAAGTGAGCAAGATACATGTCGAAGGGTTCACAAATTCTAACCTAAACAAGCTGATGCACGTCGACACAAACCTAAGTCAGCTAACTATGTGTCAGTAAATCCTCATGAATTGCATAAGAGAATTTTCAGTGTTTCCTGATGTTTTTTTTGCCCTCTAATGTTTCTAAATCAGATATTGTGATAGCATTTACAGGTAGAGTGACAGAGAGGAATCAGACAAGTGAAGCGCACACACACACACGTCACAATGGCCTAGAAAGTAAGAAGAAAACAAATATAGGGCAAGTAGTAGGCTTGTAGCACCGGCATCAAAACAGAGTGGATTGATGTAACTTGAAAACTGTTCAATCTAAGCAAGCAACATTAGCATAACAGTCATGAGAAATAGACTAACATCTGAAATGAGGTTATAATGCTCCTCGTCCTTAAAGAGATCAGGCAACGGAGGCTCCTTCAGTGGCTGTTGCTGAACAAATCCCAAAGAAAAGCGTAAAGATTAATCAAACAGTGCGCAAAATAAAATTTCCCACCAGAAAATATTTAAGTTACCAAGAGAACATTCATTTTTACCGGAAATTCATCTTCTGAATCATCACTTTCCCAATCAAGTCCAGCAGCCATCGCAGCAGATATCTTCTCTTCTTTTGATGTTGCCCTCTTGTCAAGTAGCTTTTTAGCCCTATTCGCTTTTAACCTAAGCATGTAAGAAAAGGTGATTCAATTTCCTATGGATAAGAATAATCATTTTTCTAAGGTTCAATACCTACTGATCTGTATTCACAAGTTTCAACCTTCGAGGTTCAAGAAAGCACCAAACCATGAAACCAGTAGTATGAAGAATACAAATAACAAATACATATATTTCACGCCTGCACAGCACAGATGCAAAGGGGAAAATTGATAGAGAAACATTTTTCATTCAATGCTAGCAAGACTGCAGGGAGTACCATACCCGATCACTGGTGATAAACTAAAAGTTCTTCCATTATAATTCAAAACATAAGAAGGACATACTCACAGATCATTTTTGGAAGCTAGTCTTCTGAAATTACTAAAGACAGAATCAGTTTGATGATCACCAAGAACTTTAACTCTCTCCGACAGTTCACTCATTGAGAGTCTTCTCTTCTGTTTAGCCTGGAACTCATTGAAATGATAAAGAGACCAGCAAAGTTTAGAAGATTATAGAAATGTGATAAATATTGTGCTCCAAGGCTGCATCTTGAGAAGTGACGAAGACAATAAGCATCTAGCAGATTCAAAGATATACAGAAGGAGCTTAGCTATACTGAAAGTCACGTATAATCAATGAACAGTTTCTCACACGTCTGTAATTACCAGTTGAGTGGAAAAACAAAAACAGAGTCATGGCCCTGATTACAGAAGATAAGATAGAAACAGTTGTTTGAGACTGCATTCTTTCTGTAGTAGAAATGGCTAATTGGCTATCCCGAAACAAAAACCTCACATCAGCACGGATAAACATACATACACACAAAAAGACAGCCACAGGTAAATACGCATGAACCTAAATGCATATTCTTTGGATGAACCCGACGCAAACGCAATCCTAATCCTCAAATCTGATATGGATGCAGAACCCCGAATCCCGAATTCCCTAATCAATCGGGCAAGATACCTTACGCTTAACCTGCTCTATTTTCCCTCATTTTTCTCTCCTAGAGGTCACCGACGAACCATCATCGATTATTGCCAATCACTCAATCACAAGGATCACCCAGCAATAAGCATCCAGTAACCACTAAGATGCTAAATTCCCCTAGTGATTTTACAACTCTCTTCTTTCTCTTTCTCTTCATCTCCTCTTTTCTCCATTGTAAATTTTTCACCAATTCAGTACAGAAAGAAGTCAGCAACCTCTCCTCTCTCCCTTACTCCATTCTTCTTATATCCAATTAAACAATGTAACTGAGTTTCGTGGTTACAAACAAAACCAGCAATTTCATAAAGGAAGCATCAAGGATGAGAAATGCAAAGCCCAAATAATGTGGCAATTAATAACACCAATAGAGGCAATCACAGACCAGATATTATTGGGTAATGGGGAGACAGAGCCACAATTTGCTAAAAGGCAGCATGGCATAAAGAAGGCCATATGAAAATATTATATTACACAACCGCCTTACTTTTGGACATTGAAACATAAAAACCCAGTTAACAGCAACTTCCTCACATTTTCACATTTATGGCTCTCTAGCTCTAGACTCCACCATCCATGCGTCCTCAACATCAATCCATATTTGGGGGAAACAGACTCTCATTACTTATAATCAGCATTTTTTTTAATGCTCAAAATTATTTCCATTAAATGTACAGTGTCCATATCTTCTGGTTCTCCAACATCTACCAAAGAAGCACATATCTTATATTAAGAAATCACATAATGGAAAATTGACTCGAGTGGGTCTCACAGAAACAATCCCTGCACATTGGCCCCAAAACCAGTTGGAGGAAAGGCTGCAGGTCTCCACCTCTGTATACCCTATGTATGCCAGGATCCACACTAAAAAATGCTTGTTGTTAATGGTTTTATGAGCGAGTCAATTACCAACATCAAAAGACAAAATTAACTTTACATAAACATTGCATGACCATGTCATTTACCAAAAAAAAGAAAAAACATATACTATTGTCAATAGACATGGCAAGACGAAAAGAGATCTTAATGGAGTTGACCATCACCCACTTAATTATTAGCTGCAAAAATCCCCGCAAGAATGTGCAGTGTCCAACTAGATGCATGTACAGTCTCATACAAGTATGTCCATATATAAGCATTGCATGAGTGTGCATACAAGCATGTGCACACTCATTCTGGTTGTTTGGATGCATGATCAAGAGAAAGTGGCTCTAGAAGCAACGACTTCAGGAAAGTACCTTCTGGTGAATCGAATCGATTTTCAGTGATTCATGTATAATCGGGTAGATAACTTCAACAAAGGACTCAAGCATCCCTTTAGTTCTATAAATATGAGATAACTTCAACTTCACTTTCACATTAAGCCACCAAGGTTCCAATATCTCTGAATGCATGTCCTTAGATAATCCTAGAAAGAGAGAATTATTTCAAATAAGAGGATGTCACACAGCTTGGATCCCCAAAAATTCCATTAGAAAATACAGTGCAAGATTCACCCCATATCACTACCTGGGTTGGATGGAGGTGACAGCAATTCTACTGCTTCGTCTTCTCTGTTCTCCTCAAGGAGAAGGGAAGCTAGAGCTAAACGAGCATCAATGTCATCTTCACGTGCTTGTAGTGCTGAAATGAGAGAAAAATTACAAGCTAGCCATAGGGTCAAACCACATCAATTATTTGGCTCACATAGTAAACAGCACTTGCAAAGTTTATAGCATGACATTCTCAGCCAACAGTAGATATCTACATTAGATATACCAGTCTCAATAAAGCATGTTAATGTTGGACTAAACTTTGTATACAAAGGCAATATCTTAATCCAGCAGGCGGTCTCTGGCGAAGGAACCTGGAGCATCGCTGGTCCTAGAAAAAGAAGCGATAAATTTTTTTAAAAAGTTGGAGAGAGAAGAAAGAAACGTGAATCCCACCGTCACTCCAGCAGCGGTCTCCGGCGAAAGAACCCGGAGCACTGCTGGCCCTAGAAAAATGCACCTGCTAATTGGCCAAAACAAGTAGAATTGAAGGCCCAACATTTCAGGTCAGAAGTTAGTGTAAAACTCTTTCAATTTAAGATCTAAGATTTGCTATTCGAACCCTAGATCTGGTTATGCTGTCAAGTGTCTTCTCGTCCCTGCTATTGAACGCACAACTGCCGTGTCCCATTTTAATATTTTATCATACCGGATCTGACCCGTATCCCATGTCGGCACCCAGGTCGGGTAGGGTCGTGTTACGGCAGGGCAAAGTGACAAGTTCAAGCATCAAGATTACATCACCATACAAATTAGTATGAGAACTAAGATGTGAAAGACTTCATGCTGTAATATAGATAGGTCCACTACCTTACCAGTTGCCACTATCTTGTTTACATTCATGCCAAACGTAGTATAGATTTAGGGAAAGGCTTCAGAAAAATTACAAACCTTTATAGAAGAATTGAATAGCTGATGAAGCTTTTTCCAAAGCTGAGTAGCATTGAGCAATTTTCAAACTTACAATTTCCTACAAAAATGAGAAATCCAAAATGATATTTTTGGGAAAAAAAATTTAACCAAGATTCAAGCAAATAAAAACCCAATATTTCATAGCCCTCACGGCCCGTTTGGTTAGTGGTCATGAATGGTGGTAATGGTAATGTAATTTAGTGTAAATTTGTAAAGAAGTTCTCATGTCAATGACCATGGTAATGAAACTTCATCACAAAATATGGGTTTTCCTATATAAATTTTCATTACCATCCAATACCACCTTCCCAAGTGGTAATGGATGGTAATGAGATTTTAGGGAAAAAAAATGGATGTTTTGGGATCAAGTAGCATTACCATGGGTAATGATGTGGGATTTCCTTTACAAATTTACACTATAATGCATTACCATTACCACCATTTATGACATCTAACCAAACGGGCCGTCAAGGGTTTCTTGGAGAAGCGCAACTTCGATTGTATTTTGGCACTTTGAAATTTAAAGATTGACTGATGAGTGCATGAGGCAGACTACTTTACCATTACACAATCTTTTGCAGTTGTCCTTTTTACGGTGGGCACATATTCCATTCTCATCATCAAGATTCAAGGATAGCTGAACTTTTGAGTCTGTGACATATTGCATGATTGTTTTACCTTCCTGATTCTTAATAGACAGAATTACAAGCACAAGTCCCTCCAGTATTAGTTTATCACAAACTTGCAGAATACAGTCTTCTTCTAAGTTCTACCTTATGTTTATTATATGACTTGGCATGTTCGATACATAAAACCCATTTACCCTCGAGAAACTCAAGGGAACATGCCATTTACCAGCATGATACATCATTACTCCTATGCCTCCTCTAACCAGGCTCTCATTGTTTCAGATGTATCTAGCCCATGCATTTTTCCACAAAGTATCCCCATTTTTTCCTTTTTCTATAAAACCAGGTAGAGTTTGGATAAGGCCCACTAAACCACCAAAAAATACAGAGAACACTAAACCAGTTCAGCAGGTTGTACTAAATTGCAGTAATTGTAGTAAATTTGCATGTAATTTGATATGGAAAGTGGTAATGAAAAAAAAGATATGAAGAAAAAAAATTGACATCTGAGGAAGGATAAGCAGCACTATGGACTCTGGACATTGTGATGAGACTTTTCTCACACAACCACATATATTCAATACCATTGGCACCTTTTACTGCCGCGTATCAAATAGGCAATAAGACACATAGTTAGGCATACTCATAGATAAATTGGATGTCGATTAACTATAGTTGTAATCTATATCTATAGCTATATCTATACCAGATAACAACAATAGATACAACTATATTTTTGCATGCTATTCTTATGATAATTATGTTATTGTTAAGTCATCAAAGCATCTTTAGTTAACAATGAGGCGTACTCATCTCCGTATATATCAATTTACATATCCGAAGAGCAAGCTACTAATCAGTAATGGCCAATTTTACCGAAAATCTTTTATTGTATATGCTAGTCAAAATGTCAAACTCGAAACTGTTACAGGCTATCTATCTACTATTGCCAAGTCCTACACATGCCCAAAAGTTTTAACAGAAAAAAGGTTGGTCAATTATCGTTGCTTCCTAGCCAAAAGTAACAATGAGTTACTTGAACTCTCCATTTCATCTAAGGTACCTGTGTCGGACTTGTAACACTCCAATATGGGTATAGGCACTTGACACTTCATCTTCAACCGCAAACATCAAAAAGAAAATTATGAAGTAGAATAATGACGGTCGGACACATACCAGTCATTATAGCATACGATCGTGATCAATGTAGCACAACCAAGGCAGCAAGCACACAAAAAAAATGATAAAAGATTAAGTGACTAACTGACTATACGTTTTTTGAGGCAAAGCCATCTAACATTAAGTAATACTTCAATGCTGACTCATGTTGATGAAGATCCACATAACAGTTAGCCACTGCAATTATTAAGTCCATCTGATGCTCCGCGTTTTCCCTGTGCAGAGGACTGAAACAAATCTGTACACAATTGGGAGACTTTAGTGGAAAGTATGACCAAAACGTGCAGAGGCACTAAAATCCTCTTTATCATTACGACAGAGGCTCTCCCAAAAAGCAATCAACACAAGCAAGCTCTTACAGGTTTCTAACATATTGTTTTCTTCAAAATTGGTAATACCATGAAATGCAATCTCTTTAATTACAAAAAAAAATATATATATATATATATATATATATATATATATGCTGCATAAGAAACTAAAGGTAGAAAAGATGAGAGGATCTGAAAGTAAAAGAATCTCCCCTTCCTGGGTATCTTACCAATAAATACCCTTTCTGCAGTTGCCATCATTGTGAATCATCAGAGGGCGAATGTAAAATTCAAAGGGACAACAATCTGGCCACCCTAAACACTCCACAAAGGCCAGA
Source organism: Beta lomatogona (assembly GCA_947646795.1). NCBI lineage: Eukaryota > Viridiplantae > Streptophyta > Magnoliopsida > Caryophyllales > Amaranthaceae > Beta > Beta lomatogona. The sequence continues at coordinate 2,500,846 of CANSNZ010000988.1, forward strand.
TTGCCCATAAGAACGTCAATCAAAAGCAATAAAACAGACAATTACTATCCAACAAATCAAAAACAACCAGCAGACTCAGCCAAGCAACCTCTCTTGAGGTCACTAGAAGAAAGCAAGGATGCAAGCATGTCTGAAAAAATCAATTAATATGGAGACAGAGAGAGCCAGTATTGACAACTCCCAGCTAAAAGGATTTCTCAACAAGATATAGAACCATCGCAATTTGATAATAATCTTGCAACTGGAAAATATGTAATGAAATCATTGAAATGAGCAAAAAAATTTGAGAGGGAGATTAGGGAATGGTTCCTCCCTGCCAAGACACTACCAAAAACCTCAAGATCCCCCCATTATGAAAATCAACGAGACAAAGAAAAGGCATAAAAAGTCAAGTACACTGTTCCTCCATGTAGTTAAAGAGATAAAGTGACCCAAGCGATTTTCTAGAAGCGATAACAGATTCATGCTAGGGTCAGTCAATAGAAAATAAAACATAATGGCCTGCCAAGTTAAAATTACTAGAGGAAGTCTACCCTATGGGCTATGATATAACCACTGTTGCTGAGCAATATAAAGTTAAATACTTCCTCCGTTTCATATTACTTGCAACCATGTGACATGCACATTTTTAAAAAAAAAAAAAAAAGAGAGAGAATTTGAGAGGGTGCGCGGCCCCCATCATTTGACCCATCTCAACAATCCTTCATATTAACCCTGCCTGAAAACCGACTCCGACTCCCACCCTCATATTCTCCTACCTGCAAGTATCAAATACTAGTCCACAGCCCCATCCCACCCTCTTCAGCTCTTCCTTAAACATATGTCGACCACTGCCACCAGCCCACCACTAGGTCCACTAGGTAAGGGCTCCTTCATCAACTTATTTTTCCTAACAATACTGCGAGAAGCACGATTCAAGGAAGCCATTCTTCCATCAAATTTGATGGCGACAGGCCTTGTACAATGTAAGATAGCATGATTTTCCAATAAATTCACCAAGTACATCTAAGATGACAGAAACTGTCAGTTTACCCCCTTGAAAACACAGTAACTCCTCATATAGTTCATTGTTAATTATGTTTCCTAATCCTGGGTCAGCTGATTCACTTCCTGCTTTCTCATTTTCTGGGTTGTTTTCACTTGTATAAGTAAAAAAAGAATATGGAGATGATGATTGATAATGGAATAAGTAGCAAAGAAATTTGAGCATACATTTACGGATAGAAGAAGGGAGAAAGAAATAAAGGTTAGTGCTTGAAGATTATGTGGTCATGTATTAATTGTATATAAGTTGCTTCCTCCTTGTTGTTGGCCTTGGGAATGGAAGGTGGTGCTTGGGGTTTCAGGTGGGAAGGAGTTGCGTTTGGGGTGGTCGTGGTGCTTGGGGTTGCATCTGGACGGCCAGTTGGATAAGAGTGGCTATGGTGGTGACTGGTGACTGGGACTGGGACAATTCAGGTTTCAGGCCTTGGGATGGGAGGTGGTGCTTGCGGTTAAGGTAAATCGAAGTGGGAGTGATGAAAGAGAGAAAGGAGTAATTAGATGAGATAAATGGGTAATAAATTGGGAAGGGTGGGTAATGGGGAGGGATTGTTAGGGCACTAGCCACTAAGTAAGGGTGAATATTGGTATTTTACCATTCAAACTTACCGAATAGAGCTTGGTTGCAATTAATTGACATTTCCCATAAAGGGAAGTGATGCAACAAATATGAAACTGAGGAAGCATATATTAAAAACCATCTTCACTAATTCATATTTCAGAGGTAGCTCATGACTTAAATATTCTATCATAAAAGATTACTGCCTTTTTTTCCTGTCTACCCCATCTACTGTAGCTTCAAAGACCAAGGTGGGTAGGGGAGAGAGTGTTGCATTAAGAAAAAGGTGGAGAGAGAGTATTGGATGTAGGCCTGAGTAAGACAAAAGGGAGAGAGAGAGAGAGTGTTCCATGTGCGGAAAGAAGGGTAAGGTGAGAATTTTTTTTTGTAAAATCAGGAATAAAGTCAAAGTGGGTAAAACAAAATAGAACACCTACAAGCAAAAAAAAAGCGGGTGGAAGAAACAAGAAACAAAGGAGTATTTTTCTATTATAAGAATCCAAAAATCACTGAGCAGTTGACCAATCAACTTGGATCCAATGGTCGGATACCATACGCCCACTCAAAAATTCATGGTCGTCACTAACATATAGAAGCCTTTTTAAATCTCCCCCACACCAAATTTACTTTAAAAACGCCTTGTTGGAGGTGCATCCTGTAATGATTTTGTTTCTTTGAGCACTAACCTTGTGACACCAAAAGTCGCAAACAACTGACATTGAAAAATTCTTTATATACCACGATTCTCAGCTTATCTTTGAGTTTCCTTAGACATGGAGCATGTAAAATGATCAAATAATTGGGTCGTTCACTACATATTTGTATTATTCATACAACAGAAACACCACCATGTGGCACATTGGGTCCATCAACCACCAAAATCCCCGGTAATCAAAGTGTGAATATAATCCAAGTAAGCCATCTGTGGTCAAATTCATATATCAAACCAGGACTTTGCCTAAAAAAAAAACTAATATTGATCTAGTTATCTCCTACCAAATACACTAGAATGCAGCCAAAAGTATTAAGCTGCGATAACTTCTGCTTGTCCATTTCTGAAACAAAGTGCTTCCCTCATAGACAATCCACAACTAGCAGCAACCAAGACTCAACGCCAACACAAAAAGGAGACCTCCAAGATGTTCGACAAAAAGATAACGAAGAATCAATAGCACACTACAGCTGTACAGCATACGTATCACATAGAGAGAAACAAGTAGGTGTAACTAAACATTCAATCGACCAGAAAACAAATAACCACTTTCAGCAGGTAATGCTTTTAGTAGCATTCAAAAACATACCTCAGCTTTCTCCATATTCCCAAGATGAGCATGGCTTATGCCTTCTCGAACTCTCAGACATAACGGCAACTCTTTTACAAAACCACAGACTTTCTTTGCATGCTCAATGTATTGAAGAGCTTTAGTATACAAATTGCTTTCCATGAATGATAAAGCCAACATATCAACGACAGTTAGATCAGCTTCAGAAGGATGCTTGTTAAGGTAGTCCTCCAAGATGATAGTCGAACGTTCAATCTGGCCAGCTTGCTTGTACAACTACAGAAGAAAGCGAGTCAGCAAGATAGCATCTTCAACAAATTAATAATCTACTCCTCTTTGACATTGATTGTCCTCCTCTACATTTATATTTCAAGTGATGGTCCTAATTGCCAATTTCCCACAAGCAATACAATGCTTTACTAAACCCCTATTCTTCTCTACTTTTTCTTAATCTTCATTGAAAGTCAATAAGGAGAAACATTGTGAAATGTAATTATTACAATACATTTCAGAGTAAACACTCTCCTCAAGTCCAGATAAATGCATGTATATGCATGCAGGAAATTAACAACTATAAACATAGCAGAAGCATCCTCAAATGTTAAGCTTCAGATGAGAAGTTCACAAATAGCAAGGCTGAAAAAACAAGCACGAGAAATGACAACATAATTCTATGGGGATTCACAATACAGTAGCACAGTCGCCCTCTAATTGTCAGTTTATCACAATTGCACAAAAGTCACATAACCTCTAAATCTCTTTAAACACATTTGTTTATTATTTGTCAAACTGAAATTCAGAGAGGAAGGAAAACAAACAGTTAGCCGAACTTCTTTCTTTTCTTGTAATACCAACTAAGATGAAAAATAAGGTCATTAAATAGATAAACCTCAAATATAACTGAATATGTAACTGGAATATCATACACCAAATGATGTGCCGTTAGGAGGCTTGAAGAGTGGTAAAGTAATGGGATTGTGACGAGTAGGCAAAGACCTACAAAACTTGGATGAGGGTGATTGAGAATGATATGATTCCACTTGGGATTGAGGAAAATATGGCATTGGATAAGGCAGGGTGGAAGGAGAGAATCGATGTAGATGACATGACCTGAATTTATATTTTATTCCTTTTAATTTACTCCATGTGTGTTGCAAACTTCACTCCCTTAAGCATCCTCTATTTATTCTCCTTCTTAAGGCTTTCTCAAACCTTCTCATTTCTTGTTTTTAAAATTTGTATTTTCACTTTACATCGCTTCCTAGCTCTCTTTTATAAGACCTTTTCCAATTTAATATTTTTCACATTTTGGTTTTTACTTCGAAAATCCTTTCTTTTCCTTGTTCTTTATGTTTCTTCTTATCTTACTTCCCTCCATTTCACTTTCTCATTTTCCTTTGTTTAATCTCTTTAACTTATTCCTTTAAATTTTGGAGCAAATATTATAAGAGATAATGCGGTTTAAGACATCAGGAGGAAAAATAACACACAGAATAAAAAAAAAATCATAGACAGGGAGCAAGAAAAAACCGTTGCCGCAGTTTTGAGTGCTTCAACATTATCAGGACATAGTTTGGCTATCTGTTCATATGATTCAGCCGCTTTTAAATAAGCTCCTGTCTCCATGTCGAGTGAAGCACGGCGGTACCTAAGTGTAATATCAGCTGGATCAGCAGAAATTGCCTTATTAAGACACCAACTGGCCTGCTCAATGAGTCCTTGCTCTCTGCATAAATAAGATCATGACGCAGACAAATCAGGTTAAACTATCACTAACTACCTTTGAAGATCTAATCTCTCCATCCTTAAATAAAGAAGTTGTTGCTTGCACACAGCTTCTAATAGTTCTTAGGCTTTTAGGTAGATTGTGTAAAAGCAAGAATAAAAATTGATTGTGTGTGTTAGTGGGAGGCCCACATCACATGACATATGGAAAGAGAGAGAAAGAGATTTTTTTTTTTGGGGGGGTTCCGCATTACATGGTGTAAGTTGTGTCTTGAATTAGTGAAGGAGGAGAATACGGAGACTTGGACGAGCAAGGATAGTGCTCGGACAAATACACAAGCTGCGCATCAAGAAGATGTTCTGACCTGCCAACCTGCATGAGCAAAGATAGTGCCCGTACTAAACATGGCCCACTTAAGAGGGTGGTAATTTCATTAGCTGCATAGACACAATCGTGACTATTACATCAACTTATGACCTTGTACCAAAAGGGAGTTTAGGCTACTAGAAAGTTAAATGGAAACGTCTTAGACCCCTGAATTTCATCCAATAAACACATAAACCCTCTCAATTTCTCTCCTTCTCCCACATATTATGTAGTAAGAGTGAAGTCACTGCTTTACTCTTAGTTATCAGTAGCTTATTAAAAATTAAATTAGACTGTTTGCATTTTAATTATTACATTCTAGTTTACATGATTTTGATGTTTCATTTATATTGCAAACGCTATAGGGAGAGATAGGGCATCTAACAGCCAACTTGAAACTTACTAGAGGAGAAAGTAGCACAATCACTATGGTATGGAGGGTTACAGATATTTTAACTTTCAAGTCTTACAATCCATAAAAAAGATATATAGATTGCTACTAAACCACATAGAGGACTTGAACCCATATGGGAAAGATCTATGCCTACGGGTAGGAAACAAGGATCTCACGTCCTTATACTTTTATAAGCGAGTACATATCATTCCCAGTGTGTATGTGAGTGTCCCGTGTGCGCAAAATAACTTCAAGGATACTTACATGGACGAAGTCACAAGAGGTTTCCAGAGAGAGGAATCTTTTGGACCAACATATGCAGCAATCAAATAGGAATTCATAGATCTCCTTTTGTCCCCCATAGAATTATATACGAGACCAAGTGTGTGATATGGATCCGGTAGATTTGGGGCCAATCGAACAACTTCAGTCAACAAGCTGATAGCCTAAAACAGAATGATCAGAAAGTTAACAGACCACAAGAAGTCGGGAATTAAAAATAAAAAAAACTACAATAACCTAAATTATAAACTTAATAAAGCTTGCTGCGTTTATGAAGGATAAAAAAAAATGAGAAATATTTTGACCATCTATAGTAAACTACATAAAACTTCACTAACCAACAAACAATAATAACAGTGAAGTGTAGTGCCAATAGTGGATCCAATATAATGTAGAAGGGAAGCACACTGATCCAGGAAATGCTTTTAAACACAAAATCTTGGCTAGTTTCTTTGATTAAAACTTCAAACAAAAAAAATCAGGGGAGGTGGGGGATATTCACATCATATGATGCCAGACAAAGTTAAAAACTAATACTAAGAAAAATCAGAACAAAAGTCGGTCAGACCATAGGCTGAGTCTAAGAGATGAAGATGCAGAAACACACTCATACAGAATATCATGTATGTGAAAACCAGAATGAGGCAAGGCAAAGCGACAGATTGACGACACACAATTGATAAGACGTGTTATTGTATCAGCATACATATGCTAAACTAGCACATTATGACGTATTCAGAGTTACCACTTCCAGGCTCCAGCAGAAACTACAAGCTAACTCTAGCTTGTAGCTACCAGTAAAGAGACGCTTTATTAAGTGATAGGAAGTGATAGCCAAAGTAAGCAAGGCACGGAGGTATATCCACAATGCACAGTTGATGCGACATTAATGTATCAGCAAATACATGCAACATTAACACATATTTAAATGCTAAAAAGTTTCGCACTTCCAAAGAAGACTACACATGACAGAAGAAATGTAACTTGATGGCAAGCACACAAGAGGCTTGGTTTGGTTTGGTTTTCAAAGCAGGGGACACGGGACAAACCAGGGCATGGCATTGCTGGCAAATCAGGAACTGTATAGTGAGTTACTAATTCTCTTATACCTCAGCATACCAAGTCTCACGGTACCCCCAACTAATTCCTGATTTCATGGCAATAAATTTTAAAGGACCGGCCTACTACTCTCCCCTTCAACACATTCCTAGATATGGAAGGCCAGAAAGAAAAAAGGTGAGCATATACACTCCGGAGATGTTCCTCTCACTGAACCAAATTCCTCATAAGGTATATATAGCACACCCTTATTACATTCACGGCCAAAATAAAAGCAGCTTCGGTAACATGCAAAAGGCAGCAACAAGGGAAGACCTCTAGCCTCTACACATTGTCCAATTCCTTTAAATGCAATCATGCATCAGAATTTCAAAACCCAAGCAACTGCAGCATCTCCAAATAGAGCCTCTCTAAACCGTTGCATTCAAAAGACTCGACCAAGTATGAGATTAATCGAAATAAATCAATCATCAATTAAGCCCTTGAAGATGCAGAAATCAGAGGGTTGACATCTTCAGGCCCCGTAAACTGTCCCAATTGAGAAAAACATACAGGTGTTTAAAAATTTCTACTTAATACGGTCTGCGGTTTGCGGTCTGCCATAAAGAGGATGTATTTCTTAAGGTTTGCCGAAAGGAAAACTAGAATAGATAGCTATAGAATTAAAGAGTGACAGTGATTTCAAAGGCCATATCTGAAGAAAGATTTTCATAGTACTATAGTAGGATTTGATTCTTATTTTCTACTTCAATTTCCGTACAGGATCCTCAAGAGTTCTTGTCCTCTACATATATTCCTTCTCTCCTCATCGAAATAAGTATTTTTCTTATGTAAAGAAAATTCAGCTCTATAAGGAATCAGCAACTCAAAACATTAGGTATATGCTTAAGGCAGCGCATAACCACATTCTTCATGCAATGTGCTTTCTCCATTGGCTACACCGCCAATATCAATTAACATTCAGGGGTACTACAACTACAAGTACAGAAAAAAATTAAACCTTCATCTTCCAAACTCCAAAGTATTTACACCAGACAAGGATCCACCCCAAGGTTTTGGATTTTTCTTTCCCGAAGATATACACCTTAACTTTCAGGTGGTGCCTCCTAATTTTACACTTGAACGACACTAATCCACCACCAAAATCGTGAGCATAACCTAATTACTCTCCTCATCATCCTTTAGAAATTCTGTTTCTCATCCAAAGAATTCACTAGAATCAAGAAGTAATTCAGGTTTCCTACCCTGTTGAAGAAAACTCCTTAAAGCTGGAAAGCTTTATAATGTGTTGACTTTGGATCAGAAAATTTTAAATAAACAAAAGGAGAGAAAGATTATCCAGTTTCCGCTGTTTTGATATGGATAGAGGAGAGGAAATGGGAGGGGGATAAGGTTTCCCTCTTAATTAACTACAACAACCCAAAGTCGGAAAGATTAGGAGGTAAAATACAAGCTCACTTCTTCCTCCCCTCCCCTTTTTCCCCCTTCCCTCTCTTTCCATCCCCGCCCTTTGCCTCCACCATCTCTATCCAAATACATTGTTCGTCTCCACATAAATTGTTACTCTCTAGTTTCCCATACTACCCTAAATGATATCCTATACAACAAATTCAAAATAAATAGTACTGCAATCAGTTTTAAAATATTCACAATGTTGATTCCTAGACTCACCACTTCACAAGCATATAACACAAACATAAGGAAATTAATTAACAAACTTGTAGCACATCATATTAAACGAATTTTCCCCTTTAGAATTCTTCTACTACAATAAACTTAGAGGCAAACTATATAATAGTCTAAAGCAATTAGGAGGGTAGTCTCGTACATCTTTGGCTCTTTGCTTCCTAAACCTAACACCTAGAGGCTAGATCCATCTTAGGTGGTGGTTGTTATTGTGCAGAGCATGTGCTAGACATGATGATGCCCTAAGCTTACTCAAATCATACTTTAAAGAATTCCATGAGAATTAGAGCATTTATTGTTGTTACACATATAGCGAGGAAAGGGGAAGATAGCAATTAAAATAGACAAATGATCAACTCATTGTAAAATTGACCTTCCCAAAAAAATGCCTTCAAAGCCCAAACATACAAAATAAAATGGGTGTGATACACAATTCACTCACTCTCTTCATTGACCCACCTCATCCTACAATTCACAATTACATCTAACTTCCTTTTATAACTTCTCTCTCCTCACTGTTGCATGTGATGTGTGCCTTATCTGACAAAATAAAGTGAGAACAATACTTAAAGAAAACAATTAATCATCCCTGGCTCCCTTATCAAGACAATGAATTCATTGTGGCTATTCTTTATTCGTTTAATTTGGATTTTCACAAATTGTTTTCCATGATTAAATACTTTTATTTCTTAATTTATTAATAGTTTATTTTCTTTCATTCATAATTACTTTTGTTTTATCATTTGTACCATTTGCTTTTTAACAATCTCTAATGCACAACTTTGACCATTAATTTTTAATTCATTTTAATAGAATTATAAAATTAAGATACGGAAAATAAGCATTAAGACGAATTTAAACGATGTCACATGCTAAGTTGCTAACACTACTATATTTCAACATATATGTAAGGAAAAACATAGTCATCTAAGATCTTGTTAGATAAATCTATTTTTATAGTTATGCGTTGAGTGTTGACAAACGTGCAAACTAGTAATGCTAGAAGGATAAAACCAACAGTAGTATAAATCAATATATCATCAAAATAAAATAAGAAGTCAAAGTTTTTAATGTTTGACCTCTTTAAAACAAATGATGCAAGTGTGCAACTAATAAAAATTAAAGGAGAAGTATGTGTCAAATGTTAGTTAGTTAAAGAAAATTTTCGAAGGAGTGGGTCTAAATTTCCTCTGCCCTCATTCAAAGAAATAAGTCAATAACCTTAAAAGATCCGCCTATGCTTGCAACTCAATTGAATTAGAAAAAGCGCAAACGTTTAGTAGAGCAGCACATACATCTTCATAACGGCCATGCGCATAATGAAGAGTAGCATCACCAAGCTTCTTCGTGATTTCAAGGCTAAGCTTGTTTTTTGATCCTTTGCGCCTCCCTCTCTTCTTAGGCTGGAAAAATAACAGATAAAAATAAGATAACGAGATGGTGCGCGACATGATAAAATATAAATGTAGTAATGAGGAGCAGGTAAGATGAGATCTGCATCCATCATCAGATTTTCTATCACATATCACATTAAGAGGAAGGTGCAAATAAAACAGAGGTGCAAGTATTAATACTCCCAATCTAACAGATAAATATATCTACGGGTGACCTTCCATATTCTCGTATCCTTGTATCTCAGAGCACATTATCTAAATAATATACTAACTGCAACCATAAAAACGTAGTCATGAAATATGAATTCAAGTCTGTCCATAATACACACACAAAACATCTAATAGGAAATGGAAGAGCAAGGACATGCCAAGAATTGTAAAAGTACAAGTGAATTTCAACACCATGTAACTTGTGATAGTATCACAACCATATATGATACTCCAAAGCAAACAAACTGATGATTCAAACTCCAATTAACTTAATAAATAGGGAATCGAATTAAAAACACTAATAGAGATACAAAGCATCATTGGATTAGATAAACTAGCAACGAAGCAATTACTAATAGAAAAACAAAGTACTATGTATCAGACTCCACATTTTCCTAGTAGATAATTAACAACAGCTGAGTATTTGGAAGAAGAAACTAAGGATCACAGTAGTATAACAATAAATTTCACTCCATCCATTTCTCACCCTCCTAATCTGCAACCAATTCACCAAATCCTCGTAAGGGAAAGTAACAGCAACCCATTGCATATCCTCTATTGCAGTATCGAGTTCATATGCAATTCCTTAAGCACGTGAACAAATAGCATTTTTCAAATTTCACATAGATACTGCTTATGCATTGCAAATAACTTTGCTTCTTGTCGGCACATCTATGTCTTAGTTCTCTCATGTTTCCCTTTCTTTAAACACGAATGCTATTGCTAAAGCAAACATTCTTTACATGAAGAAAAAAATACAAAATAAAATAGCATATCATTCACCAATAAAAATTACCTTTCTGCCTCGTCTCCGATCAACATAAGCCATAACATCCACCATTTCCTCATAGGTTGCACCAGCATGTATCTCTTGCCTCGGCCTCTTCTTAACTGGCCCTTTTCTGCCAACATAACAAACTTATAGAACTCCAATAATTAACGAATTCCGAAAGAAATGCCTAGTTAATACATACATTCATCACAAATTCTTATGCAATGAAACAATTAATTACAACATTTGCAAAAGCAGAAAGTGAGGTACCCTTGCCCTTGAATAGCAGCAATGACCATTCGCTTCTTCTCAGCCAAGGCTTCATGTTCGAGGCGTTCGAACTGTTGGTAGAGTTGAATTTCAGAACTTACATCTTTAACCAAATCCAAAGGGTTCATCTCCCCTTCAAATCTCACTGAACATTCTTCCTCCCCGTCTTCCTCGATTTCATCATCACCTTCTTCTTCACCTTCTCCCTCCTCAACACCATCACCATCTTCATCTTCATCTTCATCTTCTTCCTCCTCTTTTTCTTCTTCTTCTTCCTCTACCCCATCTTCTGCTTCTTCTTTCTCATCCAAAGGTTTGTCTTTTTCAATCCCATCTTCGTTCTCCATTGAAATGACTGATAAGTGACGACTAATTCAAGCTACAATCAAGTCTTGTAACAATATGAGTGCTATCAAAAAAAAAAAAAAAAAAAAAAAGGGTACATTTAGCAAATTAAGGTTGAACAATTCCTAAAATGCATCATCTTTACTGATCAATTAATCAAACAACATTGCAAAATAAACTTAAAAGTATACCCAGTAATAAAGCCATTGAAATTCAGCATAAAGGACATGTTATTATAGAAAATTGCAACGCAATAATAAAAGAAAATTAAGATATTTGCTGAAATACCTCGTTAAAAAGTAAGAACTACTATCTTCTTCTAAATTTTACGAACTCCCGATCGTTGAGCTTTCTTCACTGTATGTTTTTTTTTTTTTTTTTTTTTTTTTTGCAGAAGAGGAAGTGAGGAACCCAATTCTTTACTGGATGTTTCTCTCGCTTCTTTCTTTACCAATGTTAAAGAAATAACTACACCGTCTCGACAAAAAAAAATATTTCATCAATTTAAGCTTCTCCATGTTATGTGAGAGGATGTAATAATATTCACTCCTACTGCATTTTTGTAAATAAATAATGGTATAAGTTTTTTTAAAAGGTAAATAAAAAAAATATAGATATATGTTGTTTTCCAAAAACAGTTATGTTGCATAATATATATTGAGTGTTGTCCTTTCAAAAAAAAATATTTAGTGTTGTATACAAAAATATAAACATCGATAACAAATTATACATGTTGCATAAAAAATTATGAAATGTTGTGTAAAAAAAGGTTGAAGTTTCGGACATGATTAGACTTGGTTATTTTTTTTAAAAGGAATTAGACCTGGTTATTAAGCAGGTTGGATCAAGTCGAAAGAGAATAGAGTCATGAAAGGGTCCCCTAATAAAGGGTCGGAGCGGGTCGGGCCAAAGTGGGTCATGCCCATGGCAGATCGATAAACTAGCAAGAAAAAATAGTGAATGAAAAGAGACAAAAGTGAGTACGACTTAATACGAATCCATACATGAAATTATTTTTTACAATATCGGTTTTATTTTTTTAAAATTATTGGTCTTATAAATTAGAATGACCCTTCCCGTTAAAGCCCTGTCCAATAAAAGTCATTTAAATCTAACCTTAGCCCCTTAGACATTGGGCTATCTTGTCCAATAATTAGGTCTAGCTATGATATAAGCAATGTTATATTCAGTTCGTAGAGAAATTGGGCAAAGCTCAATTAGGTAAACCATAGTTGGGTTCTCGTAACTAGTAATGGCATTCTCGAAATTGGACGAGCCTCAAGAGGTGTATGTATATATATGTACTACCGCTGTTTCTTTCTAATCCATACATTTTGACTTCCACGCTTGCCAACGCAGAGTTTTAACCATTAAGGCATTAATATCTTTAATAACGAACAAGTAAAAATTATAAAAAGTTAATATTTGGAAACTTTATGGTGAGACAAATTTAAAATAAGTATACATTTTCTTACGTATAAATCACAAATGATAATCAAAGTGAAGTATGTGAATAGTGTCAAAGTACAAAATGAGTAGATTAATAATAACGGATGCAGTATATATTTTAGACTATGTTTTTTGGATTGAATTGGCTGAACTGAAATAATGGATCTGAATCGAACTGGACTATATCAAACATAATTGAACTAAACTTAACTAAACTAAACGGAGTTGAATTGAGCTAAATTGAATGGAGTACACAATTAGGATCTAATTTTTTTGCTTTTGTCACCGTTTAAAGTCATACCTTTTAATTTTCATTGCTTGGGACCTTAAGTCACTTTATTTGGTTAATTGAATTACTATAGTTAGTGGTGGCTAGGTTAATTAAAATACAAGCGATTGATTACAGAAGAGGAAAATATATAGTTTTTGAATCTTTGATTAAATTTAATTGAAAAGCATATATAGTAATACTTGCCGCTAATTTATATACTTTAGACCTTGTTACACATATCAGTTTAATATTTTCATCATATAAGTCAAACTTTATCGTGGGTATTGTAAAAAAAAAAAAATTTCTTTACAAATAAATTAACAATTTGAAGATATATAACACTAACTTGCTGATAAAAAACGCATACTAAGAACAATTATGGTTATCAATAGCCTTATACGGGTATAGCTTTTTTTATTATTTTCAAAAAAATGTTGAACTAAATAATATGCTCAATTTGGATGAATTGTCTTTTATAATACGATACCTAATTAACTTGGATCACTCAAAACTTTACTTTCTTTGTTAATACTTAGTAGTTAGGATTGGTTGGGATTATATTATGAAGCAAAGAGGTTGTATAACAAGGGATGAAATACTTAAATTCTATTACTAGATTTATGCATTTTACATCAACAATTTATTTTGGCGTTTTCTCAATGGTTTTTTATGCTTTTATTGAAATTCTTAAGTACAAAATAAATTATAGGATGCTTTAAATTTTTTTTTTCTTAAGTTAAAAAGTCAACCTGAGATTGGAGGGTGGTTAAATTATATGAAAACTAACTTTGGGGTACCAAAAGGTCAAGAAAAAAAATGTGGAATCCTAATTGGTGGGAAATTTGAAAGGTTCCAAACTTCCAATCATATGCTTGACTCTACATAGATGTTGACTTTCAAGTGTATATAATTAGTTTTGTTGTTTTAAAACGTTAATGTTATACATTATCTTATTACTATTAGGAAAAATTGTCAAAAATAATCCGAAGTTTGGGGCGTCTTCCACCATTAATCTCAAGTATCTTTTTTCCCTGAATAATCCCAAGTTCGCATGTTATCTTCCAATATTGGTCCGACTCCAAGGATAACCTGCTTAGTAGGTAAAAATCGTAGGCCTCACGTATAAATTTATTTATTTTTAATTATATTTCTTTTGGTTTAAGTTTTTTATAATTTAAATTATATTTTAAATTTTTAATTATATCTCTTTGCTGGTTTGAATTTTTGCAATTTATGAGTTTGGTAATGATTGCACGAGGCCACGAATCTAAGAGTTTATGAGTGGGTTTGTTGTTAGATTTTTTTGTTGTACAAGTTTGTTTTGCATTACTATTTATTTTTTATGCAAGTGAGCACCTGTTCTTTCCCTTTCATTTATTTTTTTTCCTTTTTTTTTTCGACGAAAATGGATCAACATTTAAATAAAAAATAAACATAGTAGGCCCCATGAAATTTTTACTTGTTGAGCAGGTCACCAAAGGAGGGAGACCAATATGGGAAGACAACATGCCAACTTGGGATTATTCTCGGATAAAAGAAACATGGGATTAATGGTGGAAGATGGCCCAAACTTTGGATTATTTTTGACAATTTTGCCATTATATTATTATTGATACTATTCTTATTATCATCGACTAAATTATACTCCCTCCGTTTCATTTTAATCTACGTACTTTGACATTTTACACTATTCACAAATTTCACTTTGACCATCATTTGTGATTTATACGCGAATGAAAATATAGTCATGTGGGATCTTGTTAGATTCATCATAACATGTATTTTATGAATATGTACTTTTTTATAATTTTTACAAATACAAAACTAAAGATATATGTCCTCAAAGTTTTGCATTGGCATGCGTGAAAAGTGTAAGTGTGTAAATTAAAATGAAACGGAGGGAGTAGTAATAATCGTCATTAAAATAATAATTATTATATTTTTTATTGTTATTATTATGTTAAAATTACATTTACTATGTGTAATACTACATTATTTTAATTAGACTATTTTTAAAATTTACAAGAGATATATGTATATTAAAGGTTTAATATAGAAATGTTTATACATTTTTTAGTTTAATCATAGAAAATCAAAGATTAATAGAGTTGGAGCTTTAGTATTTTCCTAAAATGATTTATATAAAATTAAGTAAAGGGAAAGAGTTTTGACCTATAAGGATTGAGGACTTAGTTATCCGATCCCTTCCTAATTAAGGTTTGACGAAACTTATGCTAAATCAGTTTTTTTTTTTAAAAAAAAAAAAAGAAATCTTACTCTTTATCTCTCATGCATTTCATAAAACCTCAAGGGTATCTGGTGAAAAATCCATCATCTTTATTATATTTAGTTTTTCAATTATGTTCAGTTTAGTACATTTATGTTTAGTTGAATACATTTAAGTCAAGAGAATGGGGTTTAAGTCAAAACTCCTTTGGTACTTATATATTATAATACTAGTAATTTATGCACGCGTTACGTGTTTGAATTTTTTTTCGAGACAAAGACTTGAGTTATTTTAGTATAAATAAAAGTAAAATTGGAACATTAGACATACGAAGTATTAAATTTTTTTATTGCAAAATTTGATTGGTTTAGTCTCTATCACTTAAGTCTCTTGCTAGTCTTTTTTTTTTTTTTTTTTTTACTTTTTAAAGTTAAATTCGATGAACAAAAAATAAATTTTATTGAATTTATATATGATTTCTTATTTTATAATTTTTTTAGTTGATTTTTGAATTAAGCACACTACTTCTTAGTTTTAACGTAATAAGGAATGCTTGATTGTGTATTAATTGATAAAACATTTGACTAATATAATTTTCACATCTACTTTGTCGGTATGAAGGCATTAATACTTGTAGACAATTGGTTTCATTTATGGTGACTAAGTTATTATATAATTGTGTTCAACATTTTTGTAAATTTTTTCATCCTATATTTTCTCTTTTTTTTTACAAAGTAGTTAATTTATTAATGAGGGTAGTAAAGTAATTTTCTAGGGGAACACTGTAGCTCCCCCCTTATAATCTATAAACATATCTAAAACAACATCCTCCTTGCCATGTGTCTTTAAGCTAGACAATTGATGCTGATGTGGCATGTTCTATTATGTTCAAAAAGCAATGCAATTGTCCACGTGGCACTGCTATTCTGATTTGAAAACCGTAGCCGTCTTCAGTTCTTCGTTTTTGTCAATTACAAGAGATTTGCCTTGATTCATGCGATTTGGATGCAAAAGTAATTGCTATAAAATAGGCAACACGTAGATGCTCTCCTTCGAACCAATCATGCATTGTAATTGATACGTAATTGTTGTAATTTAAGAAACAAGTATATTGTATTCTTTATAAACCGATTTACAAATCTATTCTTAACGAAATTGGTATTATTATTGGAATTAATAAAAATATATTATCACCTCATTTTAGGAAACAATTGACAATTTCGTATAATATATATGTGTAAGGTTCATGGATGAGAATATAAGCGTCCCCAGCTTGAAAGAATTGAACGCATAGCAAAAATGGCGTGTGGAGATGGATGGCATCCAAAATTGAAACATTCCAATTTCCTAGATGTCAATGCAATGGTTTTAACCCTATTTCGTTCGGGTCGGCTATCATGCCATAAAGTGTCAAATGAGTTTATGGAAGAAATATGTTTGGATTCGCTTAATTGGGATACTATCGAAGATGTACGCTCATCAATAGATGGCTGTAGGATGTACTTGGATTGTGATAGTATGATGTTGTACTACCTACATTGTACTCCTCCAAGAGTTTATAAAGTATGTGACGAGTGTTTCCATGAACTCGATTTGGTCAATGATAGTCTTCTGCGTTTTAGAAATAAAGTATTGTTGGATTATATAGCAAGAAATGATTAGAAAATGGATGTTGTAATTTCCTAATAACAGTTGGAATAATCAACAAATTTGTGTTCGGAATTCATGGAGGCTTGTGAGAAAATACTTTGGCCAATTTTACTATGCATTATTAATTCAGTCATTAAATATCTAACGAGTTTACTTTTTTTAGTTTATTATACATACAAAATTTAAGTATTTGCTAATGTTTTTTGCATAACCAAGAAAACAAAACAACCTATCATTGAAAATTATGGATACTAATTGTACATAGTCTCTGATGTTTTTGTGTTTATAATATCATAGTCTTTGCTTTCGAGCGGTTATTTTATAAAATTACAGTCTTTGCTAATGGTTTTTGCATTACCAATAAATAAAAACAACCTACTACCATATATTGTGTTAACCACTATAATTTATTTCCATATTAAAAAAAATATATATATATATATATAATCTACAATCTACAGATTATAATATGGAAACCATGGTTTATGAACCTTAGTCGATGTTTGGAAATATTTTTCCAAAGGATCTATATAATTATTGGGTAGATACGAATATGTGAAATATGCAGTGGAAAAAAAATGCAAAATGTAATCCCATGTATCGTGCTGAATCCTTTTGTTCTGAAGATATATTACCATACTCAATATATTTGGTATCCGAAATTTGAACATGAATAATGTATTTGAGAGGTAATCTTTGACTGATTATTAGTACTATGCTTAAACTCTCTACAGTAATAAGGGAGACGGGAATTAAAGTGTTCTAATAAATGGCTCCTCTTCCTCCAAAGGTGCAAAAGAAGAAATTGAGTTGTCTAAGTTCTTTGAAGGTGAACTGTGATGTTGGCGGTCTTAATATAGGTTCTTTTAAATGCTTTATTTTATTATTGTAATTCATTTACGAAATTACTATATATATATTATGAATTTGTAATGTATTTAATATAGAATTTAATGTAGAACTAATGTCGAATTTTTTGCATTAGATGTTCTTGGAGTTGTTATATATTTGGGACGTTTTCAGTTAGACGAAAAACTGCTTATCAAACAACAAGATGTCATAATAATTGATAAGAGGTAAATATCTTTACTAAATGCTAAGTTTGGACGTACTAGAAATTTTGATCCAACTATTTGTTTATTTACATTAAATCATTTACTATTAACATTTTTTAGACATTAACGTTCCAACTTTCAGTTACACTGCTATGAAATTGTGCTTAATGGACAATTATTGTCCCCACATACAACACGATGGTTGTCAAATACTAGATCAACCCATGACAATTTTAGCAAGGGGTTTGATTATTAAAGAAGACAACGGTAATCAATAATTTATACGTAATTATTTTACTAATTCATTAGAGCTATTTCTTATACATTAATTTTTTTTGGATATGGAATCATTGAACATGGACTTATTTGCAGTCCATAAGTAACACACATATCATGATAAATCATAAAACTAAGCTTTCAAGCGATTTAAAGAGATGGTGAGTGATTCTAATACTCTTTTCATTTTGTATTTAATGGTCCATAAACTATATTAGTTTGTTAAATGTATAGGCATATATTAAAAGCACAATACAATTTACTACATTTATTGTCCTTTCTTACTTAGGTTTTCCACGGATCAATTTGTTAAACACAAGGTCATATGGATAAATAGGACTTCTCTTCCAGTTAATAGATTGTTACGTATCTCAAATGCAACACGGTTGTCAATAAAGGATTTTTTGGGTTGCAATATGGTATGAACTATATGGTATACGATTTATTTATATATTTGTCTTATCGATTGCAATATATATTTAATTGATTATCAAAATTCAATGCAGGAATTCTATTGCAGGGTCATTGGGAGATTAGAGGAGATTGACATTGACATCCTAGAAAATGAATTGGTTAGAATAAAAATAGGGGATATAATTAAGTGGGTCATTATATGTTACTCTGTCGGTCATTATAAACTCTTCGTATCTATGGGATTCATGTAAGGTGTTGAACCTCACACGCAACATGAGACTTCAATCGTGTCCTTCTCTTTCAAGTGCTAATGAAATAAGGGAGTTCTCAGAATGGATACTGAGTGTTGGAGATGGAAGAGCTGGAGGGCCCAATGATGGAGAAGTGGATATTGAAATCGCTGAAGATATTCTTATAGACGGAGGAGCTGACCCCATATCATCAATTGTGGATAGCACATATCCTTCACTCAATGATCACCTTTGGGAAGCTAATTACTTTCAAGAAAGAGCTATTCTAGCTCCAACTAATGAAATTGTTGAGAAGGTCAATGATTATGTGTTGTCAACAATTCCAGGTGATGAAAAAATATACTTGAGTTCTGAAGCAAAAGGATGAAGGGAATATAGGGGCTCATGAAATGTATTCTACTGAATTCCTAAACACAATCAAGTGTTCAGGGCTGCCAAATCACAATTTAAAGTTAAAAGTTGGTGCGGCAGTGATGCTGCTTCATAATATTGATCAGACATCTCGATTGTGTAATGGCACAAGGCTGGTCATAAAGCATTTAGGCAATCGTGTCCTCGAAGCTACCGTCATTTCAGGAAGCAATGTTGATGACAAGGTTTTCATCCCACGTATGACACTGACACCATCTGACTCAACAAAATTTCCTATCAGATTTCAAAGACGGCAATTTCCTGTAGTGGTGTGTTTTGCTATGACTATAAATAAGAGTCAAGGACAATCATTATTGTCGCACGTCGGTTTGTATCTACCTAGGCCTGTTTTCAGCCACGGTCAGCTATATGTTGCGGTTTCCAGAGTCACGAGCAAAAAAGGACTAAAAATACTTACCTGTGATAAGGAGAATAAGATGTGCAAAACAACAACAAATGTTGTTTATAAAGAAGTGTTTCAAAATGTTTAATTTCATTCGCATTGTGTCTTTGATAATATTTATATTTTTTTTTCCTTATCATTTCAACATAATATAGACAATGTAGTCGCTTATATTTTGTTTGGTTTTAGAAATGGTCTTTTTAAGCAAATACCTTCCCGTGCATTTTTGCACGGGTCCAGAAACTAGTTCCCTTATATAATAATAGATATATTTGAGTTTGTGTTTGTAATTGATTTTGTATTTTGGAAAAAGTTGTTTGAGTTTGTAATTGATTTTGTATGCCGTGAAGCTCCATATGAGTATGGTGTATCTTTTTGTTATTGTCTCTAGTATTAATTTTTGGTAAGTTTTTTATTATGAATTTTTTTAGTTGATTAGGATGTGAATTTTAATTGGTTGAATCTTTTTTGTTGGCAAATTTATGAGTATGACTATTATATGAGTTGAATGGGTTGAGTTTAATTTGATTGAAATTTTTTTGGCAAGTTTGTGATATTATCCTCTATTTTTTTTTTTAATGGGAAACTATATCCTTCGTTGTATACTACTCCTACTGATGTACTATATAAGCTGTGGCAATCAATGACAATCTGTTTTTATCTTACTATATATAAAAAAAATGTAACTTCCCAAACTCTTTCATTACGCATAGGATGATTCACAAAACTAACTAACCTTCCTTGACCCTAAAACATAGAAAAAATGAGACCGTGTTTGACATGGGCTAACCGCTAAAAGCCTATAACATACTAGAGTAGTTTGGAATTAATGGTTTGATTATCATCTTCTTTGCTATTCCTTTTATTGTCTAACACCACATCAACACGATTATCTTTGAGATATTTCATTTATTGCCAATATTCTCATTGCTATGATTACGGATTATCTTTGATCAGATACTCATTTGTTTCCTTAATTGTCAATTGCTAACAACAATTTGAAAATTTTCATTCCAATTAGTGACATGTGGCATGTTATTGAAAGGCTTGGAAAAACTTTGGAGCAATGAGAATTGAGAAGCGAGGAAGAATATGGGATGCCACGTTGGCAGAATTTTTCTTCGTACATATGATATGATGATGATGATGATGATGATATGATGATATGAAATATATAAAATCTTGTAGCAGCACGATGATAAAAGATTCAATTTTTAACGAAGACATTGCAGACTTACAGGCTACATCAACACTCCGTACTCTTTCATCACCACCAACACTGCCTTCCTAGTGAGTAGTGCCTACTCCAACCACCACGCCAACAATCTCAATCCCAACGTCGAACCGACCATTACAATGGCAGAAGGTACGCTATACCTCGCTCTTCCTTTAAACTCACTCTATTGCTAGTGCCTACCTATGTAGCACGGGTACTTCTTCTAGCTCACGTACTCATACCCGTACCCGTGCCCGATACGATATATATCCTGTATGGGTACGCGTACTCATTCCTAAAATTTCAAAATCTTGTCGTTTTCCGTCCCCGTACCCTAATCCAAACCATACTTGTATCCGTATCTGTGCAACTTAGGTGCCTACTACTTGCACTTCATGTCTTTATTGAAGGTGATCAGTTATTTACTTGGTGTTAATATAATATGTTATGTTTTCCTATCTATTCATATAATGTAAGTGGATATTAGAAAACATTGTCGTCCATCAAAGTTAGAATTCACTAAAGTTGATTATAACTTACTCCGTACTTGTTTTTTTTTTCTGTACATGCATGATGCATGCTTTTATAAAGTGTCTAATACACAACATTGAAACAACGGTTTTTTCACCAAATGCCCCCGAGTTTTCGGTTTATTCACGAGGTACCCTCGCACTTTTCAATATACACAGGGTACCCCTCAGTTTCAACATAAAACACCTAGTGACTAACGGCGTTAACCGCCGTTAGTCATTAACCTTAATTTTTTGTTTTAAACCCTAATTAACCCTAACCCCGACCCTAAACACTAACCCTAACCCCTAAACCTAAACCCTAACCCTAAACCTAAACCTCCCCCACCACCCCCCACCCTCCCGCATGACCCCCACCCTCCCGCAGCCCCCCACCCCCGTCGACCCTTCCGCAGCCCCCTCCCCACCACCCCTTCCCCCCACTGTCCCAGCCGGCCCCCAACCCACCACCGCCCGGCCAACCCCCCTTCCCAAACCCCACGCATCCCTCGCCCCTCCCCCACCCAGGGCCGTTCCTGACATTTTATAGGCCCGGGGTGAAACTAAATCTCAAGGCCTCTTATATATAGTGGCAAACAAAATTTTCGCGACTAATTAGTACTTCCTTTGACAATTACACGACAAAATAAGTACACTATGTTTTTTCTTAAGCACACATCAAAATAAATAGTGAAAGTCATATATCTAAATAGTATTAAAGTCAAAATGGGAAATATGTTAAAATGAATAATGGGAACTTGTAAATGAATTACTTCCTTCGTCTAAAATCACTTCTTACACCTATAAAGATACATAACTTCAAAGGATTAGTATCAAATGTTATTTATTAAAGTAAAGCTAGATATGAGAGATAACAAAGTGGTTATTTTACTTGGAGAAGAGAGAACAATGGTTCATGTTTGTTGAGGAAAAAAAAGATTAAAATAACAATGGGTTGTATCCAAAAATAAAATTGCAAAGCGTAAGTAATAAAAATAAAAAAGTGTAAAAAAAATATTGTGGGATAGAGGGTATAAAAAGAAAAAAATGTAGATAAAAAAAATGTAAAAAGAAGTTTAATATAGAAAAGCAAACCATTGCACCAAAAAATAGAAAAGCAAACTTTCTATCCTTATGGGATTTGAACCCTTGTCTTCTAGACTAACAAGTGTAAAGCAAACCATTAAGCCAAACTTCATTTTGTTTACTATGGTTGTTGTTTCTAACCTTTATTACAAGTTTTAAATCAAAACTGGGCCCCTAATATTGATGGGCCCTGGGCGGTTGCCCCTCAAAACAACCCCCAGGGCCGGGCCTGCCCCCACCCCAGTACCCCCTTGCTGCCCTTCCCCCACCTCCTCGCAGCCCCAACTCGATTTCCCCCCACTCCCGTCGAATTTCCCCCCCGACCCTCATCGATTTTCGCTCCCCCACCCCCCGGCGTTGCTTTCTTCTTTCCCTCCTCTACTCACGCTGCGGAAATCGGTTCAGCCACCTTTGTGGGCTGCGAAAATTGGCGGGGTGGGGGGGTTTACTGCGAAAATTCGACGGGGGTGGGGGGAAATCGAGTTGGGGCTGCGTGGGGGTGGGGGGGAAGGACAGCGAGGGTACTGGGGTGGGGGGAAGGGGCGCGAGGGGGTACTGGGGTGGGGGAGGGGCGGGGATGCGCGGGGTTTGGGAAGGGGGGTTCTTTGGGCGGTGGTGGGTTAGGGTTTAGGGTTAGGGTTTAGGTTTAGGGGTTTAGGGTTAGTGTTTAGGGTTAGGGTTAGGTTAATTAGGGTTTAAAACAGAAAATTAAGGTTAATGACTAACGGCGGTTAACGCCGTTAGTCACTAGGGGCATTTGGGTGTATTATGTTGAAACTGAGGGGTACCCCGTGTATTTTCAAAAGTGCGAGGGTATCCGGTGAATTTCGTGAAAACTCGGGGGCATTTGGTGAAAAAACCGTTGAAACAATTCTAAGTGTAAAGAACAAGAATAAAGAGAGTTGAAATTTTTCAATTTGAAATGTGATTTCGATTCTGTTTCCATGCACATTATATTGCAAGTTCATAGCACACGCTAAATGATGATCAATTGTGTGATATTTCTGTTATGTCTATAATATTTCATTGTCATAATTTCCAGAAGTTATTAACAACTTAAGAATACTCCTAAATCAAATTTATTCATGTATGTGAATAAATTATGTCAAGGTTGTTATCAGTTATCATCCTAATGTCTTGCTATTATAACAAATTCTACTAAATATGTCGGCTAAGACATTAAGTCCTTTTCCATCACTTTTATATCTTATTAGCTATATCTTCATTCTCTTGTTTTTGTGTTATGTTTAGTGGGATCAGACAGTGAGAATGAAGATGTCTCTAATCTTGAAGAACCGCTTCTGGATCACGTTGATTTAAGTTCGAATAGTAAGGTTAATGTCAGATGTTGTGATACTGTCACTCCTTATGAGAATGCTGGTCTTTTTAGTACACTCACTTTCTCTTGGCTGAATCCTTTACTTGCTTTGGCTGCTGAGAAAACCACTTTAGACCTTGATGATATCCCTCAACTTGGCACTGCTAATAGTGTTTTTAGAGCATTTCCGAAATTCAAAACTAGGTTACACAAGTCATTGTCACTAGATAATCTTGATAACAACATTGGTACTACTACTAGTAGTCGCATTGCAACTACTGAGTTCGGCCTTGCAAAGGTGTTCTTCTTGTCAGCTTGGAAAGAAATTCTTTGGACAGATTTCTTGGCAATAATATACACAATAGCTTGTTATGTTGCTCCGTACCTCATTGATAGTTTTATAACATGCCTTAATGGGAAGGAGGAATTCAAAAATCAAGGTTATATTCTCGCTTTCACCTTTTGTGCTGCAAATTTTCTTGATGTTTTCATATGGAGACACTATATATTTGTGATGCAACAAGTTGGAATAAGGTTTCGCGGAGTGACCACTGTGATGATCTACAACAAATGTTTGAACCTTCCCTCTCGATCATCATATGAGGTGGAAGACGAGCAATCTAGTCGTGGTACTGCAGGGGAACTTATCAATGTAGTGGCTTCTGATGTTGAGTCAATCAAGGATTACATTGTGTACATGCATGATACATGGTTAATCTTTTTGCAGATTGGTTTAGCCTTGCTTATATTATACAAGAAGTTGGGACTTCTTGCATCGGTTGGTGCTTTGTTTGTTACAGCAAGTTTTATGCTTTTAAACTCTGTATTTATCAGATGGCAAGTGAAGTTTCAGAAAAAACTAATGGAATCTAAGGATGATAGAATGAAGATGACTATGGAGACTTTAAGGAATATGAGAGTTTTAAGATTCCAAGGATGGGAGACGATTTTTTTGTCCAAGATTCTTCAGCTTAGGACACTGGAGACACAATGGTTGAAGAAATATCTGTATAGTTCAGCAATAATGAATTTTTTCTATGGCATAGGTCCAAATTTAGTGGCTTTGGCTACTTTCAGTTCTTGTATATATATAGGAATCCCGCTTGACACAGGAAAAATTTTATCTGCACTTGCAACCTTTAGGGTTCTTCGAGAACCAATTAACCTCCTCCCAGAAACAATTTCTTTGCTAATCCAAGCCAAGGTTTCCCTGGGAAGAATTACCTCTTTTCTTTCTCTTGAGGAGCTCAGAGAAGATAGTTTACAGAAGCTAACCTCAGGTAGTTCAGATGCATCAGTTGAGATTGTTGACGGAAATTTTACTTGGGAAGATATTTCTTCACTGCCCACTTCAACATTAAAAGACATAAACTTGAGAGTGTCTCATGGTATGAAGGTCGGCATTTGTGGTAGTGTTGGTTCAGGCAAGTCTAGCTTACTTTCTTGCATTCTGGGTGAAATGCCTAAGATTTCTGGGATGATCAAGTTGTGTGGGACAAAGGCATATGTTGCACAGTCACCCTGGATACAGAGTGGTACGGTTCAAGATAACATATTGTTTAGCAAGCAGATGGATCGGGAAAGGTATGATCAGATACTCGAAGCTTGTTGTCTAAAGAAGGACTTGGAGATCCTCTCATATGGTGATCAAACTGTTATTGGTGAGCGAGGTATCAACTTAAGTGGCGGACAAAAGCAAAGAGTACAAATTGCTCGTGCTCTCTACCATAATGTCGATATCTTTCTCTTTGATGATCCTTTTAGTGCTGTCGATGTTCATACATGCTCTCATTTATATAAGGTGAAATAATTATACTAAAGACTTTCACTTTTTATGTTCTTTATGTTTACAGGTGAAGAGAAAGATCAGATTTCTTAATAGTACTTGTTCTGATTTTGGATGGCAGGAAGTTTTGCTTGATCTTCTGAGGGAAAAGACTGTTATCTATGTTACTCATCAAGTTGAGTTTTTGAAGGCTGCTGATCTTGTTGTGGTGAGTTCAGTAACAACCTGCTGTCTTCTTTCAATAATTTTTTTCATTTGGATTTATATATCAGGTAAAATAATGTATATATAACTAGTTTCTTTTTAAACTGGTGGAATGCAAGGTTAGTGTGATGTTCAGTATATCTAAATATATCTACTTTATATACAAGACATCATTTCTTCATGGCTTCAAAATAATAATTACTACGTAGTAAGGTTAAGTATATAGCTTTGGAAAGATGAAGAGTGTCGTGGAAAAAGGAGGCAAAATAAATATACAAAAAATGTTCAGGAGATAAAAGATGTTCTTATTGCAGTTTTTCGTCTAAGAAATACCATTCTGATGGTATTTTGAAAAGGAAAATGTTTAAGAGCATCTTTTTGTTTTTGACATGAAGATTAAAAAAAAAGTAGCATGAAGCGAAACCTGTATGTATTACAATAGTTTCTGTTATAAAAAAAATCTCCTTAAGGTTTACAATTTTATAGCACCTTGAGTTTCTTATTAGGTCATGAAAGATGGAAGAATAGCACAAGTAGGTAAGTATGATGACATTCTCGTTCCAGGGTCAGATTTTGCACAACTTGTAGGTGCTCAGAATGCAGCTATGCCAACATCTACACTCGATTCAACCACGCCTACACGTGCCATTGAAAGTGGTGATACTACTATGAGCAGCATCAGTAACGGTGTTGTAAATGCTGAAGCAGATGATGATGATGACGGAGATGCTAAATTAGCACCACCTGCAATATCACAGCTAGTAAAAGAAGAAGAAAGAGAAAAAGGCAGCGTCGAGTTTTTAGTTTACTGGGAATACATCACAACTACATATGGAGGAGTTCTGGTTCTTCTCACAATTCTGGCCTTAATACTCTTACAAATTCTTCAAATAGGAAGCAATTATTGGTTGGCTTCAGCAATTCCTGGAGCAAAATCTGATGATAAACATGTTGTCAATGGATTTGAACTGATGATTGTTTATGTATGCTTGGCTATCGGTATATGTATCTGCACCATTGTTGTAGACATGCTGGTTCTAACTACAGGGTACAAAACTGCTACCTTACTCTTCACAAAAATGCTTCAGAGTATTTTTCGTGCTCCTATGTCGTTTTATGATGCTACACCTACTGGAAGAATTCTCAACAGAGTAAGTGATTGTTCATGCATGTTGACTTCTTTTTCTTTTTTTCTGTTCAAACAAATACTAAATTCGATTCAAATTCTTCCATATAGTGTTCAACAGATCAGAGTGTTGTGGAGACGCGAATACCATGGCTACTAAAGGGCCTTATCTCTCAATCCATTCAAGTTCTGGGAATCGTTGTTGTGATGTCTATGGTGACATGGCAAGTTTTGGTCATTTTCATCCCCTTGATATTTGCCTCCATCTGGTATCAGGTAATTTTTATAAGCTTCCGGAATCATGTGATCTCAAAAAATATATGTATTTCCTCCATTTTAAAATAAATAAAATTTAGGGGGGAAGGCATAAGGATTAAGGTGCATTGACAACATTGTATATAATAGGGTTTACCACAAATTATATACAAAATAACACACTTATGTACAAAGTTGTCTTTTATGTGATTTGGAGTTATTAAGCCAATTATATGATATACATCTGATATATACAAGATCTACCCTACATAGTTTTATCTTACAGCCGACCTCCGGCTTCTGTGGAAAGCTGTTAAGCTGGTGATAGTGTAACATTTATAGGTCTGAAAAGAGAAAAAGTAGGACATGAATATCAGTAACAACTCTAACTGGTTACTTGTTAAATACTTCATGTAATAATATATGGTCCCTATTTAAGATTTAAGCATAAGTACAGTTATTAGAAGGCTCCTGCTTTCTATTGAGCCAGAAGCTATTCAAAAAGAAAAAGCCAAGTTCGTACCAGCACTGGCTGCACATATTCTGAAACACACTAAAGTAGCTCCTGGATGTTATTCTGAAATACTAATCTTCTATCATATGCAGCAATTCTATATGCAGTCATCAAGAGAACTATCACGATTGAGTCGCATATGCGAAGCTCCAGTCATTCAATTTTTCTCTGAAACAATTTCGGGCATAACAACAATTAGGAGCTTTGATCAAGAATCAAGATTCCAGCTAACATATATGAAAACAGTAGATGCATATTCTCGCCCTGATTTCCATCTTGCTGCTGTAATGAAATGGCTAATGTTGCGACTAGATGCATTCTCTTGCATACATTTGCCTTCCTTTTGGTTCTCTCCCTCTACTTTGCAGATAGAATAAATCCTGGTATGTTCTAGCTTTTTTTTTTTCTATCCCTATATATAATTATGTCCCTTTAGATTGATAAATCTAAAATTACTTCTATTTTTCATGTACAGCCATTGCAGGCTTGGCTGTGACATATGGGCTCACCTTAAACAGTCGCCTACCAAATGCAATATGGTCCTTATGCCATTGGCAAACTAAAATGATATCAGTGGAGAGAATCCTTCAGTTCCTGTCCATTCCTAGTGAGGCTCCTCTTATTATAGAAGAAAACAGACCGGATTGTTCTTGGCCATCACACGGGGAAATCAGAGTTCAGAATTTAAAGGTCCGTTATGCTCCACATTTGCCACTCGTGCTACATGGTGTGACATGTACATTTCCGGGGGCGATGAAAACCGGCATTGTTGGAAGAACAGGCAGCGGTAAATCGACTCTAATACAAGCACTTTTCCGGATTGTTGAACCTACAGCTGGTCAGATTGTGATTGATGGTATTGATATCTCGTCCATTGGACTCGAAGATTTGAGGTCAAGACTGAGCATCATCCCTCAGGATCCAACCATGTTTCAGGGAACAATCCGAAGGAATTTAGACCCGCTTGAGCAATACACCGATGAACAAATATGGGATGTGAGTGTCTCAGTCTTTTCCTCTGGCTTTATGATTGAAAGATTACCAATATGTACTAACTCAAATGTTTTATTAATCTACTTGTAGACTCTGGATAAGTGTCAACTTGGAGATCAAGTCCGGAAGATGGAAAGAAAGTTAGATTCTAATGGTTAGTCTTAGTTTCTTTCTAATGACATTAGTGTCTATATTATACTATAACCATATTTATGCCAATAATGGTTGTTGTTTGCAACAATGCATACAGTTCATGAAAACGGAGAGAACTGGAGCATGGGTCAGAAACAACTAGTTTGTCTTGGGCGCGTACTACTCAAGAAAAGCAAGGTGTTGATCCTTGATGAAGTAACGACCTCCGTTGACACAATAACAGATAATCTTATCCAAATAACTCTTAAACGACACTTTCATGGTTGTACACTAATCACAATTGCACATCGCATGAGTTCTGTTCTTGACAGCGACATGGTGTTGATGCTCAGTCATGGTAAATATAAACGCTCTTATCTATGAGTCTATGACCTCTCCATCAAAAACTTCTATTTAGAATTTTAGATTGAATTGATGCAAGATGTGAAGGAATTGTGTCCTTGACTCTAATGCAATTACTAAATATAACATGGATCTATGGAGATAATAAATTCATTAAATTGGGTCGTCTATACGTCTTGCTAGAGGATCTTTATAGAAACTTGAGGTTTAGTAAATAATAAACCCGAGCGATTAGATGGATCTCTAGAGTCACACTTTCACAATCCGGATCAATAAAAGAATGACCTAGAGCCCATGTAGGACTCTAGGGTTGGCCGGCCAAGGAGAAAGAAAAGGAGAGGACTCCTAACCTAATTAGTTCCTATAATTAGGTGTGGGGTGAGAAAATAAAGCAATCAGTTTTATTCTCTCATTATTTTCTCTCTCCTCTTTTTCTCTCTCTTCCAAAGCTACGTATCTTTTGCTCCAAGAAATAGAAGAGTCCCTCTTCCTTCCAACTAGCATTGGTGGAGCATTGATCTGGATTCGTGGACCAAGTAGAGGAATCTCAATTGCGGTTCTATCTCCGGATCTCGAAGAGCTTTGTGGAAATCACGCGTCAAAGGTTAATTCTTAACTATTATGTGATCCTTGAATGTATATGCATGAGATCCTGTTTTAAGTGCTTATGAATATGATTCATGAAATTCCGCTTAGAGTACTTATAATCCTACAGTGGTATCAGTTTTAGCCTCTTGCATATAATTTTTAGGTCATAATAATTCGATTTATTTTGATGTGTTCATGACTAATTTTATTTTGATTAAGGGGAGGAATTGAATTATGGAATGAATAATTAATTGGAATTGATTAAATGGAGATTTAATTGCTTAATTTTTCAATATAAAGTGGCCGAATTTGTTGAAAATTCAACCCTAATTTTCGAAATTTAAATTCTGATTTCATTTCGAATATTAAATTCATATTATTAATCTGATTTTCATGTTTAAATTTGTTTATGTATGAAAATTAATTCATGTGAAAAGAATTTTATATGAATTAGAGATTAATTTATGTGAATAACCCTAAAATTAATTAAAATGGAGATTTTGATTTAATTTTCTGAATTATGCATAAAAAAGTTTATGTTTAATTTAATTAAGATCACTAAATTAATTTTACAAATGTTGTAATTTTAATTTCCTTCAACTAAATTAAAAAAAAAAAAACAATTGAGGGAGGAAGAGGAGCTGACCATGGTCGGTGGTCGCTCCGGGTGGTCCGCCTTCCCGGTGGTCGGCGAGGGTTAGCGAGAGTCTTGGCTGGGCGATCGGCGAAGGCCGGTGGCGTATGCTTGACCACGCGTGCGACGCACGACGAGGGCAGCAGCGGGCTGATGGCTGGCGAGCGCTGGGCGCCTCTTGCCGGCGTCGGCTCGCGAGTGGGGTTGTCGGAGATTACGGTGGTGCGGCCTGGATGGCTGGCCGGAGTTCTGGCCGTGGCTGCAGTGCTGGCGTGGGAGTCGGGACTGGCAACCTTGCTGCTGGTCTGGTCGTACTCCACGCTTCTTTCAAAAAAATTTTTTTTTTGTTTTCTTTTAAAATTTCTGATAATTGGATTTGTTTTGAAATTTTGTAAATCCTTTTGTTGAGAAAATTAAGCAAATTCCAATTATGTTAATTATGTTAATTTTGACTGGGTCATAAATTAATTCCATAATTTTATTCTTTAATCTAATTAAAATTAGTAGGCAAGATATTATAGGATAGAATCTTTAGGTGGTTAGGAATTACTTAAATATTTTATCTACTTGCTATAATTAAGAATATTTGATATTTTGATTGATGGCAAGAATAATATGTGATATTATGATGTGGCATTTTATATTTGATATAATTGCTATGAATGACTAGTATGGCCCAAATTTAAGTTAGAAAATACGATCTGCGTATCGTGATGTATTCTTGTAATTTAAATACGATCTGCGTATCGTTAAGTATTTTTGTAATTTATTTAATTTAGATATTATTTAAATTATTGATACTTATGTAATCCAAAGACGAGCCCATCAAGAGAAGGCCCATGGCTAAGATGGATGGAGATCCATGAAGAGTCCAAGGAGGAGCCCATGATGCTTAGTTCTTAGGATTAGGGGCCATGCTAGATCATATTTATTTTGCATTTTATTATTATTTAAAATGCTTATAAGTTTATTGTATGTTGGTTATCAATGCGCTAGAGTTCACTAATTCATAACAACATAATAAACTTAGGTCCCGCAAATATTAAGGTTAGCTTTTCCAAACATAAAGTGCTTATTAACCCTTAATTAATAGTAATAGGTCATGCCTCCGAGAGGTATTATCATTAATTTTGGGAGATAAGGTAAAATTGCGAATTTTACTACTTAGTTTGGTTATCCTTAACAAAATCATCAAAAGCGTTTTGGGTTTTGAAGCAAGAGATAGTTAAGCATGCGATGTTTACCAATCTAAACAAGAATTATAAATTGTTATAATTAGTAAAGGAGTTTACTTACCTTGAGAATGTAACGTTAAGATAAGGCCTCCGTCTGCTTAGTGTTGCATGTTGATAGGATCTTGTAATTACTTATTCAAATGGGACATTAAAATTGAATAGGTAATCAACCTAGAAACCTTTGCATGTTTTAGGTTGTTTTGTAAACATAATATTGAACTTTGCTTTTATTCTGTCTGTAGATACTATGTCTAACAACAACAACAACTCTGTTTTCAACATTCGTCCTTTCCTTGAAAGGGACAGGCTGAATGGTGAAAATTTCATCAACTGGGAAAGAACCCTAAGACTCATATTGAGGTGCGAGGGTCGAGAGGATGTCTTAGAAACCCCCATTTCACGTGATTGCGATGAGTCGTCTGGCCGACAAACGTCGTGCTAAGCGAGGCCAATGAGAGGTGCATGCCGATCACTTGCTTGATGATAGCAGCCATGGAGCCGGACCTCCAAAGGAGGTTCGAAACCAAGGATGCTTATACCATCATGCAAGAGCTGCGGGCTATGTTTCGAACACAAGCCCGAGTTGAGCGGTATGAGACTAATAGGGAGATACTAGAATGTCACATGAAGCCGGGTCAAGCTGTTGTCCCCCATGTTTTCGCTATGATGGGTCTTTTCGAAAACATGGAACGACTTGGATTCCCTTACAGGGTTGAGTTGGCTACTGACATTATTCTCCACTCATTGCCTGACAGCTTCAATCAGTTCAGGATGACCTTCAACATGAATGAGTACGAAAAGACTTTGCGAAGAGCTGCACGGGTTGTTGGTCAATGCTTTGAGAGGAATATCCCTAAAGAACCAAAGAAAGAGGTATTAATGGTTCAGAAGGGAAAGGGTTTTAAGAAGAAATGGGCAGGAAAGAAGGACAAAGGCAAGCAAGTTGCCGTTGTTGCTGAAAAACCTAAGCCAACTGCCAAGCCAAAGGTGGCCACGGAAAGCAAGTGCTTCCATTGTCACAAGATAGGACACTGGAAGAGGAACTGCCCTCTATACTTGGAAGAAAAGAAGTCTGGGGCTTCCACTTTAGGTATAGTTGTTATAGAAATCAATATGACTTCTACTTCTTTATGGGTATTGGATACATTTGTGGTTCTCACATAGTTAATGATGTGCGGGGACTAAAAAAGAAGTAGGAGGCCGGCAAAGGGCGAGGTTGAGCTTCGCGTTGGAAATGGAGCACGGGTTCTTGCACTTGCCATAGGAAGCTACGATCGCATTTGCCATCCGGCTTTGTTTTAGAATTAAATAATTGTTATTTTGTTCCTTCTATAACTAAGAACATAATTTCGTTTTCGTATTGGATTCCGAAGGGTTTTGTTTTGAAATTAAGAACAAATGTTGTTCCATTTCTTACAATAATATGTTCTATGCTAGTGCTAAATTGATAAATGGCTTATATGTGCTTGATAGGTCATTACAAGTCTATAACATAGATAGCAAGAAACAAAAATCAAATGAATCAAACCTAACCTACATTTGGCATTGTCGAATGGGTCATATAAACCAAAAGCGCATCCAAAAGTTACAACAGGATGGTATTCTTCCATCATTTGATTTTGAATCATTTGATGTATGTGAATCATGCTTGATGGGGAAAATGACAAAGTCACCGTTTACTGAAAAGGGTGAAAAGGCCAGCGATCTCTTGGGCCTCATACATACAGATGTCTGTGGTCCTATGAGCACAAAGGCAAGGGGAGGGTTTAATTACTTCATTACCTTCACTGATGATTTGAGTAGATATGGGTATGTCTACTTAATGAAACATAAGTCAGAATCTTTTGATAAATTCAAAGAGTTCCAGAATGAAGTACAAAATCAACTTGGTAAGACAATTAAAGCACTGCGATCCGATCGTGGTGGCGAATATTTGAGCCAAGAGTTTGATGATCATTTGAAGGGTTGTGGAATTCTTTCACAAGTAACTCCACCAGGAACACCGCAGTTAAATGGTGTATCTGAAAGGAGGAATCGGACCTTATTGGATATGGTTCGATCAATGATGAGTCTTGCTGATCTTTCTATTTCTTTTTGGGGATATGCTCTCGAAACAGCTGCACACACCTAAACAGGAGCCCGTCAAAGGCTGTGGAAAAGACTCCATATGAGTTATGGAATGGAAAAACTCCAAACTTGTCTTTTCTTAAGATCTGGTGATGTGAGGTCTATGTAAAACGTTTACTTTCAGACAAATTTGCACCCAAGTCAGATAAATGTCTCTTTGTGGGATACCCAAAAGAGACAAGGGGTTATTACTTCTATAACCGTCAAGAGAACAAAGTGTTTGTTGCTCGTGATGGTGTCTTTCTTGAAAAGGAATTTGTTTCTAGAAAGACAAGTGGGAGTAAAATAATTCTCGAAGAAATTCAAGATGAGCAACAATTGGACGTGGTTCACACCATGTCGAGACGACCCGACAAGACGAAAGTCTAGTTCCGGAGAAGACGTAATTAACCGCGTGAACCTCCTACCGTCCCACTTGAATCTAATTCAAGCGAAGATCTTCAAGAAGTTGAAGAGAACATTTCTCTTGATGCTCGGGCCCCACGTAGGTCTATTAGAGAAAGGATTCCAAACAAGAGGTTGGTTGATTTCTGTTAGCGAAAACTACGAAATTATGATTTTGGAGAATTCGGAGCCTACTACCTACAAACAAGCTTTGACGAGCCCGGACTACGAGAAATGGCTTGAAGCCATGAAATCCGAGTTAGACTCTATGTCTGAGAATAAAGTTTGGACCCTGGTCGACTTGCCTGATGGGGTTAACCCTATTGGATGCAAGTGGGTGTTCAAATTGAAAACAGACAAAGATGGGAATGTCTATGTCTATAAAGCAAGACCGGTTGCAAAAGGATTGAGACAAATTCATGGTATAGACTATGATGAGACCTTTTCTCCAGTAGCAATGCTTAAGTCAATTCGAGATACTTTTAGCGATTCTTTGCATTTTATGATTATGAAATTAAGCGGATGGATGTCAAAACAGCATTCTTGAATGGGTTCTTGAATGAGGATGTGTACATGACACAACCTGAGGGTTTTGAGGATCCGAGAAAATCCTAAAAGGGTTTGCAAGCTTCGAGAGATCCATTTATGGATTGAAGCGGGCATCTCGGGCTGGAATCTTCGATTTGATGAGGCAATCAAGAAATTTGGTTTCATCAAAAGCGAAGAAGAGTCTTGTGTTTACAAGAAGTTTAGTGGGAGCTGCTTAGTCTTCTTGGTATTGTATGTGGATGACATACTACTCATGGGAAATGACATACCAATGCTTGAGTCGATCAAGGAATGGTTGAAAAGTTGTTTCTCTATGAAGGACCTTGGAGAAAGGCGAGTACATATTGGGAATTAAAATCCATAGAGATAGGTCTCGAAGGATGATTGGACTAAGTCAAGAAACTTATATTGATAAAGTTCTTGCAAGGTTCAACATGGAAAACTCGAAGAGAGGATTCATTCCCATGTCACATGGCATATCGCTTAGCAAGAGTCGGTGCCCGGCGAGCCCGATGAGTTGAAGCGAATGAGTAGCATACCTTATGC
Organism: Beta lomatogona; assembly: GCA_947646795.1. Taxonomy (NCBI): domain Eukaryota; kingdom Viridiplantae; phylum Streptophyta; class Magnoliopsida; order Caryophyllales; family Amaranthaceae; genus Beta; species Beta lomatogona. Next base: position 2,536,205 of record CANSNZ010000988.1, read on the forward strand.
TTCGGCTATAGGGTCTATCATGTATGCCATGATAAGTACTCGACCGGATGTTGCATATGCCTTGAGCATGTGTAGCGAGGTTCCAAGCAAATCCCGGGGAAGCACTTGGATTGCGGCTAAGAGCATCCTTAAGTACTTGAGAAGAACTAAAGGCATGTTCTTAGTCTATGGAGGTGAAAGTGAGTTGGTTGTTAAAGGTTATGCGATGCGAGCTTCCAAACCGACGAGAGATGATTACCGCTCTCGGTCGGGTACGTCTTTTGTCTAAATGGAGGAGCAAAGTGAGCTGGAAGAGCTCAAAGCAAAGCAACGTAGCGGACTCTACGGGGAATCGAGAATATTTAGCGGCGGTTGAAGCGGCTAAAGAAGCGGTTTGGATAAAGAAGTTCTTGACGGAGTTGGATATCATACCTAGTGCTCCGGAAGGGATTGAGTTGATAACAATGGTGCTATTGCGCAAGCAAAAGAACCGAGATCACATAACAAATCCAAACATGTAATGAGGAAGTATCACCTCATTAGGGAGATTGTTGACGGGGAAGGATGTCGGGATGCGCAAAGTTCACACGGATGAGAATGTGGCCGATCCGCTCACTAAACCACTACCTCAACCCAAGCATGAGTGTCACGCTAGGGCTATAGGCTTAAAGCAAATGTTAGAGTGGCTTTAGATTGTACTAGGTTTAGAGAAACTTATTACAATGTAGAGACATGGTTTTGCTATTTTATGTTTATGAGAAATAAAAATTTTATCTTATTTAATTTTGGTTTGGTATTAAACAAAATGTCCAAAATATATCTTGAATTCAATGGTTTTGTCAAATATGTGATTTGATGAATGAAACACCATAAGTGAACAGAATTCATAGAATATCATAGTTCCTAATCTAAGTCGTTAAATTGGACATAAATGACTTATTAAAGGATTAGCATATAAGATTGATTGATAGCGCCGTTTCATGGGCTATGGGAACATGGAGATGTTTAGTCAATCATATGGACATGTATAGTTGATACATGGTCGAACAGACCTACTTAGAAGTTTCTATAACTTCGTAATTATATTAGTGGATTCCTAAGACATGAGTGGAACACTACTTAGCCTAATGATTGGTATAACTTTGATCTTGTCAAACGTCATGCCGTAAAAGGGGACTATAAAGGCAAGTGTTCGGGTTGTGCTAAAAGTTGAGTGGGAGTTTTGGTTGCCACAAGATTGAAAAGTCCTCCTATATGAGATAGGATGGGTGTCTTGGCCCCTTGGAGAGTGAAAATTGAAAATGCATGGCCGTGCTCAAATGGATTATATGATGATCATTTGTTTGTCAATTTGAACTCGGATTTCAAGGATTAATTTGAAGACTAGTATGGATGACATAGAAATATGATCATACGATCAAATTGGACACTAAGAGACTTAAGGAATTTGAAGATTGCACACTCGTCTCGGACAAGTGGGAGATTGAAGGAATTGTGTCCTTGACTCTAATGCAATTACTAAATATAACATGGATCATATTATGGAGATAATAAATTCATTAAATTGGGTCGTCTATACGTCTTGCTAGAGGATGCTATAGAACTTCAGGTTTAGTAAATAATAAACCCGAAGCCCAATTAGATGGATCCTACAAGGTCACATTTTCACAATCCGGATCAATAAAAGAATGACCTAGAGCCCATGTAGGACTCTAGGGATGGCCGGCCAAGGAGAAAGAAAAGGAGAGGACTCCTAACCTAATTAGTTCCTATAATTAGGTGTGGGGTGAGAAAATAAAGCAGTCGGTTTTATTCTCTCATTATTTTCTCTCTCCTCTTTTCTCTCTCTTCCAAAGCTACGTAATACTGCTCCAAGAAATAGAAGAGTCCCTCTTCCTTCCAACTAGCATTGGTGGAGCATTGATCTGGATTCATGGACCAAGTAGAGGAATCTCAATTGCGGTTCTATCTCCAGATCTCGAAGAGCTTTGTGGAAATCATGCGTCAAAGGTTAATTCTTAACTATTATGTGATCCTTGAATGTATATGCATGAGATCCTGTTTTAAGTGCTTATGAATATGATTCTTGAAATTCCGCTTAGAGTACTTATAATCCTACAAGATGCTTAATCTTTTTCTACCTGGTACTTATTGTATCTGGAATGCCTTTTGTAAGGGTCGTCCAGGAGTATGATTCTCCTACGACATTGTTACAAAACAAGTCATCCTCATTCTCCCAACTTGTAGCAGTGTGTACGAAGAGGTCCTCATATTCAAATACCTCTAATACTAAATGATCAGGTCATAGTCTTGCTAAGTATGCTTAAATGCACTATGTCATAGCAACTTCGCATCCATTTTTGTTAATTCATAGGTTAAAATGAATTTCCTTTTCACAATTTTCAATTTGGTACTATATTGATCGATTGATTGTAGAATATTTATACCTCATTTAGGTGGTGCACTTTGAATAGCTTAAGTCATAATGGCCTCGTAAATCAAAAGTGTAAATCATGCTCTTTGCATTCCAGGATAACCTCGAAGCCTTAGCTAAAAGTTCTATGAGAGCTAGCTTGTGGGCCAATTCTTTCGCTAATTTATTGTAGAGGTAGTTGTGATATGAGAGCTGTGATAGGAGATAGTTGGAATTTGTTATTTTGTAGGTAGATGATGCGTCTAAGTTATTCGCCGATCTTAGGCGAATTTTAGGTTGTTTTGTGTGCCGGTTAGGGCTTAGAGTCGGGTTTTTGGTTTGGTTTGGTATTAGTGAGTTTATCGAGTCTTGTCGTGAGTTTTGGTGTTTTTACTGCAGTTTTGTGTTATGGCATCTTTCGAGGCACTTTTGCGTTCCGAAGACTTTCATAGCTCCAAGGCATTCATGCATCCGATCTTCCTAGCTTCGAGTCATTCGAAGCTTCCGAGCATCCCAGCGTCAAAGTCTTCCGAATTCCGAGTTCGAGGCATCCGAGCATCTTTGGTGTGCGTGGCGTCCAAGCATCTTAGAAGCGTCCCCAAGTCCCCTTTCATGGCATTTCTTCCCTTTCCCCCCCTTAGTTTTGTTGCTTTGTAGTTTGGTGGGCAATAAGGTCGTCGCAGGCCGCGGTCAGTGTCGCGGGCCGTGAAGCCTTGCCGTCGCGGGTCGCGACCCCTGCTGTAACCGCCCACTTGCGTTTTGTTTTCCTTATGGAGGGTTTAGTTATTACTCTCTCATTCAACATATTGTAAGCGAGAGCAAGGGTTAGAACACTTTAGCTACTTACTTTTCTAGGGTTTCAAACACTCTTTTCCTTAGTGATTTGTAATGTTTAGTATGTGGATTCTAGCTTAAACATCTTTTTGGAATCGATTGATTGAAGCTTTTAACCATTGATATGTGAGAACTTTTTTATCTTAATATCTCCCTTGGTTATTGTTAAGTGTCTTGTGTTTGTTTTCATGATATTTGTATAATAATGCCAAGAGTGCTAGTAGTTTTGTTGTGTGAACGATCTAATGCTAGAATTAGGAACATAATCGGATTGTTATTGTTCCTTGTTCAATGGTAGCATACTAATTTCTTCATTATATGCTGAACATTGATGCTGAATTTAGGGAGACTTTAACTTATTGTTTGAATGTTGTTGCATAAATAGCATTGACAATCCTATTGTTCCTCGGTTTTAATGCTACTATTGGTTTGAACTTAAGTGCTAATCGTTTAAGTTAAGTAATAGTAAGAGGTTTCAAACCACGCTGATCGTGTTTGTTTATCCACGATCTATGAAGATAAAAGTCTAGGCTTTACAATAGGTTACCAAAGGATTTGTTAGGATTGTGAGTTCAATGATCGGAAACTTGGTTGGAAGTGGATATTAATCGAGTCCAAGGCTTTTTACTATTGTGTTCATCTCTCATTTATTAATTTGCATATTGTAATTTTTGGTGCATTGTTCCAAATTCCCCTATATTCTAATCACTTTTCTCCTAGGGCACGTTAGGACGTTGCTTGCGTTAATTATCGACTTGTATCATTGCTCCATGTGGATACGATCCTTACTTCCGCTATACATTGATTTGTGAGGGTAAGTCAATTTAATTTGGTTAGGAGTGTACGACAAAGGCCTACTAGTAGATTATTTTATTTATTTACAATTTCTAATATGGTATTATATTGATTATAGAATCTTTCTTACTCATTCAGGTGGTGGACTTTGTGTAGCTAAAGTTACAATTGCCTCACTAATTTGAGTGTTTAAATCACTCACACCAAAAATGTGAAGTGTTTAAATCACTCGCACCAAAAATATGAAGTGTTTAAATCATACTCCATGTTTTCCAAATAGTCGCAAAGTCGTGGCTCCAATGTGTTATGAGACTTAGCTTATGGGACAATTCTTTTGCTAATTTGCTGTAAAAGTATTTGTAATTATAGCCGGCAAAATAGACGCGCACCCGCCGACCCGACCGAGACCCGTTTTACCCGAAATAACCAGATCTGGAAGTAAATAGACCCGAATATAACCCGAACCCGAGTGACCCGACCCGAAATTGGCCCGATAATGATGACCCCAACCCGACCCGAAAAGTTGTCATATTAGTTATTTTTTAAACAAATTTAAGGGAAAAAGTTGTCATGAAATATTATATATGACTTAGCCACTTCTCATTAGTTATTTCACTTAGTTTTATTAGTCTTATATGTGTTTTATTTATTTGCTAGATTAAAAACCCGATTTAACCCGACCCGACCCAAACCGAAATTTAATGGACCCGATAGTGACCCGTACCCGAGCAGACTCGACCCGAACGTAACCCAAACACAAAGTTGACCCGATTATGACCCGACCCGTATGACCCGTTTGCCACCATGAGTTGTAATAGCGGATAATGGGTATTATAAGCAGAAAGGGTGTATGTCATTTATAACATGTTTTACTAGAAAAGGAGATTGATAGGAACTGCCAAGGGTGAGAGAAATAATCAAATTATATGTGGGCCATGGTCATAAGAAATAGTATTGCATTTATCCGACTAATTCCTGACTGAAGCCAAATATATGTGGGCCATGGCCATAACTCTGAAGCAATTTTGTGAAAAGTAAGGTTAACATAATTAATACTACTATACTCCATCAGGTAAATGACAACCTGCCTGAAGCCGATTGCCATAGGACATGTTTGGCAAAACTAGCGATTTTAGTAGCAGTTAACGGTTGTAGTAGGTTTATGCTTGTTGGAGGGAGTAGTAGCTATTGTCTCTTAGTAGTGTCGGCGATCGACGATTAAATTAATTATTTAATTAGAAGTGTTTGGCAAATGTAATGCATTGAAATTATAAAAGACAATAAATGACATTTATTCTAATATGAAATGAACTACAATAATTTCATATGTTCGTTCAATAGTTAAATTCAAGATTTATTTTTTCAAAGAAGTTACACAAAAAGGAGTATATGACTTTTTAGGTGCTCAACGAAATGTACAAATCTAAGAAAATATTTAACCCTCAAAAAATTTATATTACCAATTTTAACTAAAATACTTGTAAAATATCTTATCTTTAAAATAAATATTTAAATTACATCTCTACTATTATAAAATAAACATTGAATTGCCATAAAATAAAACAATAAATAAACAGTAAAAGGAAAAAAAAATAAAAAACATTGGTTAATAATTCTACCTTATGCTATTATATAGTGTTTATTTGCTAGACCGCTACCTCTAAATCTCAAACGTTACTTGTAGTAATGTTCCACAACCACTACTCATAATCTACTTCAACGGCTACCCGCTACTTCAACCACTACTTACCAAACACTCATAATTTTCTTAAGTAGCGTTTTAATCTTATCCAACCGCTAACCGCTACATCAAACACTAGTGCCAAACAGGGCCATAATGAAAAAACTATAACAGAGAAAACTTAGCTCATATGAGGCGTTAAAGACGAGGAACTCTGATTTTGAAGATTTCAAAATTGAAGTCTTTGGAAACAATGGATGGTTACTTATATGAAATACGAGATTATAAATCTAATTAGAAACCTTTTGAATTTGATAACGAAGTATTTCTTTACTTTTAAATTATTATTACTCTATTGATTTCAACAAAATCTTTCGTATTGTAATTCTATTTTTGGAACTTTTTTATTTTTTTCCTTTCTGAAAAAATATCCAAAGGAGGTTCATGGCTAAGGCTAAAGATGTCCAAGTACAAGTTATCTTGGAATGTACTAGTTGTGTTCGAGAGAGTATTAATAAGGGATCATAAGGCGTCTCAATATATATTACTTAAAAGAATCGCCACAACACGCCTAGTCGATTGAAATTGCAAACTTTTTGTCCCTATTGCTACAAACATGCAATTCATAGAGACATAAAAGAAATGGATCGAATCGAACGTCTGTTAATTATCCTTTCAAGTAAGGGGAAAAACAATTTGCATTACTCCATGCGTCCCAAAATACTCGTAACACTTATACGAGCACGTATGATAAGTTGTTGGTTGGTAATATGATTAATTACATTTACAAAAAAAAAGAAATTATAATCTACAAGATATTTCAACAATTCACATTTTGGAAAAATGAATCAAAATGATTCGAAACACTAACTGAATTCATTATTATATTAATATCAATTATTAATGGATACTTCATATAATTATGTTATTATTAAGATATAAACCAAAAAAAAAAATTGATGCATAAATGTGATCGAGTGATGAGGAAAAAAAATGGTGAAGTGAGGTCAAACGGTAAGAGAGAGAAAGACATGATCGTTTGTCTTTGTTAGTTGTTGAAGAGAATTGTTGAGAATAGATGGTAGAATGATTTCTAGGACAGAAAGTTAAAGAGTGAGAATGGGACAACCTATTTTTAAGATTCACAACACATAGACATAGTCTCGTATATGACACTTTTTATCAAAATACCTACCTTGTCGTCCAATTCCGGCCACAAAATCAAACTTTCAATCATTGACTCTCCCATTTACCTCCCTCTTTGTGTGTGTGCATGAAAGTCACTCGCGTTTATGTAATTTTTAGGCTGGGCTAAATCATATAGAGGGAGGAAAAAAGAGGGTCAATAACTCAAAGTTTGACTTTTTTGCCGAAATCTTATTGCAAGTGTTTATTATTTTCGCAAAAATATCATCAAATGCGTTTTGCCACAAAAACTATAACAAATTCCACAAATTTTCATTATGAAATATTATTTAGAGTTTGAAAATTATGATATTTTTGCAGGTTGAGCTTCATTAATTCAACATAATTAGAAAGGGAACAACCCCTCAAAAAAAAAAAAAAAAAAAAGAAAGGGAACAAAAGAACAACAATGTACTCCCTCTTTTGTGCGTGTAGTAATATAATTGCACATTCGAGTATAGTAATGAGTCATTAATCACTCCACCTCCATCACCTTCCATTCATTTGTACTAATTCCTTATACTATTACTTAGGGCTGATTAACATATCAGGTCGGGTCGTGTTCGGGTTAATAATAAATGGGTTGAACATGTCCTAACCCAAACCTAACCCGTTTAATAACCGGGTTGAAAAACTCAACCTTGTCCCGACCTGTTTATTAAACGGGTTACCCATATAACCCGTTTAATCCATTTACATATTTATTACTATTAAATTATTATTAGAATTTATTAGTTTTCAACAATAAATTCACATAAAAGTATGCATGATTAGATTTTCTTTTCAGTATTTGTGTTATACAGTTAGTATTTTTAAAATTTTCACCAACTTTAACACAACTTTTTAGGAAATTTATATTTTAACGAGTTAACCATGTCAAAGCAGGTTAATTTCGGGTTGAAAATGTCAACCTTAACCTAACTCATTTAATTACATGGGTAAGTCGTGTCAACCCATTTACTTAACCGGGACAAAAATCTCAACCCAAATCCGCTTATTTCAGGTCAGGTTCGGGTTGGGTAAACGGGTTGGGTAAGTTTTTCACAGCCCTACTGTTTTCGCCTAGAAACTGTCAAAGGTGAGTAGTGTTGAGAGTCTTGAAATCCTGAGAAGATCTGAGGTGCTGAGGAAGGGGGCTCCGACCATCTTGCAAAATACAAGGAAAACTGGCCCGGGGGTGTGCCCGGGAAAGCCCCTCCGACGCACAAGTCAGTTGAGATTGAGGTAGAGAGAGAAAGTGAGTAAATGTAGAGAGAGATGCTCTGGTTTTTGTAGGTTAGAATTGAGTACCTTTGTCTGATGAGACAACCCCTATTTATAGAGGATGAGACCTCCAATAAATGGGGGCAATTTAGTCAGCTCCAGCCGGTGGAGGATTGTCTTCCCTTGATGCAGGGGTATTTTAGTAACTTCACCATAAATGGGCCCATCCAGGAAATGGGCCTAAACAATTAGCCCCACGCCAAGTAATCGGAGTGAAAATCCACCATTTTTAATGCCGTTGGTTGGCGGAATAATAATGTTGTTGCTGAGGTTGAATGATGCTTTGAGTTAGCTATCTAGCGCTAGGATTAACCAAGTACGGGGGTCTCGCTGCCCGGTCAGCGAGTCGGGGTCCAGAGGTGAAACGCCCCCGAACTTTTTCAAGGAATGCAGAGCCCGAGGAGGAAGATCACATGAATTCCCGGAGCCCAAGGAGGAAGATCCTGAGTGCAAGGAGGGGAGTTCTCATGAACTGCCAAGGGCTTCGCGTGAGCCAAGTCGGGGTAGATCCCGAGTGCAAGGAGGGGAGCTCTCGTGAACTGCCAAGTCGGGGTAGATTCCAAGTCCAAGAAGGGGGCTTCCATGAACTGCCGAGGGCTTCGCGTGAGCCAAGTCGGGGTAGATCCCGGATGCAAGGAGGGGGCTTCCATGAACTGCTGAAGGCTTCGCGTGAGCCAAGTCGGGGTAGATCCCGAGTGCAAGGAGGGGAGCTCTCGTGAACTGCCAGATCGGGGTAGATTCCAAGTCCAAGAAGGGGAGCATATCCTTGATCCCGAGTTAAGGGGGGAGTCCTTTGATCACCGAAGGCTCACATGGGCCGAGGGAGGAAGCTCTCGGGATTTACTCGAGGGGGTGACAGTGCGCCGAGTGCGGCAGTTGGCGCCGAACGCGCACTGTCGCGCATCACACATGGCTGTAGCAAGGCAAGCTCTCGGGTGCGCCAAACAGTCGGGATGATCTTTGTTGTGCCCCCTTGGAAATGCTCCCGAGCTGGGGACCTCACAAACCCGAGTAGCTTCATGCTGCGCTCCCTATCCGAGTTGGTGCTTAGATTGAAGGGGGCATGCTAAGGGATGCGTCCTTGCCCGAGTTGGTCCTTAGACCGAGGGATGTGCCATTCCCGAGGGGGTACTTTCCCGAGTTGGTGCTAAGATCGAGGGGGTCCACCCCGAGGACATCCTTGTCCGGGTTGGTCCAGGGACCGAGGGATGTGCCATTCCCGAGGGGGTACTTTCCTGAGTTGGCACTAAGATCGAGGGGATCCTCCCCGAGCAGATCCTTGCTCGAGTTGGTAGCGTGCTCCTCTTATGACCGAGGAGGTCCCAATGAACGAGTTTCTCGACTCGGGGGGGGCTAATGAGCCCCATGCTTCCCAAGGAGGTCTCACGACGCTACTCGGATGCCGAGTATGTCCAATTGTCGATACTTAGCCGTTTTTCAACTAAGTTAGTAGGACGCTCCTCTTATGATCGAGGAGGTCCCAATGAGCGAGTTTCTCGACTCGGGGGGGCTAATGAGCCCCATGCTTCCCCGAGCAGGTCTCACGACGCTACTTGGATGCCGAGTAGGTCCGATTGTCGATACTTAGCCGTTTTTCAAATAAGTTAGTAGGACGCTCCTCTTATGACCGAGGAGGTCCCAATGAGCGAGCTTCTCGACTCGGGGGGGTTAATGAGCCCCATGCTTCCCCGAGGAGGTCTCACGACGCTACTCGGATGCCGAGTAGGTCAGATTGTCGATACTTTGCCGTTTTTCAACTAAGTTAGTAGGACGCTCCTCTTATGACCGAGGAGGTCCCAATGAGCGAGTTTCTCGACTCGGGGGGGCTAATGAGCCCCATGCTTCCCCGAGGAGGTCTCACGACGCTACTCGGATGCCGAGTAGGTCCGATTGTCGATACTTAGCCGTTTTTCAACTAAGTTAGTAGGACGCTCCTCTTATGACCGAGGAGGTCCCAATGAGCGAGTTTCTCGACTCGGGGGGGGCTAATGAGCCCCATGCTTCCCCGAGGAGGTCTCAAGACACTACTCGGATGCCGAGAAGGTCCAATTGTCGATACTTAGCCGTTTTTCAACTAAGTTAGTAGGACTCCCCTCTTATGACCGAGGAGGTCCCAATGAGCGAGTTTCTCGACTCGGGGGGGCTAATGAGCCCCATGCTTCCCCGAGGAGGTCTCACGACGCTATTCGGATGCCGAGTAGGTCCAATTGTCGATACTTAGCCGTTTTTCAACTAAGTTAGTAGGAAGCTCCTCTTATGACCGAGGAGGTCCCAATGAGCGAGTTTCTCGACTCGGGGGGGCTAATGAGCCCCATGCTTCCCCGAGGAAGTCTCACGACGCTACTCGGATGCCGAGTAGGTCCCATTGTCGATACTTAGCCGTTTTTCAACTAAGCTAGTAGGACGCTCCTCTCATGACCGAGGAGGTGCTAATGAACGAGTTTCTCGACTCGGGGGGGGGGGGATAATGAACCCCATGCTTCCCGAGGAGGTTCATTTGTTAGCACTTAGCTATTTCCGCTAAGTGATAGGGTACTCCTGGCATGGCCAAGGAGGTACCACAAGAGATGTGCTCGACTCGGGGGGCTAATGAGCCCCATGCTAGGCCGATGAGGTTAATTTGTTTGCACTTAGCTATTTTCGCTAAGTGATAGGCTACTCCTGGCATGGCCGAAGAGGTACCACGAGAGATGTGCTCGACTCGGGGGGCTAATGAGCCCCATGCTAGGCCGAGGAGGTTCATTTGTTAGCACTTAGCTATTTTCGCTAAGTGATAGGCTACTCCTGGCATGGCCGAGGAGGTACCACGAGAGATGTGCTCGACTCGGGGGGCTAATGAGCCCCATGTGTTTGCACTTAGCTATTTTCGCTAAGTGATAGGCTACTCCTGGCATGGCCGAGGAGGTACCACGAGAGATGTGCTCGACTGGGGGGCTAATGAGCCCCATGCTAGACCGAGGAGGTTCATTTGTTTGCACTTAGCTATTTTCGCTAAGTGATAGGCTACTCCTGGCATGGCCGAGGAAGTACCACGAGAGATGTGCTCGACTCGGGGGGCTAATGAGCCCCATGCTAGACAGAGGAGGTTCATTTGTTTGCACTTAGCTATTTTCGCTAAGTGATAGGCTACTCCTAGCATGGCCGAGGAGGTACCACGAGTGATGTGCTCGACTCGGGGGGCTAATGAACCCCATGCTAGGCCGAGGAGGTTCATTTGTTTGCACTTAGCTATTTTCGCTAAGTGATAGGCTACTCCTGGCATGGCCAAGGAGGTACCACGAGAGATGTGCTCGACTCGGGCGGCTAATGAGCCCCATGCTAGGCCGAGGAGGTTCATTTGTTTGCACTTAGCTATTTTCGCTAAGTGATAGGCTACTCCTGGCATGGCCGAGGAGGTACCACGAGAGATGTGCTCGACTCGTGGGGCTAATGAGCCCCATGCTAGACGGAGGAGGTTCATTTGTTTGCACTTAGCTATTTTCGCTAAGTGATAGGCTACTCTTGGCATGGCCGAGGAGGTACCACGAGAGATGTGCTCGACTCGGGGGGCTAATGAGCCCCATGCTAGGCCGAGGAGGTTCATTTGTTGAGACAATCGACACTTGGATGTCGTGTGATCGCAAATGATACTTAGCCATTTTTTCGATAAGGCGGTCGGGACACTTCTCCGTGACCGAGGAGATGTTATTTGGAGAAGTTTTTTTTGCCTCGGGGGCCTAACGAACTCTACCATACCTTCGTCGAGTGTATTTATTGGACCAGCTGATGAGTTCAAGTAATTAGCCCCACGCTGGATGAACGGATAGGGTAGCCTCTTTCCTTCCCGAAGTGGTCGTCCAGCGGAACCTGAGAGAGGCTCCTGGTCTGGAGTACTATGTCTGTCTCGGGAGGGAGGGGGCGGGTTCAAGATTGCGGCTTGTCTCTAAGTGCCCTGATGTGCGGGAGCCCCATATGCTTCCGAGGCCGAGCTGGGTGAGCCTCCTGGGGGAACCGAGATGAAATTCCCGAGTTGGGGAGATACTCAATCCCCAAGTTGGGGGAAGCCCTAAAGTTCCCGAGTGGTGGATGCAATGTTGCCCATTTGATCTTGCTAGGTAATCGTGAAGTAGACCGAATCGATTCTCCGAGTTGGCCCTCAAGTTTCCCAAGTTGGGGGAGAGGGAGCCTCATATTACCCGAGGGGTATACGTGCGTGGCTACCGAGCCCAACTAGGCAACGAATTGGCTAGGAGGGGGACCGAGTTGTCTTTCCAAGTAGGTCTTTTTGCTTTCTCGAGCTGAGAGGAGTGAGTTCCCAAGTGCCCAAGAGTTACGAATGTAGGGGCTCGGAGGGCTAATGAGCCACCTATATTCCTGAGTTAGGTGTATGGAGAATACTTAGCTCATTTTTGCTAAGTGATGAGCTCCCTGGTGAGAATGAGAGGGTTACATACTCTCCGGAATCGATGCACCAACTCGGGGCCTAATGAGCCTTCCATGGTAATCCCGAGTTGGGTGTTGAGGTACTTAGCCAAATTTAGGCCAAGTGCTGAATCCCCTTGGCAAGGCTGAGAAGGGTGATGCACCAACTCGGGTGCTAATTGGCCCTCCATAATGATCCCGAGTTGGGTATTTCCCGAGCGGGTTTTGATGTGGGTTCTTAGCTATTTTGCTAAGTGGTGAGCTCTGTGGTTAGACTGAGAGGGTCACCTACTCTCCCGACTCAGGGGGCTAATGAGCTGTCCGATTTCCCGAGTTGGGTATATAGGATGTACTTAGCTATATTTGCTAAGTGTTGATCCCTCTAATGAGACCGAGAGGGTCACTATTTTTCGAAGACGTTCTCGACTTGGGGAGACTAATTAGCCTGGTGCTTCCCGAGGAGGCCTCTCTTGTCCGAATGATGCCACTCGAATGTCGAGTAGGTACCAATAAGCAATACTTAGCCACTTTTTTGGTTAAGTTTGTTGGGGCACTCCTCATGACCGAGGAGGTACCGTTGGAGTAGTTCTTGACTCGGGAGGCTAATGAGCCCCGTGTTTCTCGAGGAGGTTATCATTCTCTCAGGTTTCCTTTTGCTCGCCCATGTTGATCCGAGTCTTCATGTATCCATTTTTGATAGTGTAAGGCTTTTGATGTGTGCCTTTGAGGCAAATTTCTCTTTGGATCTTGTTAAATTGAACGTTATTTCCATGACCCGAGGCCGGAGGCCCTATACCGAAGGTGATTGTTCTGATCATGATTGTTGTTGGTGGACTCCCGGGAGGGAGCCTCTCCTTTTTGCTTCCATGATTTCTCGCCGATAGGCTTACAAATTTCTTTTCGTGCTGCCACCCAATATTAAATGTTGGGCAGTTCGTGATGATACCATGAAAGAGTCCCGAGAACCTGTTGAGGGCCCGAGTTGCAGGTTATTTCTTTGTGCTTGTTGGATCCGAGAGGGATCCCTTCACACTTTCTTCGAGGGCTTGTGATGTGCAAGTACTATCTGCGAGATACTTCTCCCTGACTTGCTTCAAGATTGTTGACAACTTGGCATGTGTCCTGCTCCATCTTACGCCGACTTGCTGTTGTGGAATCGCGGCATGCCGGATAGAAGCTCCTGAATACTTCGTTGAATGTCTAGTTGAACTGATCGACTATCCTCTCTGGGTTAGTCGTAGTGACTAACTGAGGTGGGTTCATAGGAAATTAGTTCCAGATGTTGAGGCTGTTCTGCTCATCCCGAGAGGTAGATCCCTCATCTTCCTAATGAGTTGGTTCCACACTAGGTGTGGTATGACGACAGGATGGGAGCTCTTCGGCCCAGGTGATAAGCTCTTGTCTTTCTTTAGTCGGGTGCCATGTTGCTCTCGGTATGTGACTTTGAGATGTAGCATCCCCACATACGGCGCCAAACTGTATCTGCCTAGAAACTGTCAAAGGTGAGTAGTGTTGAGAGTCTTGAAATCCCGAGAAGATCTGAGGTGCTGAGGAAGGGGGCTCCAACCATCCTGCAAAATACAAGGAAAACTGGCCCGGGAAAGCCCCTCCGACGCTCAAGTCAGTTGAGATTGAGGTAGAGAGAGAAAGTGAGTAAATGTAGAGAGAGATGCTCTGGTTTTTGTAGGTTAGAATTGAGTACCTTTGTCTGATGAGACAACCCCTATTTATAGAGGATGAGACCTCCAATAAATGGGGGCAATTTAGTCAGCTCCAGCCGGTGGAGGATTGTCTTCCCTTGATGCAGGGGTATTTTGGTAACTTCACCATAAATGGGCCAATCCAGGAAATGGGCCCAAACACCTACTATTACTACTACGAGTGTAGTAATGAGGATCCTGATCCCATAGTAGAAGGATTAGGTGAGAAGCAGAGGTTAGCTAGCTGGCATTGTGCCACAAATACTATTAGGTGAGTGAGAAACAGAGGTTAGCTAGTTGGAATTGCCACAAATACTCATTCAATGCAGGCAAAGGCAAAAGCCTAAGAAAAAAAAAACTCCTAAGAAGATATATCTATAAATCCCCCATTCATGTAGTTCACAAGTCAAACTACCACAATATCAAATTACACAACTCATAATGGCAGTCATATATTTGCTAATTTCATTTTTTCTCCTCCTCCCTATCTCAGCCAACCTCGATGAATTCTATAACCAGCTCACTGAAAAGTTCACACCTGTGGAAAGTTCCGGAGACATCAATTCACTATATCACATAATTGCCGAAAAGGATAAGTATGCAGGTGGAGGGGGCCTTGAGAATATCAAACGACTTAACCATCTTATAAAGAACAAACTTGTGAAGCATGTCTCTCCCGCAAGCTCAAAAGATAGTCACCTTTACCCAAACATAAATTTGGATTTCATAAATCTCACAGTTTTCCATAAATATGATGACATTAACGTCATCGGGAAAAAGATACCCTTATATTTCACAAATAAAGGGCCTCGGTCTGCTAGACTACAGAAAAAGGCACTACCAAAGTTGGTGAGCCCATATGCTACCCACCCGGATTTATGTGGACCCAAGGTGCAAGGAGAGGAGAGAACATGCGTAGACTCATTAGAGTCTATGATGAGCTTTGTCGCAGGATTGATGGGTAGCAATGTGAAACCTATCACTACCCCGGCTGGCAAATGGCAACTCTACACGATTGAAGGCCCAGCTAAGACAATACGACATCAACTGATCGGATGTCACAAGAAGGATTATCTTCCTTTTGCCACATACGGATGCCACTATATACCTAGGAGCCAGGTGCGCTTGGTGCCTCTTATCGGTGATGATGGAACCAAATTAGAAGCTATATCCATATGTCACATGGATACGTCTTCTTGGAATCCTCATCATCTCCTCTTTCTGCTTTTGAAGGCCAAACCAGGCCCTCCAGTATGCCATTTCTTGGCTACTGACGATATTATATGGGTCACTAAATAATGGAGTATGAGTTCTGATCGATCTTGTTGGTTAGTTAGTCCGAGTCTCAGTTAAAAAAGCTGCTGACGTATGGTATGGCAGTAGGCTTTAGTCTAATATGTATGCACAATCTAATCAATTAATAAAATTGCATTGGCTTACCTTCTATCATCTCTCTCTTTGACTTTTTTATATTAAATTATGTTATCTATGCCATTTTATGGCTACTAGACCCTTTGTTAATTTGACTCTTCAACCCCAAGTCAACCCCACCCGTACTGGGGTCACCTACTCATTCTCTCTCACCCATGTTCATCAATCATTACTTCAATTATAATTCCAAGGTTTTCTAGCAGCAAGATGTCATTAAAATTGCAGAGACAGAAACGAGGTAGGTGCGAACTTGTTAAAGGGCTTTGGAATTATATCAGGCTAGTTCAAAGATATTTAGGGTTAGATAATGGTATTTATTAAAAGTATTAGTACGAATTTTGAATGAAATAGTTAAAGAACGGTGATGGGTAAATGATCTTTTATTATGCTTATAAATTTTCAAATAAACATGTTCTTTTATGGTGCCTCTTTGTTCTTTTAATTTGAACATATAAAAGATCATGCACGTGTAATAAAAGAAAAAAAGTTTCCTCGTAATGATGTTCATCATGCACTAGTGTAGGACCAAAGTGTCGCATTAGTATGTACATGATAACATGAAGTCCAATAATAAGTAATAGTTCCTCATCCTCACCCAATGGCTAAGAAATTGGCTATATATAGTTGTTCATGAGTTCATCAAAAAGAGAATTACAAACAAAGATATGCCTGACAAAAACCATCAAATAGGGGTGGTTCACACCCTATATGGATTAGAAATGCAAGAAATTAGCAGATCTGAAAAAGAAATAGTGGGAGAAAATACAAGATGGATTACTTTGCAACTGGAAACCCAAGTTAAAGATCGGTTCAGGAATTCCAAGCTCAAGATGCATAATGTCACAAGACAAGTCTACATTTTATCACCACGATAGCAGCCTTTGGAGAGATCATATCTAAAACCAGATAACTCACTCCTGATACAATCAGCAAACTACATAGTTGAAAAATTTTAGAATTCTAGGAAGACTAGGATAGAAAATCTGAACAACCATGAACAAAATCCACAAGTCATTTATTTATCCTAAGTCCTATCTTCTACTGCAATCTACCTTCGTAGGGAGCAACAAATAAAATGGGAAGGTAGAAAGTAAAATCAGTGGAAAGTGAGTGGGAGAAAACGAAGTGGAGGAAGGAGGAAATGAGAGAAAAATTGAACAATCTTAGCATTGTGGTGCTCCAATCAACCATATACCTGACATATTGATTACTAGGGTGAATAAAAACAGTATTAATTTACCTTAAACCTCTATTTAGAGGTATACCAATCTCAAGGACCCTCATTGACACAAACCAAGAAAGAAGCATGTCTTTGATAACTTCATCAATCCGTTTTAGTGGTGGCTCAGGTGAAATATGATCAAAACAAGAACAAGGACTTTAGAACAACATATGCGAAAACCTACTTGAGTTAGCTGCTTGCTATGACGATTCCCACGCAAGAGAGTGATGTTGGCATGATACCTGTCAAAAGAGAAGAACACAGGTAACACGGATATGAGAAACCATGCTTGTATGAAGCACTTCTAAAGAAGACATTAAATTGAACAAAACAGTTTCACCATAGTGAGACCAAGGTTTCTATTTTGAAAGTAACAATTACCTTTTTAGGACGGTACTTTCATGTTTCACAACGAATTATTGTGAGACTGTATCGTTAAAGACTTATAGTCTCAGAATAATAAGCATAATCATAACTCAGGTTGAAGTAGTAACTGGTAAGGAACATATCATTCGAGAACTTTTCTCAAGGGGTTGATACAAATCCATTGAGGAATTACTGGAGAAGCATATAAACCCTCATGAGCAACATGGATATAAGGGCATGAAAAAAGAATGTATATACAGAATTCACTGCCAAACAGAAGCCAAATTACATCCCACATCATGATGAGATGAGATAACTGTGAAGCAAACTTCACCTCATAATAAGAGTCGTGAATCTCATTTGCTCCCCCCCCAACAAAAAAAAGATTTAACTCAAGAGATATCCATTTGAGACTTTGAGAGATAGCAGCATATAATAATACCCTACCTCCAACGTTCAAGCTCTAGAAATACCCAATTGCACATAGATACATCATTACAGCTACAAATAGGCTTGTTTGGTCCACAAACTCGGAAACCAGTTAAGCATAATTTTCTTACCAAACAAAGCAATCCTTTATTAATTATTGATATAATGAAGATAAAGTATAGCTCCTCAATTAGCCTAACCATCATCACCCAAAGCGCTAATCCTTTCTGACAATGTCACAGATTTGGCACTAGACTAACAATCCGCAAAAGGAAAAGATGAAGTATCCACTATCAAATTAAAGTACTACTTCAAATACTCTCCTGATTTCCCTTTACTTTTGTACAATTGTACCCTAGTGTACAAATTTTACTAGATAAATATCCTGCTGATAAATTCAAAGCAACAAACCGTAAACCCACCACCCCTAACATTCCGTATTGCATGAAAACTCAATCTTGACAATACCATTAGAAAAACAACGAACATACAGTCTTCTTTCTCCGATAATGCAAGAAATTAGCCATCAATAATAATCTTGACATACAAGACCAGTGTCGGATCCAAGAATTTACACATGATGCTAGGTCACTATTGACCACCAACCACTTCAAACCGATCTATAAATTAAAAACAAATACTTCAAACGAAATACTTCATTTCGAAAGTAATAATTATTCATATTACAGCTAGATAGTACCTTAAAATTATTATAATTCCTTAATCACATGCACAAATAGTATTCTCAATTCAAATAGAGATATTGCTTATGCATTGCCAATTCTATGTCTTATTTTTCTTATGTTTATTGTTTCCCTTTCTTCAAACACTACGTTCCTAACTTCCTATAGATGATCTTAGATTGCTAAAGCAACCATTCTTCATATAGAGAAAAGATCAAATACTTAAATAACCATATCAGCCACCAATATAATATACCTTTCTACTTCTTCTCGCAGAACCATAATTCATAGCCTCCTGCCTGTGCCCCAGCTCGGCCTTCTCTACCAAACATAACCAACTTAGGCCATGTTCTTTTGAACTTATTTTGGCTGAAGTGAACTGAACTTATTTTATTTTTGCTGAACTGAACTTATTTTTACTTATTTTTGCTGAATTGAACTTATTTTTACTTATTTTTGCTGAACTGAACTTATTTTGTCTGAAATGAACTTATTTTTGCTGCACTGAACTTATTTTTACTGAACTATACTGTATTAACATAATATTATCAATACTTATTGTTAAAATAATCAATATATATTAACATAATATTATCAATACTTATTATTATTATTTTACTATTTTATAATAATAAATAATAAATAAATAATAATAATAAATAATAAATAATAAATAATAAATAATAAATAATAAATAATAAATAATAAATAATAAATAATAAATAATAAATAATAAATAATAAATAATAAATAATAAATAATAAATAATAAATAATAAATAATAAATAATAAATAATAAATAATAAATAATAAATAATAAATTATAAATAATAAATAATAAATAATAAATAATAAATAATAAATAATAAATAGTAAATAATAGATAATAAATAATAAATAAATAATAAATAAATAATAAATAAATAATAAATAATAAATAATAAATAATAAATAATAAATAATAAATAATAAATAATAAATAATAAATAACAAATAATAAATAATAAATAATAAATAATAAATAATAAATAATAAATAATAAATAATAAATAATAATAATAATAGATAATAATAATAATAATAATAAATAATAAATAATAAAT
This sequence comes from Beta lomatogona, assembly GCA_947646795.1. Taxonomy (NCBI): domain Eukaryota; kingdom Viridiplantae; phylum Streptophyta; class Magnoliopsida; order Caryophyllales; family Amaranthaceae; genus Beta; species Beta lomatogona. Next base: position 2,555,690 of record CANSNZ010000988.1, read on the forward strand.
AATAAATAATAATAAATGAAAATAATAATAATAAATAATAATGAATAATAATAATAATAATTAATAATAATAATAAATAATAAATAATAAATAATAAATAATAAATAATAAATAATAAATAATAAATAATAAATACTAAATAATAAATACTAAATAATAGAATATAAAAAAATTAAAAAAATGAATAAAAAAATAAAAAATAGAAATTCATCATTATTATTAATAATAATAACAATATTAATAGTAATATTGAAAACAAAAATAATAATTATAACATTAGATAAGACTGAACTTATTTTTGATGAACTGAACTTATTTCTGCTGAATTGAACTTATTTTTGCTGAACTGAACTTATTTTTACTTATTTTTGCTGAAAATAAGTCCAAAAGAACAGGGCCTTATAAACTCCAATTTCGATTCACTATAAACAAATCCCCAAAGAAAAAGTTGTAGTGAATACATTCATCACAATTTCTTATGCAATGAAATACTGAAATACATAATTCGCAATTTCGCATACCCTAGAGTAGCAACAACGAATGACCTTGTGCTGAACATTCATCTTTCCTCCATTTCTTCCTCACCACTATCTCCATCTTATTCTTCTTCATCGTCTTCGTCTCTCTCCTTCAAGGGTTTGTCTTTATTGATTTCATCATGTGAAATTCAAGCTACCCTGCAACAAACATAAATTGAGCCAGTCGGAAACCATTGAAATTCAGCAACAAAACAAAGATTTTGCCGAAATTTGCACCGCATTTTTAAAAAATACGTTGCAAAATTGCTGAAATACCTCAGTAATAACTACCAATCTTCTTCCTGATGTACAAACTCCATGTCCTCTTTTTTTTGTCCTTTCCTCTTCTTGTACAATGAGCATTCTTCTAAGTAAATTCGAAGGTGCACATGGTTAGGGGTGTAGATGCGAGCAACAGGTGATAGCCTAGTGGTGTTGGCATCACCTCCGATCCCAGATATCCTGGGATCGAGTCTCACCCCTTACAATGAAGGATCCCCAATTTCCCCCTCTTTGCAAGGGACTTCATCTCACCTTAAAAAAAAAAAGTTAGGGGTGTAGATGGACTGTGAATGTCCAGAGTCCAATTCAGTCCAATCCAAACATATCGAAATGGACCAGATTGAAAAATATTTGGATTGGACTCAGATTCAAATTTTCGATATCTATACAAATATATTAAAAGGTGTGCGTGACACCGTCGATGCGCCACGTGACACCCCCCTCCTACCACCAGAATTTTGCCACATGTTTATTACCCAACAAAGTCAAGTGGTCATTATTTAAAAAATAAATATGCCGAAGCCTGAGCTCGAACCGCTCACCTTATGTAGGGATTTCCAAGTAATCACCATCTGATCTAACATTTTTTTAGTGCTTCATGTTTCATAAAATTACAGATACGGTTTTAATTAGTAATATGGCAGTCAAGAGTCAAGACCTACTTCGACACTTCCAGCCATAAACGTAATAACTTATCCCCTCCATCTCCCCTTTTGAAATCCACCATGAACAATAAAGTAGTCTTCTACTTCGTAATTAATTGCTTGCGAATTTTTCTTGCTTCTAATCAATCTTATTGTTGCTGTTGGGGAATACGAATCAAGCAATGGAGTTCAAAGTTCAGACTTCGGAGGGCAACGCCATAAAGGTTAGTGAAATTGTTAATCTTAGCAAAAAAACCCAAATTAATTCACGAATCACTCTTAAATCCTCTAAGTATTCTCATCGCACATTGAAGTTCAATTATAAATTTAATAATTGCGTAATTTTTATATAACGAAAAGGGTAATTGTATGATCCTTTAACTTTTGTTGTTCCTCTTCAAGAAGGTATTATCTAATCTGACATTATTTTTTTGGGTTTTTGGGATAGATGGAACTTTATCTTTCAATTCTCTTTTGTTTATTTAACTGATTGGTTTTCTGTTTGTTTTTTTTGGCAGAGGGCAAAAAATTTCAGGGTCCTTCACTTTTTCACTACTATTAGAAGCCAGTAAGCAAATACCCTTAATTATATCTCGCTTAATTTTCTTTAATTTTGTTCTGATTTCATGTTCAGTTTTGTGGGTTTTGACTGTTCATTACGGTCTTTGACTTTTTTATAAAATGTGGGTATACAATAGATTAAGGGTTGATGTTGTTGTTGGTCTTATTGAAGAAAAACAAATTAGATTAGTCACGTTGATGGTGTCAAAATGAATGAACTCGAGGAATGTGGTAGACAAATGTATCCTGGTTTTTGCAAAGTTTATAACAAGTTCTGGGAATCAATATCATTTTAACATATCATGGAAGGTTTTATCCTTTTATTGGTATCCTCAAAGTTCACACTAACTGAGATTTTTTGTGGTTGAAAGGATGTAGATATTTCAGATGTCGATACTTCTGATACTTTTTGCCTAAAATAGTAGACATTGAATGGGAGATAAGTAAAATGTATGTAATGGAAGAACGAAAGAAAAAAGAAATAGGTAAGAGATATTATGCACACAATTTCTTTTGGACTGAATGAAAATTTAGTTCAGTTCAAGTTTATTCAGTTCAGTTCAGTTGGTTTTCTCTCACAGTTTTTATTTTATTTAGTTCAGTTCAGGTTTATTCAGTTCAGTTCAGTTCAGGTTTATTCAGTTCAGTTCAGCTCAGGTTTATTCAGTCCAAAAGAACATAGCCTAAGAGAATTAAGCAATTAAAAAAGAAAGAAAGAGAGAATAACATAGTGTAAGGCTGGAAGATCTTTGCAAGTGTATCATGCAGAAATTATACCAAACCTTTTATTGTATTTTGTATCAAATGAATTGTGGAAATTGGAAAAGCATGATATGATTTCTTGAAATTTGGGAAATTACAGGGAGAGGAAGTTGTGGTTATATGCAATAATTTGTTTTCTTGCCTATAGGATCTTATGGCAGTAGTTACGAATTTTATAGGACTTAATATTTGAACTACATGGCAGTATCTAATCACTTTAACTTTAGTGATTTAAACTGATTTTCGTTGATAAAATCATCATTTTGATGATTTAAAGTATGCAGAGCAATGATTTTGTGGTTTCTATTTTCTGGTATATAGGTGATATTTTTACTATCACTATGTAAGTGGGTAATGTTTTGAAGTAGTCAAAGTGGTTTAAGTTAGTGTTAGTGTGTTAATGATTTAGACATTAGTGGGTAATGTTTACTTATTTTTTTTAGGAGCATGATGTTAGACGTGGGAATGTTCCACTCCCTGTTCACGTTTGGCAATTTATGTAGTGCCTTTTAAAGGCCATTATTCTTAGTGAAACTGATTTCTGCTGATAGAAACTATTTTTTTTGTTGATTAAGTATGTTTTTAACTGATTAAAACTAATTTTTACTTAATATTAATTGTTTTTATAAGTTGAAGTGACTAGGGTTTTATCATGTTTCATATAGTAGTATACTAGAGCATGATGAAAGTGAATTACATGATTCATTACCAATGAAACTTTTGCCTTTTCTCCTCTCTGGTTTTCTGTATTCTTTTTTTATTTCTCTGTTTCCTCTTTCTTGCTTCTTGTGGCTAAGACAAATGTTTACGAGAAACTGAGGGAATATGTTTTCCTGTTGGCTGGGGGATGAAGAGTGGTAGAGATCCTTCCTGGTTGTAGACATCTATACCAGATTCCCAAGCTAATAGTGTTAGCTGTTGCTGGTGGTAATAGTGGTTGGCGTGGCCATGTTGAACATCCTTCTCCAATGTGCTTTCGAATTGAAGGTCATAGTAAATGATAGAGATGCATTAATTTTTTTTTTTGATGAATTTGTATGCACGCAAGTTATAAGAAAGCGATTTTGCCACCATCATCTTCTTCGTATGTGTGTGAATTTTATTGACAAAAAATGGGGTTATTAAAAAATCATGTTGAATCAAATGCATTATCTTATGGAGATGGTCATAGGTAGCAATTTTTGGAGTTTCTCACTCTTCTGAACTAAACTTTGGAAAAGATATACATAGTACCCTTTTTCTTCCGAGTAGTAATGTGTTTAGTTATGTAAGGTGATTGAAATTCCCTTGGTTTCCCTTTTTTTCTTTCTTGATGGAAACTGTCAAAAGGGAGATGTCATTCGTTCAGAGTCAAATAGCTACATGTCTTGTTCAACAGTCTACCTATTTTTCTTTGGGTCATCCTCTAGCCAAATTTACTTTCTAGTTTCAGGATTGATGTTTAATTCTAACTCCCAATTGCTTAGTCGAATGCACTCTAGCTTGTGTACTCTTTTGATGCATATAATTTCTTGGGGAATTTTATATAGATGTAGTGCCAGATTGACAGTAAATACCATTATGCAAGTAGTAAAACTGGTGCCAATAATATATATTCATGAAAAAATTTATGTGGAGTCACTGTTTCAGTTTTCACACCTCAATAAAACAAATATAGGGTGAAGCAAATGAGGCCTAAAATGTAACTTTCTTTTGTGTGGTCAAAAATGAAAAAACTATATACAAAGGGGGAAAGAATTTGAGTTCAATTTTTAGCAGGTTTATACATTTGATCTGCACTCTTTCAGTCTCTAACCCAAAATGTCTCTATATTGCTTTTGACGTGCTCCTAAAATGAAATATAATGTAGAGAATAATGTGAAATTAGTTAGCTACATATTGTGACTTTATTAACTTTTGTGTTGATTGCTTGCTTACCCTATTCTAATGGTTTCCTAATTGATTATATAACTGATGCATTAGCAACAAGTTTTTTGATAAGTCATAAGTGTTGGTGATTATAAGAATATTGTAATGAAATTAACCTAAAATTGACTTTAGTCTGCACAACTTAATGTATGAGTGCGACTCTTTTGAATACAGAAACTTTGGGTGAATATTAAACACATAAATCAACACACGTTTGGATTCATCATAAGGTATTTCATTTCCTTCAACTAATATATTTCGTTTGCTTTCTTTTGTGTGATGCTAAGTTGGAAATTAGCTTCTATACTGAATTCACCCACTGTCTTCTTGAATATATTATTATGAGATAATTTCTTTTGTGTGATGCTAAGTTGTAAATTGGCTTATATATTGAATTTACCCACTGTCTTCTTGAATATTATTATGAGAGAATAGAGGTAGGAAGGGGATTGTATTATGTATGACATTTCATCTTCTACATGGTTTTAATATTTGAGGTATGTCTTTGACTTTCTTGAATCTTCTTGAGTTTTCATAACCGGGGGGAGGGGTTGGGGGTGTTAAGATATTGGGATCAATTTCTTAGTTTTGGCTTCATATTTTTGTTTCTTTTATAGGATGTTTTAGGTCTATTGGTACAACTTACAACATCTGTGCTTATGTGGTCATCATATGCGGTCATCTGTTTGGACGATATATTGTTTTCACAGGGTTAAAGTTGTCCCGGTTAATAAAAATTGTGTCATTGTTCCAAATCAATATCGACTCCATACAACACAAAGAAACTAAGATCCACAACAGTGATATAGTTGATTGGATGTATCCCAAGGCTTTTTACAAGTTGGTTTCCCTTCAATCAATAAAAGTCTGTAATTATAATGACACCAAACTTTTACATACATTGTGCATCAAATTTTGTAACAAATCAATTAGACATACTATTTTCCCTCTAACGTGTTGATTCTTAAAATATATATTGTAGATATTTAGGGGATTGTCGTACATGCAGGTAATGCAATTGTTTGTGACGATGACGCAACCTGTATGCAAGAGGTTGTTGTTCTAGATAGAAGGTGTTCACACTTATATTTATTACTTTTTTTATTAGTTTCATATTGAGTATTGATTATCGATATATTCAAATTTATTATTTTTGATACTATAATGATTTATTTTCAACTTGAAATAATGTATTTTCCCATCTTCCAATGTTGATGCAGCTGCGTTGCTGTTAGATTGATTCTTATGAACCAAATTGTTAGTGAATATGAAAACGAGGTTCAACAAAGTGGTGGGCAGTATAACACACTATTGGCTTGTGGGGTGTATGTTAGGAAAATGAATGGTGCGCTTTGTACACAAATTAAAATGATTTTCTGAAAAGCGATAATAATGGTTTTCTTAAAAGTGATAATATTAATTATCTTTCGTAATTTTTATAGCTGAGGTTTTAATTTAAATTTCATGTTCAATTTCAGCTTATTTTCTAATCACAGGAAGATACACAAGGTTATTTATCAATCCAGATAATGTAGATGCATCAACTATATTGGATTGGTAATGAAGAAACGCAAATTTATTACATTTAATTTATTAAATTTTATCTATATATATATATATATATATATATATATATATATATATATATATATATATTTATAATCATTGTCCTGTGGTTAATAATCAGGTTTGTCTGTGATAATTTTGCCAAGAGGAAAATGAAGTGGTTTAATAATTGTGGACTATCAATAAATCAGGCATTGTTAACTTCAAATGCAATCCGGACTACTGTAGCGAGCTACAAACGAAAAAGAAAAGTATGTGATACACAATTATTTACGTCGGAATCATTTTCTTGGAGAATTTTACTTTTTGTATCTAAATTATTACTATTTTGATTAATACGCAGGGAAAGCACTATAGAATGGTTGGGAGATTAATTGATATCGATGTTGATAGTTTTACATAGTATGATGCTTGCACCTTTTGTGGACTTGATATACACATGTTAGTGAGCATATCATTTGTAGTAATTGTGACAAAGAAAAACCTCCAACAACTATTAGGTACTCTTGTTTTTTATACTATTTGGATATAAATTTTAGGATTTTTTAACTACAATAATACAAACTTTGGCCCGTTCTCTCGCAATAATACAAACTTCTGATTATTTTTTAATAATACAAACTTTAGGCCAAAATTCCTCCAGTAGGTCAATACCGGTTGTTGACTTGTTGTAGGAGGTAACTAAGCTGACGTGGCACCTCTAGGACACGTGTCGCTTTTTTATTGGCTGATTTCTTAAGTTTTATTTAAATTTCAAAAAAAGAAAAAAAAACAATTTTCCTTTTTTTTCTTCTTTCTTCTCTCCTGCTCCGGTGCTCCCCCCCATTCTTTTTCTCACTCCCCCCACCCCCACCCCTGGACCCCGCCCCCTGCCCTCCCCGCCTTCCGACGACCAACCCCTAGCCCCTCCCCCCCCCCTCCCTACCTTCCGACGACCAACCCCCGCCCCTTCCCCTCCCCCGCCTTCGACGACCAACCACACTGCACCCCTCCGGCGGCCACCTCTCGGCCCCTCCCCCCACCCCGAAACAATTTCGCACCCCTCCAACAACCAACCCCCATTTATGGCCCCTCCCCCACCCCGAAACCACACGCACCCCTCCGACGACCACCCTCGGCCTCTCCCCCACCCCGAAACAACTCCGCACCCTCCCCTGGACCGTTTCTCTATCTTCCTCCTCCCCCCATCCCCTCGCCCACCCCCACCCCTCGGCCCCTCCCCATCCTACGAAACCCCGAAACCACTCCCCATCCCTCCCCCCCCCGAAACCACTCCACACCCCCACCGCGAAACATCGAAATCGGCGCGAGAGCGTAAGAGAGGACACCGGAGTAGCGAACGACGACGGATTGAGGGAGAGAGAGGGTGTGGAGTGGTTGTTTTCGGGTGAAGGAGTTGGGTTTTGTGTGGTTTCGGGTGGGGTGGGGTTGTTTTGGTTGGTGCTTTTGGGCGGGGTGGGGCTATTTTAGGTGGTGGCGGGGTGGTTTTAGGTTGTGGAGTAGTGGTGGGGTTACTTTGGGTGGTGGTGGCAAGTGGCAAAGTGGTGGTGGTTGGGGTAAGGGGTGGGGGTTTCGGTTGGTTGGGGGGGAGGAAGAGAGAGAAAATTTTTGGGTTTTCTTAAAAAAGTTTACCTGTTTTTACGGGTTACAAGTCAACTTGACCTCTTGGAGGAATTTTGGCCTAAAGTTTGTATTATTAAAAAATAATCAGAAGTTTGTATTATTGCGAGAGAATGGGCCAAAGTTTGTATTATTTCAGTTAAAAAATCCTAAATTTTATAATTGTGTCAAAGTTATAATTACTTTTTATTAACCTATTTACTAACTTTATATATTTGTTTTCTATATTTCCACGATAAAAAAAAGTGTTTCTGGATATATGACTATAATCGATTCTACCGGTACTGTAACAGCGCGCTCCAAATAGCAGGTTAATTAAGACCTAATACTGATAATTACGAAGTTAAGCTGCTAATTAAAGAGACTGTACTGTTAGGGCGGATTTCCGCACCTTCCCTGCTAGGGAAAATTAGGAAATCGCATAGTATCCAAGCTTATTATGAAACTAAGTTATAATAAATTAGTTATTACAATATGTTTTGAGTATTTAGATTACAAATCGAAAATACATGTTTAACTTGCCAAAAAAAATTATATAAAACAGATTATCTCATAGCAGCGGACTAAACACATTGATCATGGCTTCACATTCGCACACTTGAGCTAACTCGAACATTCTCTCTAATCCTGCAAAACAGATGAATCTGCCCCCCACCAAGACAGGTTTATAGAACAAAATTGGTCAGCTTACGCTTGTACACAAGTCCCACCGGTTCCAAATTAATAAGGTGGCTGAAATTACGCAATCGTATCTTATACTCAAAGCGTAAACTCATAATTTACGAGATACTTTTACTCTTATTCACAAATACGTTAATACTTGCTCAGAAATACGTTGGTTCTTTCCTGTAAACTTCCATAGAAATACTTTTGCATTAACTGGAGAAATTTTCAAGAATTATCTCAAGATAACACACATCATTCTCCATATATAACACAAATAATAATCTTAAACTTATCACAAGTCATAGCATAACTCCAGGGAAGGAACACAAATGGAGAGGGCTAATCCACAACTCCATACTTTTGAGGGACGTCTCCCCACCTTTCTTATTTCCTGCTTGCAAGGCTTCTAGGTCATGACCCTTCATAACAGAGCAATACCTGCTCCGGAGCAATACCCGCTCTAAACACATAATGAGCAAACCCACTCTACAAATGTTGTTCACTTCCCCTTATAAAGCAAAACTTGTCATCATACAAATATATTTATACTCAATACTTGTACTTAAATACTTATACTGAAATACTTATACTTTTATAACTATATTCAAATAACTTACTTAAAAACAAGCTTGCTATGTCATGTTCCACTGTTTTTGCAAAAATGACTTAACAATCAGGTCTCGAAAGGATGTTGAGATTAGTTGAAGTGACTAAAGGTAGTGTTTATCATGACAAGGCAGCATGTAAGGGTTTTATAGAACTGCTCTTAAATATATGGAAAGGTTATATCACACAAGTAAACATATGTCAATGTTATGGTTTTCGGTTTTGTGTTAAAGGATAGCGGTTTCTATGCAAAAAATTCACTTGTAACTCTTGTGTTTTGCCAAAGTTTTGGTTAACAAATTATTATATGAATAGGGCAGTAGGTGTTCATCACTCAAAAGCATTTTAGAACCAAAGGAACAAGGGTTTATTAAATCAGAAAGCAATTAAGCGAAAATCGGGTTTTAAGTGTTCTTTACTTCTCAAACGGAGGGTGTACATGGCATATGATGGGAAAAACGAAACAAAGTTTTATCTAATAATAAAGATATGAAATTTCCAGGAGTATATCATGAAAGACCATCATCATTTGAGGAAATTAATCAAGGTACAACCAAGGTAGCATCAAGGTTCGATCGGTTTTAGAGGAACCTGACATGCAACGATTTATATCTCTGAAATCATTACCAAAAATTCACACGCGATACTTTGAAACCAACTACTTTCAACTTATCTATAAATCAGCATAAGTTCTTCACAAAATATGGTCGAACATCCCACAATTTCCACAAAACAAATGATACACAAATAAACTAAGAAAGTATGGTTTGAAGGGTGGTCTTTGTGTACCTTACTCCGGTGTTTAGGAATCAAATCTCCTTCAACAACTTTTAGCTCTTCTCCGGCAACTCCATAAGACCTTAAATAAAACATTCATAACTTAAAATTCAGCAATTAGCCCAAAGTAATCAAGTTTCATTCTTATAAACCTCATAAGTGTTGTAATTCAGCAACATCTCACCTTCCTTGACTTTCTTTGATGTTATTGATGTGAAACCTCAAAACTATCGATTGCCCAGTATGAAGAACAACTTGAGGAACCTAGGAAAGCAATTGCATGTAAGATTTGAAGCAAGAATTCAAAGGAAACAAGCCGCTAAAGTGCAGCCACAAACTCGCCAGAAATAGCGTGAGGAAGGAGGAGAGAATGTGATGTGTTTTTTGTTGTGTTTTTGTGAAATAAATCTGATGAAATGAATTAGGGGGCTTGGTCACATATATATAGAGAATGGGTAATGGCAAGCTCGTGATTTTGATTTAGTAATGAGGGTAAAACCGTCTTTTCACAGCTTAGGATCATTCCAGAATTTTTCTGATTTTACTTAATCCTTAACCTTCTATAATTAAGCTCTAATCCTTCATTATACTTAAACTAAATCCTCAAAATATGTCTTATAACTTAATAAAGATATTTTGGCTCAATTAGCCCTTAAATCTTAATTACTGAGTATCTCAAACACAATACCAATAATAGCTCAAAGTCTCAAAATTTCAGAACAATGCTCAACGTTATTAACGTAATTCGTTAATAACTTATCTTAACTCATAATTTGCATTCATAATCACATAATAACATATAATATTAGATTCACAGACAAGCTTCACATAGGGACTATTCACAATTTTCTTATTCCTCAAAGACGCAATTGATTAAGTACTGATTAGTATGTTAACGTATCTCGTTTATCTTAATGATATCGTCTTAAAAAGTGAGGCTATTACACTCTACCTCCCTTAAAGAAGTTTCGTTCCGAAACTTATATTGTACCTTAGATTACTAAGGATACCGATCTCGCGTATCTAATTTGTTCTCACATGTTGCTTTTTCTAGTTCCACAGTTGGTTCTTAGATCCTTGGCTAAAGTAATGTCGGCCTTGTAATACTTTTCTTTTTATCAAGAGTCTTAATGTAACATTACTTAATTCTTAACCCAAAGTTTCAAAAATTTTATAACATATACCCAAATCTCTTAAGGTAACAATATTATACAACTTCTTCCAGTAATCCAGAGGAGAACATGAGTTACAAATCCATTAACATATTTGATTGGTCATAACCATTTAGTGCAACAAATCGCAGAACTTAAGTTTGTTCTCTTTAAGTCACTTAAAAGGGAACAATCCATATAGAACATATCATAATTCATATTGCTTTAAAATCACACTCATAACGCTTGTATGATGGCAATTAACAACCAAATGTGACAATCATAATTATAACAAACACCTCTCGGAGTATTCGTAAATTAACCATATTAGTTCTTGAAACAAAGGTTAAATACCTATAAACTGAACTATCTCCATTTCTTCCTCGAATTTCTCGCACTTGCTTCTTAGTCTCATGATCATACATGCCTTATGGGAATTCCAGGCTCACGTCATCCCAACTAATAAGTGTTCGACCTTTATCTCCATATAGAGCTTTATACAAAGTTATGCTCGATTGGTAGCTTTTGCTATAGAAGAACTCCGTCCATGCTAATTTACCTCTCCATGAACCCTTAAATTCCAATAGATGAGCTTGCAACATATCTTTCAACATTTGATAAAACACCCTATTCGCTCATGCCACTTTTCCCCTCACACTTCCCTTCTTGGCAATTTAAGTATTATGCGACATATTGCGGCACATCTTGCTTCAACTCTCTTCATCAAGAATACCTCTTTATATCCTAAATCATCACGCCCCTTTAAAGATGAACTGAGTGCACCCTGCTAAGCGCCTCCCTCATAATCATGTTTTTCTTTTTTTTCTTTTTTTTTTAGCTTTGAATTATCGGTACACCCACTTTCCTATGTATATGTAGGCTTTCACAATCATATACTTGGAAATCCGTTATCTAGCTTTCCCTATCTTTGACCTTAGCTCAAGTTTTCTCAAAAGGAATACTTTTATCACAAAACATTTAGTTCTCCTTGTAGATCTCCTTCCTTACTTACATTCAACTCCAATTGCATTACTTTTTATATAACTCCCATGATATCGAAATGATGACATCATTTCCCTGAGGTTTTCTTTTTCAAAGCATCTACTACCCCATCTGTCTTCCCCGACGGTACTAAATGTCTACATCATAATCCTTGGGCAATTCTAGCTACCTTCACTATCTAACTTTCATCTCTTCCTAAATAAAGATATGCCTTAAGTTTTGATGATTAGTATACACCTTTCAGGTTATTTAATTTAATAAAACCTTTAAGGCAAATTCCTTAGCTTCCATTCCAGATCATGCTCAAAGTAATTTTGTTATGGTTTGAACTACCTAGAGGCTCAGGCTGTCACTCGCTGATGCTACATTATACATGTCAAACTTTCCTGAGAAACATAGCGATACACTTTAAGTCCTTCTGTCCCCGAAGACGAAGCTAGAACTAGGCATTGGTTAACCTTTTCTTCAACTTCTGGAAAAACTTCCGCGCCATTTTCCGACCACTCGAACTTTATTCTTTCCTTAATACTTCTTTAAGACGCGCATCCTGATTCTTTGAACATACCAAAATATCATCTACAAAAATTGTCATAATTTAGTCTAATAAAATTTAGAATATCACTACATCGTATTTACGAACGCTACTGGTGCATTACTAAGCTCGATCGGTGTTTTCACAACTCATAGTGACCATAACCCATCCTAAATGTCATATTCGAAATATTTTCCCTTGCTGCGTGCATCTAGTAATATTCCTGATCTTAGATCTACTTCAAACACCCCAACTCCTTTTAATTGATCGCATGAATCATCTATTCGAGATTACGAATTCCTATTCCTAAATGTAATCTTAATTAGTCTACTGATTATCTTCACATAATTCCATTGATTCATCTCCCCTTTAGAAACATTGGTCGAATATAATCCTTTTGCACTATTCTTTTAACTACGTCATTAACCAGCCATCTTAGCTTTAAAAGTAGGCGTGGTCCCTGCCACCTATCATATATAAAAATCGATCACCTTATATAATCGCAATGCTCGCAAATTCTCGGATAATACATCTGGGGAATCATCAACTACCGATGTTCCTTCCATCCTCCATTACTTCCTTATGATTCTCTACTATTTGAATTATGTAATCAATACCTTCCCGTAACGCATCTCCATTTATCACCTTGCTCTATTCTTCCAAGCTTGACGAAACGACACACCCTGTTATATAATATTATCTTTGCTTGGTTCTTTCTCAGCCAAGACATCCTCCAAAATTATATTATAATACTCCAAATCGAGAAATATTAAACCCACATGCAACCTTGACCCTTGCAATCTAAAGTACACAATCTCTAAATAATCATTTACAACAACTCGGTCCTCTATCAGACATATAAGTTGTCATAATGAAGTTTAACAAAAACACAATGGAGATACATAAATGCACGGTCCCCAAACACAATATATTAGCTAAGGCTTTACAATTTTTTTCCCCCTGAAACCACATCACTTGAAATCTCCTGCAACTCTGGTGTAACTTCGACTTCCCCTCGAAGTTTCCATCTTCGCTTCTTGATTCCCCCGTCCGTAAATCTTCCTTTTCTTCAATGTTCTTTTCTCTTTTTTTTTTCAAATTTCCATCCGCACTTACTCTAGAGCACAATCATATGACTTCCCCAAGGTCAGATAAGACCCAATTCTCTTGAGTTTCAGTTCCTCAAAACAATGTCCGACTTCCACCTATTTTTTTCATGACAATATTCAACTTACATATTTGAGGAAATCATATGCCAAATCCATTATATACAGATTCCATTCTAATAAGTAATATCAAAATTTCAACTTCCAAAACGATTTCCGTACTGCAAAACATATAAGAGAAACATATAACTTATTCGTATTCAAGTTCATTTCACAATCGAAACTTATAACATAGCCAACTACAACACATGTTATTGGAGGTATACAAGTTATTTATAAAACAAATCACAAAGTACTTGTAACTAACATATATAAACTCCAAAAGTTTAACCTGGTCAATTCCCCATCAGAATCTGTAACGCCCTGATTAGGTTATTACACAATCATATTGATTCTTATATTACCGAAATGATATCCATATTTTCGGAGTTACTGCCCCCATTCCTTCTACCTGGATAACCATATTACATCCTGACAAATTGTCTACGACAATTATTATTATATGTTAATAAAATTTACTCCATATCACCCTATCATACATAAATATATCTGGATTTAGCTATTTACCTGAAACTTATACTCCAATTACTTACACTCATTATCCATATTAATCTCTAATCCATAACTTACAGTAGTACTTCTCAATGTTTGAAAATGTCCATATTACTCCTAACTCCATACTCGTTCCTTTATAAACTCGTAACAATAAATTCCTAGCTCTCCATTTACACCCCTAGCTTAATGCAAAAATAAAGCTTACTTAAATAATACCAACGTAGCTAGTTTGAGTTTACATCCTCATATATACACTCTTTGTTCCAATTTATCCTCATAGTTTCACAACAAATTTATTTATAATTACATCCATAAAAGAAATACTAACACAAAGCTTTAGTACAACCAATTATCTTCCACTCCGTCTTTCTCTCCACGAGTTTTACATTCATACATCGTTCCATGGTGAGAATTGTCTGGTATGGCTAACCCCGCCTCTGGCACTCCAGAGTATCATTGATCTCACCTTTGTTTCTTCCACAACATTTCCAACCTTAACAAACTCTTATCCTTATTGTTCATAATTACATCATAACCTTGAATCGCTTCAGTAAACCTATACAATTCTAACAGATTCTATTAGACTTGACGAAAACTAGCCCATGGCTCACAAATCACATTGGCTTAAGTCCCTGGTTTCCTTTAGTGGCTCCTACAAGCCTTTATAACCTCTTTCTATCCTCAGACTGTGACCTAGTGCCTAACTAGCATGGTCAACCGCATCATTTACCATTTATCGACAACATAATAGGTGTCGAGTCCTCCTTTCATAAGCATATTCTCACTTACGCTTTAATGGAATCTACTCAGAACCATTTATACCCAAATCTCATATCATTCACATACACATTCTTACACATAAATTCACATAGCACAAACATAATCACACACATATATTCACAAATGCTTTGAAAACTTCTATATATATATATATGAATTGGCTTTAATTTTCCTTTCTTAAGAAAATACTTATGTAAACACTCTTATTGTTTCCAAAACTTGAAAATTAGAAATACTTAATTTTGGATTTCGAAAACCTTGGCTCTAATACCACTTGTAACATCCCGCTCCAAATAGCAGCTTAATTAAGACCTAATACTGATAATTACGAAGTTAAACTGCTAATTAAAGAGTCTGTTAGGGCGGATTTCCGCACCTTCCCTGCTAGGGAAAATTAGGAAATCCCATAGTATCCAAGCTTATTATGAAACTAAGTTATAATAAATTAGTTATTACAATATGTTTTGAGTACATAGATTACAAATCGAAAATACATGTTTAACTTGCCAAGAAACATTATATAAAACAGATTATCTCATAGCAGTGGACTAAACACATTGATCATGACTTCACATTCGCACATTTGAGCTAACTCGAACATTCTCTCTAATCCTGCAAAACAGATGAATCTGCCCCCACCAGGACAGGTTCATAGAACAAAATTGGTCAGCTTACGCTAGTACACAAGTCCCACCGATTCCAAAATAATAAGGTGGCTGAAATTACGCAATCGTTATACTACAAGCGTAAACTCATAATTTACGAGATACTTTTACTCTTATTCACAAATACGTTAATACTTGCTCAGAAATACGTTGGTTCTTTCCTGTAAACTTCCATAGAAATAATTTTGCATATACTAAAGAAATTTCCAAGAATTATCTCAAGATATCACACATCATTCTCCATATATAACACAAATAATAATCTTAAACTTATGACAAATCATAGCATAATTCCAGGGAAGGAACACGAATGGAGAGGGCTAAGCCACAATTCCATACTTTTGAGGGACGTCTCCCAACCTTTCTTATTTCCTGCTTGCAAGGCTTCTAGGTCATGACCCTACATAACGGAGCAATACTTGCTCCGGAGCAGTACCCGCTCTAAACACATAATGAGCAAACCCGCTCTACAAATGTTGTTCACTTCCCCTTATAAAACAAAACTTGTCATCATACAAATATGTTTATACTCAATACTTGTACTTAAATACTTATACTCAAATACTTACACTTTTATAACTATACTCAAATAACTTACTTAAATACTTATTCATAATCATTATTTCAACTATCATAATAAACTTTAACATATCAAAACAAGTTTTGTAAAACAAGCTTGCTATGTCATGTTCCACTGTTTTTGCAAAAGTGACTTAACAATCAGGTCTCAAAAGGATGTTGAGATTAGTTGAAGTGATTAAAGGTAGTGTTTAACATGACAAGGCAGCATGTAAGGGTTTTATAGAAAGGCTCTTAAATATATGGAAAGGTTATATCACACAAGTAAACATATGTCAATGTTATGGTTTTCAGTTTTATGTTAAAGGATAGCGGTTTCTATGCAAAAATCACTTGTAACTCTTGTGTTTAGCCAAAGTTTTGGTTAACAACTTATTATATGAATAGGGCAGTAGGTGTTCAGCACTCAAAATCATTTTAGAACCAAAGGAACAAGGGTTTATTAAATCAGAAAGCAACTAAGCGAAAATCGGGTTTTAAGTGTTCTTTACTTCTCAAACGGAGGGTGTACATGGCATATGATGGGAAAAACGAAACAAAGTTTTATCTAATAATCAAGATATGAACTTTCCAGGAGTATATCATGAAAGACCATCATCATTTGAGGAAATGAATCAAGGTACAACCAAGGTACGTAGCATTAAGGTTCGATCGGTTTTAGAGGAACCTGACATGCAACCATTTATATCTCTGAAATCATTACCAAAAATTCACACGCAATACTTTGAAATCAACTAATTTCAACTTATCTATAAATCAGTAGAAGTTCATCACAAAATATGGTCGAACATCCCACAATTTCCACAAAACAAATGATACACAAATAAACTAAGAAAGTATGGTTTGAAGGGTGGTCTTTGTGTACCTTACTCCGGTGTTTAGGAATCAAATCTCCTTCAACAACTTTTATCTCTTCTCCAGCAACTCCATAAGACCTTAAATAAAACATTCATAACTTAAAATTCAGCAATTAACCCAAAGTAATCAAGTTTCATTCTTATAAACCTCATAAGTGTTGTAATTCAGCAACATCTCACCTTCCTTGACTTTCTTTGATGCTATTGATGTGAAACCGCAAAACTATCGATTGCCCAGTAGAAGAACAACTTGAGGAACCTAGGAAAGCAATTTCATGTAAGATTTGAAGCAAGAATTCAAAGGAAACAAGCAGCCAAAGTGCAGCCACAAACTCGCCAGAAATGGCGTGAGGAAGGAGGAGAGAATGTGATGTGTTTTTTGTTGTGTTTTTGTAAAATAAATCTGATGAAATGAATTAGGGGGCTTGGTTACATATATATAGAGAATGGGTAATGGCAAGCTCGTGATTTCGGTTTAGTAATGAGGGTAAAATCGTCTTTTCACAGCTTAGGATCATTCCATAATTTTTATGGTTTTACTTAATCCTTAACCTTCTATAATTAAGCTCTAATCCTTCATTATAGTTAAATTAATCCTCAAAATATGTCTATAACTTAATAAAAATATTTTGGCTCATTTAGCCCTTAAATCTTAATTACAGAGTATCTCAAACACAATACCAATAATAGCTCAAAGTCTCAAAATATCAGAACAATGCTCAATGTTATTAACGTAATTCGTTAATAACTTATCTTAACTCATAATTTGCATTCATAATCACATAATAACATATAATATTAGATTCACAGACAAGCTTCACACAGGGACTATTCACAATTTTCTTATTCCTCAAAGACGCAATTGATTAAGTACTGATTAGTATGTTAACGTATCTCGTTTATCTTAATGATATCGTCTTAAAAAGTGAGGCTATTACAGGTACAATGCGTGTCAAGCTCTTTACAAAACAGTTTGAGTTTATACTGCATTCAACTAAAGCAAAATTGAAGCATATGTTTGATGCGGTACTATATAATTTTATGAATTTTACTCTTATTGATAACATTACTAAATTGAAATAAAATGTATTTTGTAGTTTTTCAGATTAACTATGTTATTTTGATTTATTTATTGGAGGTGATGATAGAGTTTTGCTACGATCCAAGCTTCTCACACGTGTGCGTAATGCATATATTTTCCTATTTCATCCTCTTCATCTATCGACTTATATAGTAGACTACGTAACTTATATCGATTGGGCAGAAGAATATACATATTTATTTAAGTAATTACTATTTCATCTTTCATTAAATTTTCTTTGTTGATAGCCATATTAATAATCTTTATATATTCTAATTTTTTGTCTTTTCTTTTTGTAGAATGAGGAGCACATTGAATGTCCGGCAGCAATAAAGTATAATGAATCGCACAGGGGCGGAGCCAGCAGGGGGGACATCCACTTTTAAAAAATAATTTCACAGTTTAAAAAAAAAACGAAAAAACAAAAAAAAGAAAAAAAACAAAGAAGGAAGGACGCTGGGAGAGACGCGTGAAAACTAAAGTTTGAAACGAAGTGAGAGAATTTGAAACCCTTTCTACGGCTCCCAATTATCTTCTCTTTCCTCTCCCGATTTTTCCTCCTTATTTCTCTCTCCTCTCCCTCATCTTTCTCTCTCCTCCCCAAAACCCCACCGATTACGACGCCGTTTCTTTCTCCACCCACTCTCTGTACTCTGACGTCCAAATCGACGAATTTGGGGAGGATTTTAGTTGCAGATTTTGCTTCGATGTTTCCGGACCTAGGTTTTGTTTTGCACTGATTCCGCCATTGATTTGTTGTTGAAATCCGATGTGAATCATTATTTGGAGTTTAAGGGCGTTGATGCGAGCTTTATTTATGATGCGGAGGGTAAGAGATTTGTGAGTGACTCAGTGAGGAATTTCGAAGGAAGGAGAAGGAACCCAGTGGCCAGTAGGAATTTCGAAGGAAGGAGAAGGAACCCAGTGGCCAAACGAAGGAAGTGAGGAACGACGAAGCCGCCAAGCCGGAGTCGGAGCCACCACCACCAGGCGCCAGTCGCCGACGCCCAGTGGCCAGTCCAGTCACCACTCACCACTGTCAGTGAGTTATTTTATTCTAAACCCTAAGTTTTAATTTCATTTTTTTTAGGTAATTTATATCATTGTTTGGTTGTGATACTTGTGAATTTGTGATTATGGATTTATGGTTGAATACTTGAATGGATTTGTTGTTGGTTTGGTCATGATTTATTGATTTGATTTATTTAGTTTGTAATTTCTAATTTGGAAGTTGTAAATATGAGTTGATTTATAATTGACTAGTTTGGTGTGATATGTAATTGATTAATGTTTATCAATTTAATTAGGAAATTTCAAGTGATTCACTTTTTTTTAGTTTATGTATTTTTTTTTTCATTTCTCTTGGATTGTAAGACTATAAGCATTTTGGAATTTTGGATGTAAAACATTAAGTATTAAACAATTTGTGTTGTGTTCTTTTTTTTTCTAAATTTTTTCTCCGAATGCCCGGCGTTCGGATGTTGTCCCCCCACTTTGAGAACCCTGGCTCCGCCACTAGAATCGCAGCACCATTTTAAATTATTAGAATAAAAGACTCCAGTGTTTTACCTTAGTTTTGTTTGTCAATCTCTTTAGTTTATAAACACCATGAAGCTCTTATCTATATTATACTATATTGTGGTTGGAATCCATTTTTAAATGCAAAATTTGTTGCTGGGAAAAGTTTTTCTTAATGACCAATAATAAATATATTACATTTAAATGATAAAAAGGAAATAACACGATTTCCATAAACAATAAACACAAGAGTTAAGTCATGTAAAAATGTTAACAGTAACACCCAGGGCATCACCCGGGCCACAAACTAGTATATTGTTATAAATATATATATTGTGAACGTCCATTATACCCTTGACTTATATATATATATACTCTTATGCCTATTGAATAAGATAACTACCATTTTTCATTCTACAGTTTCTCTCCCCTTGTTCCCTTCTCCCTCTAATTTCATAATACGTTATCAGCACCATTGCAAATTGATTGACGTAAAACGTTGCAAATTGATTGACAAAAGATAACAACGTCGACAACAACAGAAAAGCAGAAAGAATCATCAATGCTCATTTTCGGTAATTGATTTGCCTAAATTTTTTTATTCTCGTTTCGGTAATATTGGTTTTTCCGTTGCCATTGATGCAAGTTAACTTGAATTGAATGATATTGATAAATCTGTGGGTTCTCTTCCCTGATAGTTGAAATGAGAAATAAAAAAAATGTTTGATTTGCCTACAATTCTGACCCTTGCTTCCACACTTTTCGTTCTTTTTTTTTTACGGGAAATAGTAGCTTAATTTATTTTATTTTATTTTATTCGGTAATTAACTGGCCAAGTAGGCTCAGCCCTCATGAGTTAGGGAGTAAAAAAGGGATCCCAACCCATAAGGAAACTTCCAGAGATTGGAAAGTGGGTATTTATACCCACAAGCAAATTTCCACACAAACACCCCAAATTTGGGGTTAATGAGAGTCGAACTCCCGACCATGAGGTTGGGAGGTGGGAGCTCCATCCATTGGACTCCCACGTGATTCTCTAGTAGCTTAATTATTTAAACTCAAAACATCCAACATTACAGTGTTTTGTGCTTCATAAGGAACTTCCTCAATCCACACACGCAAGCTATCAAAGCTACCACTAATTCTTGCTAATTTGTGAGCAACTTCATTACACTTTCTACTCACATGAGAAACAACAAAGGATGAACACAAATTAGCAAGGTGTAAAATATCTCCCACTATACTACCAAACCTCTTTTTATCAACTCTTTTTTTCTTCACATGTTGAATAAGCTTGATATTATCTGATTCTAGCACCACTTGATTTAGGCCAGCCTCCAGCGCTATCTGTAGTACATGTCTTGCTGCCAGAGCCTCCGCTACATCCACTTCTTCATTTCCTTTGATCTTATGGCAAGTTGAGACCATCACATCTCCTACACAATCTCGCATAAAACCTCCCAGACTATACCATCCTCCTTCGAGTGTAGCAGCTTCAGCATCTAATTTGTATACTCCTGCGTGTGGGGGTGTCCACAGGGTAGTTGATACTTCAGGTTGCTGTACTGCAATACTTCCCACCTCATTGGACTTTTCCACCTCACCCACGAGATTAACAGCCTTGCTCAGGAGCTCATCTTCTTCTATCTGTTTGTCGTTCAATATCCAGGCATTCCTTCTCAACCAAATTCCCCACAACAAACTCCAAAAAATACTCCACCATGTATTATCTGTATGAGTTGTGGCAAGGGAAACACACCATACCATTAAATAGGCATTTTTACTCATATCATCAGCAACGCGAAGAGTACCACACCCTTCTAGCTTGAACACACGAAACCCCCATATGCATAATCGTGTCTTCTTTTTCACCACACATTGGGCACATCTTATCACTTCCAATTCTTCTTTAGAATAATAGAGCTTGAACTGGTATACCATTGTTGAGAGCCTTCCACCCAAATTTCTCCACTTTAGGTGGGACATTCACCTTCTATAGTCTATTCCACACTCTTAATTTCCTCTCATCTAGAGTAGAGGGTCCAGGACCCTGATTTTCTTTCAATGCAGCGCCGTAGGCACTTCTAACCGTGAAATCTCCATGCTTTGATAATTTCCAATAAGACCATACATCCTCTCCCATGAAGCTTGGTAGAGGAATGTTGGAAATTTCTTCTACTTCCCAGGCCGAAAAATGGCTTTGCAAGCAGTTTAAATTTCAGCCCCCCTCTTGGATTAGCTCACTTACCATACAGGGTGTTTCATCATCCACAACCTATCTAGGAAGCGCTCGAACATGTGGGAGGTTTGGCACGCACGGGTCATGCCATATCCTTATAGAACTTCCACTCCCCACCACTTTAATTGCTCCTCTACTCAATACTTTTCGAGCTGGCAAAATGCTGCGCCAAGAATAGCTAATATTGCTGCCAATTTTAGCTTCCATAAATGAAGTATTGGGAAAGTATTTCATTTTTAAAGTTTTCATCATCAGCGATTTTTCGTCTGTTATTATCCTTTATGCTTGCTTTGCTAACAATGTTGTGTTGAAAGTTTGTAAATCACGCATACCCAAACCTCCCTCTTTCTTCGACTTTTGAATTTTTGCCCACGCCACCCATGCTAGTTTTCTTTCTTCTTCTTTTTTACCCCAAAAGAAGCTACGGCACAGTCTTTCAATCTCATGTAAAATGTTCACCGGAACGGTGCAGCATTGCATAGCATAAGTCGGGATGGCTTGTGCTATTGATTTGATGAGAACTTCACGACCCGCCTGAGATAAATAGTGTTCTTTCCATCCTTTGAGCTTTTTCCAGATCTGATCTTGAACGATTAGAAGACCTGTTACTTCGAACTCCCAAGGTAATTTGGAAGTCCTAAATATTTCTCATGTCTGTCAACAACCTTAAAAGATAACTTCATCTAAATTAAGGATTTCTTTCTTATCTGGCTCCACATTTCGGCTAAAGGACACCTCTGATTTTTCCATGTTCAATTTCTGACCTGAAGCAGCTTCATAGGTGGATAATATATCGAGCACATTTTCCACTTCTTCCTTATTTGCACGGATGAACATAAGGCTATCATCTGCAAAAAACAAGTGAGAGATAGGATCCACTTTTTTTCCTTTTTTCACTCCATGAATACTTTTCTTTCCCTTTGCATCTCTACGTAACGTTGACAACCCTTCAGCAAATGGTGACAAAGGGTCCCCTTGGCTGAGGCCTCTAGAAGGGATAAAAGATCGAGAAGGTTGACAATTCACCAAAATAGAGAAGGAAGCAGAACTAACACATTTCATAGTTGAATTCACAAAAGAGACCGGAAAGCCCAATTTGATCATCATCTCCCTCAAAAATTCTCATTCTACTCTATCATATGCTTTGCTCATGTCTAACTTGAGACCCAAAAAACCATTCTTCCCCACCTTCTTTTTCCTCATAAAGTAAAAACATTCATACGCAACCAGAATATTATCATTGATTAAGCGACCAAGCACAAAACCACTTTGAGACTCGTGGATTACAGTAGGGAGGACTTTTTTCAACCTATTTGCCAGGACTTTAGCAACAATTTTATACAGGACATTACATAAGCTAATAGGTCCAAAATCAACAGGAGACTCACAATGTTTTTTTGTTTGGAATTAAAACTATATGTGTCTGATTTATAGAACCTATTTCACCATCATTATTCAGAATATCTAAGACTTTATCAATCACATAAGGGGCAACAATACTCCAAAATTTCTGATAAAAGAGTGCACACATACCGTCCGCCCCTGGAGCTTTTGTGGAATGCATTTGGGAAATGGCCTCGAGCACTTCGCTTCCCGTATATGGTTCAGATAACATTTTGCACATAGCCTCCGAAAGATTTGTCTGAAATTTTTCTATCACTGGTTCTGTATTAACCATTCCTGACGTGCCAAAAAGAGCTTGAAAACGATTCACCAGCAGTTCAGCAATCTGCTTTTCATCATCATACTCGTTACCAGCTTCATCCTTCAACTCCTCTATGTTATTTCGCACCATACGCTGTTTGGCCTTGGGATGAAAAAATTTAGAATTTTTGTCACCATTTTTGAGCCACTCTTGCGTACTTCTTTGTCGTAAATAGAGTTCCTCAAGAGCCTCTAACTTATCCATCCTCTCATCTATAGCTTTCATCTAGGAGATAACATCTTCAGTTTGTGTTTCCTCCATCAAGCATCCCATACGTTGCTTGCAATCTATAAGCTCTTTTGCAAAAAGGTCGTTTTACTCTATGAACTAAGGTTTTCTGCTGTTCGAGTAAGGTTCGTTGTGACATCTCCTCCTTCCACCCAAGCACGCTGAATTATACTCTAGCATGTCTCATCTCGAAGCCACATCTCTTCGTATCTGTATAGCTGTTTTTTCTTCTTTTTTTCTCTCGGCACATTCACTCTATTTTGTACAGTGAGCAAGAGAGGGAGGTGGTCAGAGTTGCGTTTCTCAAGGTGAAATACAAATGAGCTCATATATTTCTCTATCCACTCTTGGGTAGCAAAAAAACGATCGATATTTTCTTGAAGATTATCATCACCACCCCTATTATTTGTCCATGTGTAGGGATGTCCTATGAACCCCAAATCTTCCAACTTGCAATAATCAACAGCTTGACGAAGAATGACAGCCTTTTCGAATTTAAAGTCCCATTCTCCTTGTTTTTCCACCGACCACATCATCAAGTTAAAATCTCCTCCAACAAGTGATGTTATGGTTTTATATAGAGTTTTCTCCCCTACTTATAAGCTAAAAAGGATGTCAATGGTGCTCTAAGGAGCCATTTTGTGCTAACTTTCTCCATCTAGTTGTGGTTTTATGTTTTGTGTCGAATTGCAGGTTTTAGGGAATTATTTCCTTATTTTCTACTATTATATGACCACTACACTGGATTGGAGAGGCTTAACGCTGAGTTCCAAGGTCCCGAGGACACTTTCTGGGACCCTTGAGCAAAAGAAGAGTTGAAGACTTGGCACTTGGAGCCAAGAACGAAGAAAAGTGGCTAGGCCCGGTCCCATCGGGGGGCCTAGCCCGATTGGGCGCCCACGAGAGACAACAATAAGTTTGGTTGCGGGCCCGATCGGGCGTTTTCGCTCTGTCGTTATTAGCTGTTGAAGCCAGATCGGGTGGTTCAGCCCGATTCCATCGGGCGTGCTTGAGAGTGCTGCTGAGGACATTTAGGCGGGTCTGGCCCGGTTGCATCGGGCGCTGGTCAATTTGGGCAGTGATACGTTTACCAAGCCCAATTTCATGGGGCATGCTTGGCCCGATCTGGCAGTTAACCCGACACGCGCATTTAATGATTTCCGGCCTATTTTTATAATACTTTTCCTAGTTGTTTTAGATTCAGTATAAATAGCCAAATCAGAATATCTTTTAATCATCTTTGTTTTAGCCTTTATTTTTCATAGTTTTCTCTAGAGAGTTATTCAAGGACCCTAGTTTACTACTTTTCGCTTTGGATTCAAGATCGAACCTTTGGTTTATTCGCATTTTAACATAGTTCTTTAGTTTGGTAATCTTCTTCATTGCTTTCTCTATTATTGATTAGATTAAGGACAAATTGACAACAGAGGTCTCAACTTTGGGTGATAATTTTTAAAAGGTCTGAACTATTGATTAACCTGTGTAGGTCCCAACTTTAGGGGGTCTAAACTTTTAGCGGGCCTCGGCGACTTAAAACTAAAGATTTTTTTTAAAATCTCACCTAATTCCTACATCCCTCCCTCAATTAACCCTTCTGGTGTGACCCAAGTTTTACAAGTGATGACTTATTAAGCCATTTTCAAGTCACTAAGGCCCGCTAAAAGTTAAGACCCCCTAAAGTTGGGACCTACACAGGTTAATCAATAGTTCAGACCTTTTAAAAATTATCACCCAAAGTTGAGACCTCTGTTGTCAATTTTTCCTTAGATTAATTTCTTAGTTATTTGCAATGATTCAAAGTATGAATATTTGTATTGATATTGTTATTGTTTTCATGTGGGGATCTACGTATGCAATGAGGGATTGATAGATTAGTATAATTACCTTTTATTTCAATTGTTTCCTGTGGTTGAATCATTCATGCTAGATTTATAAATTAGGCCTGATTTGTATTTCTACTATCACAATATGGAATGTGCTTCGAGAGGAGAGATACCGCATAGGCTTTTAATCATTAGGCAGAGTGATCCTTGACCATGCGAGAGCGGCTAGATGATCTTTGAGGGAGGTAATGTTCGAGAGAAATGTGCCCTAGATAAATTGACTCATTAGGTGGTTGTTATTCGTCCCTGATTTCCCGAACTGTATGCATAGTGATCCATAGTCCTAGTTCTTTATTAATTTGATTTATTCCCTCGTATTTAGTTCTGTTATTTGGTTAGTTTAGTCACACAACCAATTTCATCTTATTTAGTTAGTATAATATTAGAATTCAGATACAATAGTATAACTTTCTCCTTGTGGATTCGATCCTGACCTCCCTGACTACTAGTTAGTGGACCTTAGGTTATTTTTGATTAGGTGATACGACTTTAGCCTGTCAACAAGCCACGACAATGTGTCATCAACACTTAAGGCTTCTATAATAGCTCCTATTTTATGTTTTTGAGCTTCTTCAGGGAAACCATATATGACAGTGAACCTCCAGGCCTCCTCATCCACTATTTTTATGGTACCATCTATGTGATTGAGAGAATAGGATTTGATACCCACATCCCACCCATTCGTCCACAAGAGAGCTACACCTTCTTTTCTTTTTCTACCATCACCATCACAACTAACTGCTAGCATGCCCGAACGCCTCAAAATCAACCTAATTCTCTCAATTTCCCCTTGCTTAAGTTTCGTTTCTTGAAGGAAATTTAAAAAGGGATGCTCAGTAAAATAATGCGTTTTAATGCATTGACTGCGCGGGGGCTTCCCAATCCCTAGCAGTTCCATGACAAGATGCTCTTCATTGCTCACCGAGGGCCCTATTAGTGGGGCCCGCCACTGTCATATTTTCCTCCTGAACATTCTAGTCTTGCGTATGAGTTAGCATCACTATTCTTTTCTTGATTGCTATGGGATTATCAAGCTCCATCGTATCATACCCTTCTTCATTTTTCTCACGATCTTTCCTCACAGCTCCTACTTTCACCTTATACTCTACCCTTATCTTGGCCTCCAGATTCTTTAATCTTATCCACTTCTTTTGCTTTTCACCCAGTTTGTCATTCAAAACCACTTCTTCTTTTTTTTTTGGTAACACTACTGCCTCATGGTGTGGAACATTTTCTTCCTCTTGTAAAGTCTCTTTTCGTCCTGCACTCTCCCTTTCACCCC
This sequence comes from Beta lomatogona, assembly GCA_947646795.1. Taxonomy (NCBI): domain Eukaryota; kingdom Viridiplantae; phylum Streptophyta; class Magnoliopsida; order Caryophyllales; family Amaranthaceae; genus Beta; species Beta lomatogona. The sequence goes on from CANSNZ010000988.1 coordinate 2,582,823, forward strand.
TTCACTATTATCTTCAGTCTGCTTATGCTCGATTTCTCCACCTATTTTCTCTCCAATTGCCCAATCATTCAGTATCTCAAGCACTTTGGACAAATGTCCCTCCACTTTATCACCACAAGAATGTTTAGGTTTTGTGATGAAGAGAGCTTTAGCACACTTCGGACCTCCTCTTTTTTTGCCTTCTCTATCCCCTTGAAAGACTTGTTTCCATGGTGAAGCCTTCATCCAATCCCCATGAAGGATTTCAGGATCCTCAATATCACGACATTCCTTACAATCTTTTAATCCATGGCCAATTCTCCCACAATGGAAGCAGTAGAGGAGGGGTTTTTCATACTTGACTTCAAAAATTTCCTCTCTGCCATCCCTCGTCTTCAGTTTTACGTTTGCGCACATCAATCTTTACCCCAATTCGGATAGATTTGACAATTCCTATGCCCCCATTACTCCCCATCTTTACAAAAGTTTTGATATTGTTCCCCATTTTCTCTACATTCATCAATATTAAATCTGCCTTTGAGGGGCAAATTATACACTCTCACCCACATAGGCAACTTGAAGAGTTGCACATCTGAAAGTTTGACTGATCAATTTTCGATTTCCCATGGAGAATTGCATGTTTGTCAAAGTGCCAGGGTTGATCATCAATTATCCGCTTTTTATCACGCCAATGATGAAATTGGAACGTAAACATGTTCTCCCCCATGCTGTTAATATCAACCCATGTTTAGGTTGCCATGCATTTCGAATTGTACTCATAAAAGTATTATTATTTATATGTCTAAGATAGATACTTAAATCTATTAAACCAAAACTTCTCCACAATCCACAAACTTAGCCTAAAATACCCCCCTCAAAGCTTACCATGATCACTAAAAGTGCTAATACTTTCTAACAGAACAAATTTGCATATTTTGCACTACACCAACTGCTCCTAGAAGCTAATTATTTCTTCGAACTTCTATAATTGCTATAGTGATCCTACAAACCACTCGAAATTTCTAATGTCAGTACTATAACGAAAAAAGTATTTAGCACAAACCTAATAACTCTCATGATTTCTTTCCCTTTTCTACCTGCCATAGATTTAAACTCGCCACCACCAACGTTCACTCTCTAGAAATACCCAATTGCACATAGATACAACTACAAATAGGTTTGCTTGGTCCACAAATTCGGCACACCAGCTACGCATAAAAACCTTGCCAAAACAAAGCAGTCTTTTGTCAATCATTGATGAAAATGAAGATAAGTAAAGCTCCTCAATTAGCCTAACCATCATCATCCAAAGTACTATTTCTAACAATTTCACAGATTTAGCACCAAACCAGCCATCCGAAAAGTAAAAAATTAAGTGCCGAATTACAAGATTACCAAAAATATTCTCATGATTTTCCTTTACTTGTGTGCAATTGTACCCTATTGTTATCCTGCTGAGTGCTGACAAATTCAAAGCAGCAAACAATAAATATAAACCCACCATTGTAATAACTCTTTAATTTGTGTTATTTAAGTGTTCCTATTTTCACCAAAAAAAAAACCACCACCCTGAATATTGCCTTATTGCATAAAAATTCAAACTTGACAATACTAAATTATAGAACAATGAACATATGGTCTTCTTGCTCCGTTACTTTGGAAAAACAAATAGGTAAGTAATAATCTTGACATACAATACATTCTTTTATAGATTACCAATGAAATGAAAATCAATAACAAAAATTTATGGAATTAAACCAACCCACGCACTATAGATTGAAGAAGACAATAAAAATAAAAAATGTAGAAAACAAATTTTAGGGCTGATCATTTAGCAATTAGTGAATCAGAAGAAGTCACATGTATATTTGAAAGAAATGAAGTTAAAGATTCGAACTTTTTTCTGAATTAGAAAGAAGAGATAATCAGTGAGAATAGAGAGGGAAGAGAAATATACTTACATTGTTTGCAAACAAATGAAGCTCATCTTCTGGCTAAACGCTGACTTTCACATCAGTTTGTACTTTTGTACTTTGTAGTTCCATGATCCTTTATCAGCTTTTCATTATCTATGCTCGATCAGTTTTTTGCCGCTATAATGATGAGGCTACGCCTCACTTCTTTCTTTCTCATGTTGCCGCATTTAAAAGAAATCCACGAGTTTTGAAAATTCACGAATTATCCTTATGTTTTGAAAATTCACAAGTTACCCTCACGTTTTTTAAAACCGCATCATGTTTGTAACAAATTTGCCTTATTAATAATGACTAAAAAACTTTGAAAAATTTTGTTAGTTAACATTTTTTTGCCTTACACGATTTGTCTACAAGGTTAGTCATTTGGGTAGGCCAATTGACTTGCATGTTATAGTTTTAAATGCTAATTAATGCCTCTATTTTCTTGATGAAAATGCACATGATAACCTATCGAGACATTAATTATTGAGAAGAAGATTGAGATGGAGGAAGACGGCATACCAAACTCAATAATTGGACAAATTTCACTTTTTGCTTTTCACTTACTGTGTTGTTTTCATTTAGGAAAATAGTTGAGTGACTAAAATATTGACAAACCTTTATTACGTGAAATAGAGAGCAAACCATATGAAGTTCAACTACTATGTTGACTCGTTTAAAAAACGAGGGCATGATGTGTGGAATAAACTTTTATTTTTCGATAAATTATATTCTTGAAATTATTTGAAGTATGTATTTTATGACCGGAACTTTTTTGGAGGATGTGATAGATAATAGTGACGTTAAAGAAGAAAATAATGCGGTAGGGCTTCTAGGTATAAGTCAGCGGTTAAAGAAAAAAGGAGTCAGCTTTTTCGTGACTTATGCAGATAACAAATGATAATATTAAAAGTTAAATGGGCGATTAAAAAGGAAAATTAGGTTTATTCTATAAGGCTCGTGAGATGCCTCGAGTATCTTTGTGTACTATGATTCACTGGTAATTAAGACAACTAATGTTATTTGGTGTAGAAATATGTGTGTATAAAGAAAGAAATAAGTCATTTATTCATAATATGTGTTCAAAACATTGTAGTTAACGTTTGGTTTCCATTAAAAATCTATAATCATCATTAATCTTGATATAAAAGTAGTAATAAGAGTGTATAGTGAAGTAGTAGTTGAATCACTTTATTGATCACTTACTTCCATGCTTAAGGTTCTAGGTTCAAAACTTCACATTGACAATGTTTGATTTGCTTTTTTAATGTATGGGAATGATTTGGATATTCAAGATAACAAACCTCATTCAGTCATTTGTTTGGCCTTGGTAATGCTTAATTTCTATGTACAGAGAGTGCTTACTGCTTTTTTTTTCTTTGCTCCTACAAAAGTTTTTTTCCCGCATATTTATAATCTAGAACATAATGGTATACTAACATCTCAAAAGTTTCTTCAAGAGAAGAGTCTCCCAATGGTTCAATTGCTTTTTTAGGGCAAAATAAAAGTACATTAATCAAGAGACAAAGAGTCCATAAGTACATATGGAGCTACATCTCTAGGACAATGATTCTTCCAACATTGTTCGACTAGGAAGATTATGGGCAACAAAATTCCCATCTCTTTTAACATGAACAAAGCTAATGGAATTAAAAGCATTACCCATCAAAAGAACTTCACCAAGTATAGCATCCAAGTTTGAAAAATATGTATTATCTAATTATAGTTCTTAATTAGTTCATTTCCTATTAATTTCCAATACCTTTTGCAACATTTTAAAATGTATATTATCTAATTATATTTCTTAGCTTAGTTTCCTACATTAAATATTGAGTTCGGGTTTCCAGAAAATCTAAAAAGTCATGTAGTTCAATCTTCCAGAGTTGTTTGACGCTGGAAAATTCTACTTTTTTCGAAAAAAATTAATTAGACAAAAGGCTTTAGTAGTTGGCATTGAGATATAATTACAATGAGAAAAAATGTAGCATGGTAATTGGTAGTATAAATATGTCTTTTAAAGTGGGTGGCAAGGGGTTCAAGATCGATCTCTTACAAACATTCTAATGAAATGTCACTTAAAAGATGAAATGGGGTCGTTGGTGCTTGACATCTTCTAATATGACAATGACTTGCAAAGTAAGTGATCACGAGTATGAAACTCTTGCAAAGCTTTTCATATGCCACGTTACAAATGACATCTCGTCATGTCAAAGTTTCAGAGAAGATGAAATATTGCCTACATGTTTTAATAATATATATAGATTGTTTTAATATATGCAAATGCAACTTTAAGGGCTAACAATAAGCATCAAACACATTTCCTAAATCGGTATCTATTTTCGAATTAATGACAAGTCATGCATCGATCAATGTTATCATTTTCCTTAAAGAAAGTTGTTTTAATTCAAATTATCAACTAATTAAGAGATGATGGAAGAGAATCCAACGTAGTTTAGGTTAAGAGTAAAGCACGTATTGTTCATGCAAATAGTTTAGTTTTATTTTTTAAGTGATCAAATAATATAGTTTGTATATTCACACATATGAGTGAAAGTTTATATTAATTATGGAAAGAAAACTTGATTAAGCTGTCTTATTCTAGTAAATAACTGAGACGACAATCGATCTCAATCGACGCTGTTTGTCAATTTTCTTCATCTACTGCCAGTGGCAAAGTAGAACTGCATTACGATCATATTCATTGGTTAGAGAGAAAACCTCGCCACCACCGGTGAAGTTGCATTTTTTATTTGAAAAGTAGCTGAGGTATATTCCACTTTTCCAAAGATTTATTTTTGTGATTTTCTTAGGGTCGATGATGATGTTGTTCTGATCGTAATTCATTCAAAAAATCAACACGTTTTCTTTTATCATAACTTTAAGTGAACCCAACCCATGTACATGCAAGTTGATGTTTTTATTGCTGGTTGAACACTAGAAAGATCAAGATCAGATTAGTGTATGGGGTTAAATAGGCTGAGTATTGTAAATAGGCATAAAACTAAGACATAATGTGTATATAAACAGATAAAAAATATATATGCATAATAAATAGTATGCATAAAATGATAAAATATATGGATAAATTGATATAAAACATGGAAACTGATATACATAAGGCATAAGCTAATATAAAGAAATTCATAAACTAACGAGATATATGCATAAATTGATAAAATATACTTCCTGCATTTTTCTAGTTCTACCATTTGCTTTTTGCACGTTTGTCAATGCACTACTTTAAACAATTTTTTACTTCTATTTAATTAGGTATAAGTTAAAATTATAAAAAGTTGATATTTATATCGAGACAAATCCAAATATATCCCACATGACTATATTTTTCCTTATGTATAAATAATACAAGATCGTCAAAGTAAATTTGTGAGTAGTCGAAACTCAAAATGGTATTGTATAACTAAAGTAATGGAGAAGTATGTCTTAAACTTATACAAACATGCATTAAACTAATATAAATTTGTCATAATTTGGAACTTTTTTCTATCATCATTGACAAGATTTCTTGATTGTTTATAACTTTATATTAGAGGTGATCAAATGGCATGTCGGACCGGGTTCAGGCCCTGGTCGTGCCTACAAAAAATGTGCCCATTAGTGGGCTGGGCCAAATTTTGTGTCCAAAGTCTGCTTTTTCGGGCCAAAAAACAACGGGACTAAAGGTCATTATTAGGTTGCCCAAAACCCGTTTCAAACCAAAAAATTATGATTGGGCCAGAATTTGAAGCAATAAAATCTGCCCAAGCCCGGACATTTTTCAAGTCGGGTCGAGCTCACTGTGATCAGGTATACTTTATATCCCATTTTCCTTTTATTTTTTAGCTATGTAAAGATTTTTTATTTTCACTACTCAAAGGAATTCGCCTTAAGTCACGTGAGATCAAAACTAATTACCTTTTTTTCCTTTAAAGTCATGCACACTTCGTTTCTCCATCTTCTTACCTCAACAGATGTACCTACATACTACAACATAATCTAAAATCACAGATCAATCACATGTAGTCTAACACAAATAGGTTATTCTATTAGTTGACTTTAGTCTAAGTTATTCTCCGCATCTATAAGGCTCTGTTCTTTTGGACTGAATAAATGGAAATTTATTTCAGTTCAGTTCAGATCAGATCAGTTCAGTTTAGTTCAGTTCAAACAATTTCAGTTCAGTTCAGACTTATTCATTTCAATTCAGTTCAGTTCAGACTATAACTTTTTATTTTTATTAATATTAATATTATTATTATTATTGTTGTTGTTGTTGTTGTTGTTGTTGTTGTTGTTGTTATTATTATTATTATTATTATTACTATTGTTAAGATTTTTGGCAATGTCACTTTTAAACTTTTTGGAGGGTACTTTTTGACCCCTTGAATATAAAATAAGGGGGACAAGTGATAAAAGAGTAGTTTTTGGTGAAAGAAGCGAAAGATAGAAAAGTAATACTCCCTCCGATTTATTTTGTTGTTCCTATTTTGAATAGTTTTGTGAGAGGAAATTGGTTAAAGTAGGAAGAACTTTTGGAAACGGGAGTATTACTTTTTGGTGGGTGAAGAACTCCAAATAATTAAGTTTAAACAATGTAGCATATTATCAGTATTAATAATACGGTTTTTACACCATATACCCCCGACAAATTTCTTTTTGCACCATATACCCTTTCAACTTTTGAAATTCACCACATACCCTCGACGTTAATACATCAACCTACCCTTATGACTAACGGAAGTCTAACACCGTTAGTCATTAACCCTTAACCCCTCTTTTAACCCTAATTTAACTAACCTAAACCTAAACCTAACCTAACACTAACCCCTAATCCCCCTTTAATCCTAACCCCTAATCTAATACCCTAACCTTAACCACCCCCTTCCCCCACCACCTCAAAGAACCCCCCCGAAACCTGTCGCACCACCCATGCAGCACCCCGAAAATGTCGCACCACCCTCGCAGCGACCCGGAAACACTCGCACCACCCTCGCACCCTCGCACCACCCTCGCACCACTCTCCCAAAGAACCCCGAAACCCTCGCACCACCCCTAAAACCCTCGCACCACTCTCTCCCAACAACCTCGCACCACCCCTAAAACCCTCGCACCACCTTTGCAAGACTCCTTAAACCATTGCGGGCTGCAGCACCCTCGAAACCACCACACGAACCCACACATCACCCTCGAAAATCGCACTACCCACTTGCGGTCACCCCTCCCCTTCAGGTTCTTGTACACGTTCCACCGGTTCGATTCGAGCACCTTGTTTGAGAGATCCATACCGGAACGAAGGGGAGATATGCCGAGCCGAGATTGCAGGAATCGGGTTCGCGACAAGCGAGGATACCGGAACAAAGGGGAGATTTGCCGAGCCTAAGATTGCTGGAATTGGATTCGCGACCGCAGGAAGGGGAAGGGAGGAGGGTCGACGGGGACGGGGTGCAAGACTGCAGTGGGGAGGGGGAGGGGGTTCAGCGGGCGAAGGGGAGGGGGGACCTGAGGTGGGGAGGGGGGTGGTGGTGAGGGGTAAAGGGTGGTGGGGGTAAGGGGTTAGAGGTTAGAGTTAGGGTATTAGATTAGGGGGGTTAGGGTTACGGGTAGATTTAGGTTAATTAATTAGGGTTAGAGGGGGGATTAGGGGTTAATGACTAACGGAGTTTAACTCCGTTAGTTATTAAGGGTAAGTTAATGTATTTTTTCAAAAGTGGAGGGTATATAGTGAATTTCAAAAGTTGAAAGGGTATATGGTGCAAAAAAAAAATTTGTCAGGGGTATATGGTGAAAAAACCGTTAATAATATTATTATTATTAATATTACTCAATTCATAAGAGTATTATTATTATTATTATTATTATTATTATTATGCATATTATTAGTATTAGTATTAATATTATTATCAATATTACTCAATTCATAAGAATATTATTATTATGCATATTATTAGTATTACTATTAATATTATTATTATTATTATTATTATTATTATTATTATTAATATTACTCAATTCATAAGAATATTATTATTATGCATATTATTAGTATTAGTATTAATATTATTATTATCATTCTCATTATGATTATCATTAATATTACAGTATTAATTATTATCATTATCAATGATGATAAAAATATTATTCTACTTGTAATTATTAATAGGAAAAATTGACAACAAAGGTCTCAACTTTGGGTGATAATTTTTAAAAGGTCTGAACTACTGATTAACCTGTGTAGGTCCCAACTTTAGGGGGTCTTAACTTTTAGCAGGCCTTAGTGACTTGAAACTGGCTTAATAGGTCATCACTTGTAAAACTTGGGTCACAGCAGAAGGGTTAATTGAGGGAGGGATGTAGGAACTAGGTGATGTTTTAAAAAAAAATCGTCAGTTTTAAGTCACCGAGGCCCGCTAAATGTTAAGACCCCCTAAAATTGAACCTACATAGGTTAATTAATAGTTCGGACCTTTTAAAAATTATCACCCAAAGTTGAGACATCTGTTGTCAATTTTTCCTTATTAATAATACTCAATTCAGTTCAGTTAAGATCAGATCAGATCAGATCAGTTCAGTTCAGACCAGTTCTGTTTAGTTCAAACTTATTCATTTCAGTTCAGTTCAGTTCAGACTTATTCATTTCAGTTCAGTTCAGTTCAGACTTATTCAGTCCAAAAGATCATAGCCTAAGTGAGGTTATTTGCATTAATTTTTATACTTTAATTGTATTTTTTTTTGCCAAAAAATAAACAATCACGGTAGAAAAAGCATTTTGCACTCAATAAAAAAAAAGTAGAAAAAACTAAAATAAAGAGAGTATGTTTGAAATGGGGAAAATTAATTTACCTTAATAACTACTTTTTCTCTTTGGTTGGAAAAGGGCGAATTAATTCGACCTTGCAAAATTACAAATCACATCCAAAGAGATTTCATAAAGAAATCCAAACAGAAGAAATATTTAATGTCCACATTTTCCTCCATTTAATTCACTTTATTACGTCTCCAAAAAAAAAAAATTCCAAAATTGTGAACTACCGGAAACACCCCTCTTAACCCAAGAGTTACCTTGGAGCCCAAGCACCGGTAAAAGTCTCTCACAAAAGTCAAACCCCTAACAAAAACGTCGCCGTTTACTACCAACTATCTTCACAATTAGTGAAAAAGTCGTAATTTACCCTTCAAAAAATCCCTAACCCATAATTAACCGGGTTAAATCCATCAGTAAATCCGACAAAAATGCGAGGGTAAAATGGGAACAAGAAGATTATATATATGGATGCAAATGCTATGATTTTAATGACTGCGAAAAGTTGAGCGAGAGGAGCAGAGGAGTTTCCGTTATCCATTCTCTTTCTTCACCAACAAAAAAAATAAATAAAAATAAAAAGTTTCTGTCAGATATTTCTTTTTTTCTCTTCTTCGTCAGAAAAAATTGAAATTAGGGTTTTTGATTTCAATCAAATTCGAGGTTTATCTTCAATCATGGTGTCTGATTCAATCATCAATGCCTCGATTCCCAATGCTTCGAAGGATTTCAGCAAGAAAAAGAGGGTAAATTTTCTTATTATCTCTTTCTATCTGTTAATTTTTCAGTTCGTTGATTTTGGTTTTGTATATGCATGAAATTCGTTTGATTTTGGTCTGAAATTGGAGTTTTTTTTTTTCAATTTTATAGGCGAATAGGTCGGCGAGATTGAAGCAGTGTAAGCTTGATGCTAGGCGAGAACAGTGGCTTTCTCAAGGTTAGTTGGTTGATCTTTGATTTTCTCTCTCCTCTGGTTTAGTTCTTGATCACTGTTTCGTGTTTATTTGGTATTGATTGATTTTGATGGATTATTATTATTATGTGATGTTTTTTAAATAGTTAAGAACAAGAATTGTAAGGAGGAAGTGAATGCTCCTGCTGTTGTTTCATCTGGTGGTGGTCAATTTGTCGGGCCGGCGATTGAGACTCGGAAGAAGGCGTCATTGCAATGTTGTAAGGATTTAGATGTGCAAAGTCCGAGAGTGGAGGAGATCAATCACCATTATAGTGACTCGGAGTCGTCCCCGTCGAATAGTCCAATGAGTAGTAGTATATCTGGGGGGAATGATTCAGGGAATACTTATACTGGTAGTAGTAGCAGCAGCAGCACTAGTTCGAGCTTCGGCAGTAGTGGCAGTAGTGGCGGTTGCTGCTCAGGGAGCATAACAGAAGAAGAGGAAGGTGAAGGTGGTGGTGATGGTGACGGGGATGACGGATGTTTGGATGATTGGGAGGCGGTTGCAGATGCTTTGGTGGGTGCTCCCGATGCTAATCAGGGTCATAACCCAAATGCTGATGTTTGTCCGGAGAGAGAAACCACAGTTGGGTTGAATTCTGGAGCTCAATTGCCAAGCTGTGAAAATGTGGATGCCCAAGTGGAAAGTTTGAACAGGGATGATGGGGTTGGGATTTTGGGCAGGGGGAGCGAGAATTGCAGAGCTTGGAGAGCGGATGATGCTTTTAGGCCTCAGAGTTTACCCAATTTGGCAAAACAGCGGAGTTTCCCGTCTGGTGCAGAGAGGCTTCATGGGTTCACAAACCCTTGGGTTCGTAACAATACGATACCTCGTGTGCCTACGTCGTGCCCTATATGCTGTGAGGATTTGGACTTGACGGATTCAAGTTTTCTCCCTTGTCCGTGCGGGTTCCATTTGTGCCTCTTTTGTCACAAGCGGATTCTTGAGGAGGATGGCCGATGTCCTGGATGCAGGAAGTTATATGCTTCAGAGTCATCAGAGAAGGAGGCGAGTGTGTCCGGAGGTAGTCTAACAATTCGTTTGGCTCGCTCTTGTAGCATGTCGTGTTCAAGGGTTTAGGAGATACAATCATCTTTTTTCTTTCCTTTTTGGGCTCATCTTATGTATGGTGGAACTCTGAGATTTTACTTTGTGGTGTCTATCAGTGTTTTGTTCATCTAGCCTGATTCTAGTTCGTAGATGTGGGTATAAAAGCTTGTGGTTTGAGCACCTGAGTTATTGAGCTGGCTTGAATATAGAGAGTTTGGTCCTAAACTGTGTGGTGCTTTTGCTGATTGTAGAGGAATTGATGCTAGTATGTGAATAGATAAGTGGTACAGAAATTGAATACATTAAAGTTCATTACAATCTTGTGTATTCTTTATTTCTTTTCGCCTTTTATATTTGCAGCTTATTATTTGACCCATGGATTTGATACTAGCTATTTAATTTGCTTAAAAGCTGGTGGTCTGGTGGATGCTTGATGTTCCTTTCATTGCAGCAGGAAGGTTGACTCCTTTTCTACTGCCTATGTTTTTCTCTCAATTTGCTGATTTCCTTCTGTGGTTTATAAATTTTGCCTATCTGGAATCCTTTTTGACTACATTTCTTTTGACTATTTAAACTTTTTGTTAAGGTTCTTTCTATCTAGTGGATTATTTAAATGGTATATATACGTGAACATGACTGAAGATCTTTTCCCAGGAATCTTCAGCTTTTTTCCAAATTGATGCCTAAGTAGCACTTAGAAGCTGTGTGCTATTTAAATTGACAGCTATCGATGCTCTTCACTTTGTAAATTCCAACTCTTCTCATTCAAAAAGAAAATTCAATAGTACTACACTACTACTATGATGTTAGCACCCAAACAAAAAAAAAAAATTTTGTTATGTAGTGGTTTAACTGTGAATGGTTAAGATAAGACCAAGAATATTCCACAATCAATGTTTAGCCTTATATTGAGCTTTGCTTGGGGGATCTTGACTAGGCTAGGCAAAACTGTCCCGGCCCAAATGACCCGAATTAGACCCGAAAATGGCAATCGAAAGTTGACCTGAGACCCGACCCGAAGTTGATACTCATTATTTAATAGCTTTGAGCTCATTTAAAGTTAAATAATTAATCAGCTGGATGTTTTTCTAGAGGAACTTAAGTAGAGCTGGCTGTTTATGTTTGTTCAGTTCAAAGAGTGTTGTATCTTTTTGCAAAAAGTAAGAGGCCTTATCCAGATGGTCTACCCTCTTGCTCACAAATCAGGAACAAGAAAAAGAAATGTGGAAAAGATGTCCTACGCCATTGTGAGAATGGCTATATATGCATAATGCATGTAATGTGTATCACTGCTAATTTACAAGACCGGGATGGTATTCTGAAACTTTAGTGGCGATTGTGTGACATTCAGGATCGTCCACTTCTCTGTACTGTCATTGAAAGTGGCTTCTTGCCACCTTTGACTGTGAGTGTGTGATTAGGGAAGTTAGACTGCTGTTCTGCTGTTGTGTTGGTTCAGTTCGTACCTCTGTTTAGTATGTTGTATTAAAAATTGAGCAGTTCTGTCTTTTTACCTGTGAGCTATTAAGGGATCAGTGCTATCCGAGTCTTCTTGTGCAAGGTGAATTCAATGTCATATGTTAAAGCTTTTGATTTAGAGGATTTTGTATATATACCCTATATAATACGTTAGGTGGCATTAGCAGCTGTTGCTGCTTGAGGTAGATGATATTGGTCCCCTGGTTTGTCTGCAAGGTCCATTATGCTGGTCATGACCGAGTGAGAACGAGAAAATTTTGGCGGCTTGATGATAAAATTTTGAATCATCTAGGAGCATTTAGACAGGATGAATTACGAATCATTGGGCCATTCATTTGAGTTGGCTCTTATAAGTTACAGAAGGATTGGTGTGACTTTTATCTATGTAAGTTACAGAAGGATTGGTCTGATTATTATCTATTCTGGTTGTTTGTGTATCATAATTGCTATTATTGTTATTATTTTACAATTATTATTATTACTATTATCATTATTGTTGCTTTTTTTTATCACTATTAAATATTTATCATCACTACTATTAATGTTATTGCTGAAAATATTAATATAAACTATAATGACATTCTTCAAGTTCTGTTTTAACCTGGCCAGTGGAGATCATCTGAACTTTGTCTTATGGTTTGACTGGCTTGGTATGGAGATTGATTATTGTCTTTGAGGAGTATCAATATCAGTTGTTATTGTCTTATTGAGTTTTTCCGTATGTTGTATGGTAGCCTTGACAGCCTGACAGGTAATGCTGAATTGCTAATTATTCATGCTGATGAACTTTCTCTAAAGCATCTAGTAGGTGTCTTTAAAAAGTATGTGATCTGGTTGATTGAGGCCTGACTGCCTGAGGGTGTCGGATGTGGAGATTTTTTTCAAAGTGGAGTAGAAGAGCATGTGTCTACTATGATTTGCTGCACAACAAAAATAACGATCAGTACGAAAATAGGATAAGGTGGACAAGCTTGAGTCAGAAAATCATATATGATATTGTGCAAGAAACTCCATTATGGGAGATTGACAATGAAATATTAGTTAAGAAATGATCAGTATAATGTATTTCTAGAGCAGTTTATTATCTCAGCTGATAGGCTGTTATTATAGTCATTAATCGTCGTGCTAGTGCTATTATTGCATTTCTTCTCATGTTCTGGAGCTTTTTGGTGTACTGAATTAGCATTTTCATTCTCCTTACATATCCTGAGTGGTTTAATTGTTAATCAGTTATTGAATCTTGATGCTTATTTCCTGGTCAAGCTTTCCTGGATTGAAATGCTTCTTGAGGTAGATTTTCACTATTTCTTTCTCGTAATACAATTGTGCATGATATACCATAAAGTCATATCCATGCTCATATTTGTTATCGACTTTGTTACTTTTATTCGTGTCATTGCCATGTTAATGAAACTTTATGGTAGATAGTGCAGCAAAAAACTTCCAGAATGATCCTTTTTTCAGTGTTCATGTTTGGAATGACAAATGACTAGCGCCGACGGATCTCTGTATGCTGACATTTCTTTACTTTTGTTTTGATGTTCTTGCCATATTGAAATGACATGAAGCTTGAACACTTGTGGGGGCTATTACTATATAATCTGGGAGGCATGACATACAATTATGTTACTCGATTTAGGTATTGTTTCATGATATGCGAGATTAACATTATCAGTGGGAAAAGGTTGGATTGTCTGCCAGAAAATTTCCTGAGATGTCTGAAAGTAGAGGATACTTTTGACCAGTGTTTTTGCTTTGGAGAGTGATGACAAGCTGATCTTCTAATCTACTGATCATTTGTTAGTTCAATGAAAGGGGTATGGAGTATGGACTATGGTTCTAAACCTTTATTCTTTGAGCTCCTAAGTTTGCTTGCGCTCTTGATTTTGTAACTTTCTGACATTCTATATTTTTCCTCCTATCTGTGTCAAAGTATTGACCGTTTTCAAGTTTAAGAATGGAAGGTTTTTGTACTCACATGCTAGATACTGATGCCGCTTCTGTTTTGACCTAGTGTGTGTAATGTGTATATGGAATCTCCAATGTAATTTATCCTATATCACTCAGACTAAGCTCAACTGTTGGCATGGTACCACATGGAAGTGTCAGTCTGTCAGTGTTTTCTTTTTTTGAAAATTTGCATATATGATTAATTGAGGTTTAAAATGAAGTGTCAACTGTCTATGCATATGTTATAGTGTCTTCCGTATTTGCGTATTTGAGGTGAAATACAGTTCTAGTAACATATACAGAATATATCAGCTTTCCTACCCATTGCTGAGCTTAGTTTGGATATCTTGGTGCTCCTGGCTGTGCGCTTTTCCTGTCTTCTGACCTTGGTCTGAAGATACGCCTTTTACATCTGAGGCTCTGAGTTACAGAGATTAGAACTTCTGACCACTTTTTTTGACAAAACTACTCTTCTGCAGTGTATGGTCCTTTTCATCTCTTGTTTGCATTTATGCTTTGAATATGTGATCTTGGATAAGTTTGCAAATGTTAGTGCTTGTACAAGTGATATGACTTCATTTATTCATCTTGGCTCTCCCTGTGAACATTTAGCTGATCAGATTTGGAATGCTGTGTATATGACAAGCTGTTTGAAAAACTGCTTCATTTTCAACAGAATACATGAATAAGTAACCAAGGTTTTTTATCATATTCTCTGTGGGAGTGGTTTATTTAGAATGTGTTATGTTATGAGATCTTCTTAGAATCAGGCTTGATTACTTGTAGCTGATAGTGATCCAGGTACTCCAGAGCATAGTTTTTTATAGTTCACGTGTCATGTTGGAATGGCTTATGAAGATGTAGTCATATTGCTTAGAGAAGAGAGTATCGGTTTGGGTTGTGCTACCTTGTTTTGGATGTCGGTTTTTATTAATGGGTTTATTATGGCCATAAAATAGGCCAAGTAAATAAAAGCAGAGACCAAGTCAACCTTTTTCTACAAACTGAAAGCAAACAAATGAGGTTAGCAACTTGGAGATAATCATTGTGTATTCCCGTATTACTTAACCTTGGGCTATTTGTTGTTTTACCATCTTCTGGAAGCTGAAAGCACACACCTTTTATCCACCCTTTTGTTTCATAATACGCAGAAGGATGTACTTTTTCAGCAATGATCGCCACCAAATCATGCTTGCTTGAGTTCGTTTAGGTTTTGTTGTTGGATTAATGTTTTCGATGTGGTGATATCCTGCTTGCTGGTGATAATGTGATGCTTAGTTTTTTTTTTTTTTTTTTTTTTTATTATTTTTTTTTTTTATTGAAAACCTTAAAGTGGGTATTGGAAGTTTGGAACACAATATCTGCTATTTGTTATGTTGTCCAATAGCTTTTGAATGAAAGCTATATAGTTCTCTTAACTTGGGTAAGGAAGCCCAATAGCTTTGGCCTTGCGATACTATGGTGAACGTGGGGACGTGAAAAACATGGGCAGTTGCGACTCCAAATATTATGTTCCGCATAGGGTTCTATTCCATGCTCATGGCTAGGGTAAGGGAGCTATTGCCACCTTTAGCTCCCATCAACACTGTGCCAACATAACATATGCCTTATCTTAGTTGTTGGCTTGTTGCTTTTCTGTAACAAGCATCAACCAAGATGAAACTTTGCTGAGGTTTCAGCTAGTATGTATAGCCTGAGCTACTGTGTTTATACAACAATGCCAGATCCTATTCCCAAAAGATGGGGTTGGCAGCTACTGCGTTTGTGTATCTTTATATGCCATTCGCTATTTTTCACATTCTGAAATCACAGTTCTCTAGTTATTGATACAGACTACAGGGTACTGACTACTGATTTATTTTCTATAGAATCTGAACTCATATCTATCTAGTTATTGGTGTAGTGTTATGTATCAGTGTAAAAACTGATTCCATATCAGAATCTGAAGTCACAGTTCTGACTTCTGAGTTATTGGTACAGAGTGCCATCTGCCATGCATCTCTCTAGCACCAAAGCTGCCATTCGTACTGAGAATAAAAAATGGAATCTGTTTCCCAATCATTACGTGTGTTTTGTATCCTTGCAAATTGTAGATTCTGGAGATAGGAATACTTATTTACTCATGAAATAGATCTCTGATGCAAGATACTGATCTATGCTGGATGGGGAGCCTCTTCCACCACTGGACAAAGGTGGATTCATTCAGGAACACATCTTTGCCCAGCAACTCATTCTGGGCCCATATCGATACATTTCTCTCAAGGTGGAGAATTCTCTTCTTGATGTCTTCGGGGAATTCTATGTTTCGGGTACTAATGCAAAGCTCCTCAACTTCGGCCCAGAAGCAGGACTCTGGCACGGTTTCAGCCTCCATTTTCTCCACATGCTCACGCCATTGCTGTACATATCTATAACGTGATGGTCTGCCTTTGCCCATGTATGATCCAGTGTCCTCGTTCTTCAAGTGGCGGTAGTAGTTGGCAATATCCAGGGGTTCAACAAGGCGCCTGTACCTGGTACCAATTTCAATCCACTCTTTCTGCCCCTCAAACTCGTCAGGTAACTCATTTCTTTTCAGCATCTCAATTATCTCATCCCATATGCCTGCTAGTTCCAATCTCCTTATATTGTTGTTGAAATCCTCTGTGTGATTTTGCATCTTAAAGGCATCATAATAGCCTACTTTTCGAACTTCACAAAGTTCTCGATATCTTTCAAGCATATTTAGCACATCTCTGATCTTGTTCTTGTTGCTGTTGATCTTAATTTGGTTTCTAGCTTTTTGTTTTTCTAGTTGTCCTGCAGCTCGAAGACATAGTCTAGCTCTTGCACTCTGGAATTTCAACCAGCTTTAATTAGCAACTTGTTAAATGATAAAAAGAAACAATTAGAAAGTGACAATAGAGAGCAATTCTAAACTCACCAAGCCTAGATCATCCAAAGCACTACATATGGCAAAATTTTCGCTGTTTCCCATATTTTCTGCAGATAAAGGCAGATCTACCAGATGCTCCAAGTCTGCCACGCTTGGCATTTCCAAGTTCTCAAGTAATTCATGTTCATAAATTACATGTTCTTTCAGGCTTCTCTGGACTACCTCATCCCACTCTGATTCTGAGCCTAGCTGAAGGCAGTAATATAAAATTTGGAAAATGGCATCTGGATTTTTTATGGTGACAAATTTTCCATTACCGGTACAGAAAACATAGGTTCCAAAAGGTCTGTAAGGGCTAAGCTCAATGAAATTGGTGGCATTTTCCAGTAATAAGTTTGTACAACCCATGAATTTGCAGGCCACACGGCTTGTCACTAATGAGGCATTTCTCATTACTGTGAGAATAAACATTGAAGCTTCCGCTGTTCTTCCAACAGAATCACTCGCAAAAAACGGAGATTTCGGGTTGTAATAATGTAGAATCGGCTGGAATTCGCGCTCTATGGCGGAAAGAGGAGTGAGGGAAATTCGAGGGACAATGTCATATCTCATGATGAAGTGTGTGAAATATTGACTCCAATGTTCTCGTTTCAAGGCATGGGATAGAATATAGTCACCCACAAGAGGTGATCCGAAGGTGATACAACGGGGTGGGATTTGGTTGATGTGTCTCTGCTTTTGGGAATCCAAGAACCAAAGAGTTGCAAAGATAGCTGTTGCTGCACCTGCAGAATGTCCTGCAAACACTATCGGCTTCTCTGTTGCAGCTTTTTCCACCTGAGAATCAATACTCTCAGTTGAACGTTCTCCTATATTTACAGGTTTATAAAACTGTTTTTTCTTCTTGATTATACAAGCTAATTATATATTCTCGTACCTCATTTTTGAACGATGTTTTTGCCAATATTGCTTCAAATCTTTGTAGAAATGCTTGGTTTACTGTTGCAGCTTCATTGCTGCCAATGGTTTTGAGAGAAGGGAAGAGATTGAGGTTGATCTTTGTCGTTCCGAAAGGCTTATGTGTAAACCAATCACCAAAATCCCAGGTTCCTGTAAACCCAAAGATCACCTCTGATGACGAGCTCTTAGATTTCTCGCATATGTAAGGCTTGTTAGAAGATGACTTGTGAGCTTTTATGGCTACTGTGCATGCTTTACCGATTATCTCTTCGCGTAATCCTATTTTCTCTGCTGCCATATCTATGATGGTTGCTTTTGTTCTTCTTTCTTTTTTGGTGTTTTTTTTTATCTTACATGAAGAAGCAGAGAAAGCTGTTATATTTTTGATGATGGAAATGGTTGTTTAGTAGTGTAGAGGTAGGCAGGATGTTGATTATTGAAATGTCTTGTTATAAGACTGGAATAGAGCAGCAAAGATGATTACATGGGCAATTTTGTCAGTCTACTTGCATTGACTTGAAAGGTACATTTGTCTCTCTAATTCTATGGCCATAAAATGATTTGATGAATGGTTATTTTTCGTGGAAAATTCATCGGTTACCCACATCCCACTTTCCAGTTGCGTATGTGAGTTTGAAACTTATGATTGTCTGGTGAATTGAAATGTGGTCCATCAAGATTCAAGGGTTTGACTTGAACCTGGAAGTCTTGCATTTTGAGGCCTATAATTTCGGAGATTAGTAAATCTATTCACTGGGTAGACTACCCATTAGAAATAGACAATTAAAATAGAATTAAATATGTTGAGTTATATTCCACTATTTATTAATGTCTATCTCTAATGGATGGATTACTCACTACGTAGATAGTTTTTTTTGTATAATTTCAAGATTTTTGCATCATTGCGAGAGAATTACCTAAATAAAATTTGAATTTAAATGAGCTATTTTTAACTCATTTAATGCCCGTTCAATTTTTGTTCACATGAATAATCTAATCTATGACTAGTTATTCCAAAATGATCATAAATATGGATTAAGTATAAAAAAAATTAGCACAAATAATCCCAATTATGAATGCTCTTCTCAAATTAATCAATTTAACTCTGAATAATCCTAACTATTATATATTCCTATGAGACTTATCTCAAAACAGTCCAAATAATTTGTGAACTTGTTGAACCCTTACAAAGATAACGTGTCAAATTCTAATTAAGCCAATTTTTTCACTCTCCACCCCCTTCCCTAACCCAAACTTACTGTCCAACCAACACCTCACCTATTCCTCCCTTGCTTAGCCACCGTATCACTTCCCATTGTCCGTTAAATACCTGATCCCTCCTATTTCCCTACCCTCTTCTGGATCTAATTGGTACAAACAAAACCACCCACCTTTCCCTTCAATGGTGAAAACTGAAAACTAACCAGATGTGAGAGAGAGAAGGACATAGATTTTTTTACCGGTAACTCAAATTACAGGTTACAGGATACTGTTTTGAGAAGAGTTTCATAGTAGTCAGGGGCGGGGATTAACTTGTGCGGTTGCACAGGGCCCCCCCAAAAATAGGGGCCCCAAAATTATTTTATATGTATTGTTACGATAAGGAAACAAAAGAAATGTGTTGGATCAGTGGTGAGTAACTAGTTAATGAAAGGACCCAAGGTCACTGAAGTAAGGGATTCGAGGATTTTAGTAAACAACAAGGTGTGTTTTGATTTTTTTTGAAAGTGTTAATGTTTCTCTTACCTTCATCCTTTCATCTTCACTCAACAATTCCCACACAACCATTAATACTTCACCTTCAAATTTTCACACAAAGTACAATATGCTATTAATAATTGTAATATTAAAAGCTATGAAAAAAATATGCTATTAATACTTTTTAAGTACAATATGTTGTTAATAATTATACTCTCTACCATGAGTGAATTATTTTGAGCTAATAAAATAATCTTTTTGTAAAAAAAAAGAGGAATTAAGGGCCCCTTTTCAAGAATTCGCACAGGGACTCCAATATGTTAGCCCCGACCCTGATAGTAGTTTGGATTATATTGAATTAATCACTAGTTGATATTTTTTTGAGAAGACCATCGATAGTTAAGATTATTAATGTTAAATTTTCCTTAATTCTATGCTAGTGTTAGATATAGGTAAAAAACCTATGGATATAGGACCATTTGATTACATAAAAAATGCTTTAATGTCCATTTTAAAACGTTACATTTAGTTCACATTCTCTTCCATTTCCACCTCTTTTTTTTTTTTTTTTTTTTTTTTTGTTTATTCCTACCTGTACTTGCTGCATTAAGTTATCAAAGGCCAGCTACTCAGCTTCTTCAAGTAATTTACTAAACTTATTGTAAAGTGCTCAAATAAACAAAGTAAAGTTAGAAAAAAAATCCTTATGATCTTTTACCATGCTCTAATACCCCATCTTAAAAGCGTGAATTTTCTTGACATACAACTAAAGAGGAGCATAAGGTTGTAAATTAAATTAATCAGTAACCGAATTTTTATTGTGTGTGTCATATACTATGTATAATTGTATATGAAATCTCAACCTGTATTAGGGGCCTTGTTACAAAGATGTATGTAATTAGCACAAACTATACACACTAAATTCTTACAAAGATGCATGAAATCTCAAACGAGCCAACTCGAATTCTGTTTGTCACGAGTCAGAGGTGGATGATTGAATTAGAGGACCTTGCTGTATACTCTGTGACAAGTTTTAAGAATGAAGATGAATTGCTTTGTAACAATCTCGTAGGAGAATCAAATTCCTCAACGAGCCCTATAGAAGTGGTAGAAACAATAAAATTCAGTCAGAAATCAAACATCATGCATCAACTTCATCTGAGATATGAGTGCTTGAATTTACCATGACTGAGCAGCAAGACCATATCGCTGTCAAGAACAGAAGTAATGCGATGTGCAATGATGATAAGCGTACATTCAGGAAAGTGATGCTTAAGAGTTAGTTGAATAAGATTGTCAGTAGCTGTGTCAACTGATGCAGTTGCTTCATCAAGGACCAACACCTTGCTTTTCTTAAGTAATACGCGTCCTAGACAAACTAGTTGCCTCTGCCCCATGCTCCAATTCTCTCCATTTTCATGAACTGTATGCAGTGTCGAAAATACACACCGTTATTGGCATAATCATGGTTAATAAATAAGGTCAGCTATGTGATTCCAGAGAAATTAAGACGAACCACTAGAATCCAACTTCCTTTCCATCTTTCTGACTTCATCTCCAAGTTGACATTTATCCAGAGTCTAGAAGTAGATAAATCACTTGAATTAGCATGCACTTAGACTTATCACTTAATCATATAGCAAAAGGAAGAAAAAAGAAGATAAGACACTCACATCCCATATTTGTTCATTGGTGTATTGCTCAAGTGGGTCCAAATTGCTTCGGATTGTTCCCTGAAACATGGTTGGATCCTGAGGGATGATGCTCAGTCTTGACCTCAAGTCTTTGAGTCCGATGGATGAGATATCAATACCATCAATCACAATCCGACCAGCTGTAGGCTCAACTATCCGGAAAAGTGCTTGTATCAGAGTTGATTTACCACTTCCTGTTCTTCCAACAATACCCGTTTTCATTCCTCCTGGAAAAGTGCATGTTACTCCATGCAGCACGAGTGGCAATTGCGGAGCATATTGGACCTGTAAATTCTGAATATCAATTTGCCCTTGTGATGGCCAAGAACAATCTGGCCTGTTTTCTTGTATTGTAAGAGGAGCCTCACTAGGAATGGACATGTACTGAAGAATTCTCTCCACTGATATCATTTTGTTCTCCCAATGGCATAAACACCATATAAACCCAGCTAGTTGACCACTTAGGGTGAGACCATATGTCACAGCTAAGCCCGTAATTGCTGTACATGAACATAGAAGTTGTAATTTGAGATTACCAATAGAGAAAAGTAAAGGTCAAGTATCAAATGGAAGTTAGAACATACCAGGATCTATTCTATCTGCAAAGTATAGCGAGAGCACCAACAGGAAAGCATAAGTAATACAAGAGAGTGTATCAAGTCGCAGCAATAGCCATTTCATTGCAGCAGCAAGATGGAATTCAGGGCGAGAATAATCGTCCACTATTTTCATGTAGGTTGGCTGGAATCTTGACTGTTGATCAAAGCTCCTAATAGTTGTTATTCCCGAAATGGTTTCAGCAAAATATTGAATAACCGGAGCTTCACATACTCCACTCAATCGTGATAGTTCTCTTGATGAAGGCATGTAGTATTGCTATTTGTGATCGCAAACCAAATCCAGCAAATATGTTAGTGTTTCAAATTATGTGCAGGAAACTTTGACAATTCATATGCTAAGACTAACTAAATACATTATTCTGCAAGCGATACTGATATAGTTACCTAAGTGATAGATTTTGATTGACCATGCTACTTTTTCTTAAGAAAAATCTCAAATCAATTTGTTTGTGGGAAGGAAATAATAGACAGAAAAATCTAACAGCATATATAGAAGGTACATGGGGCTTATTACTTTTGGTGCTGAATGCGTTTATCAGTACTTTTATTCGTCGATGGCCAGATTTTCTAACAAGAGGCTAAAAGCACAACAACCCAGATGATTTACGAAAAGCAGAGCAAATTATGTTCACAAATATAAAAAGAGCTTGCTACTAATGCTTCAAAATAGGTTTTAAACATTGTTTTTCTTAGTATTCCTTTTCCCCGCGGATCTTATATGCTATTAATATTTAATGAATCTCAAATCATCTAGATCAAACAATATGAAAAAGTCTTGTAAGCGGAAGTATAATTTAGTCATCTCAAATTAGAAGTAAAACTACTCGTGCATCCCTTAAAGTTAGTTAGAAATGTAAAGAAACAATCCCATTAAGATCACTAAAATTTGGATAACAGCCTGACTCATACATTATCACCATCTATTATGCACACAGAGAAAAGGGATCTTTGTGATAAATAAAAGTATATAATTGTCGGATCACATGCATTCAGGCATTACCTGATACCAGATGGAAGCGAATATCAAGGGGATGAAGAAGATCAAAACTTGCCATGCTACCGCAGACATCACAGCAATGACTCCCAAAAGTTGGATAGTAAAGGAAATAAGACCATCAAGTATGTTCGGAATTCGAGTCTCCACAGCACTTTGGTCTGTTGAACACTAATATCGAAGGAAGTCATTAGCAGCAGTAGTCAATATTGAGCAACAACAACAACAACAAAAAAATACAACATGAATGATCTTACTCTGTTGAGAATTCTTCCACTTGGTGTAGCATCAAAAAACGACATAGGAGCATGGAAAACAGTCTGAAGCATTTTTGTGAAGAGCATGGTTGCAGTTTTATAGCCTGTTGTTGCAAGAAGCAAATCTACACCAATTTTGCAGATACATATACCAAAAGCCAACGTTACATACACAATCATTAATGTTGATCCACTAACAACAGGTTCAACATTCTTTGACGAAGGAGCTGCCCATGCCAACCAATAGTTGCTCCCTATTTCGAGAATTTGTAAGATACCACTGGCCAGAATTATAAGAAGTACTAGACTTCCCCCATATGCAGTTGTGATGTATTTCCAATAGACTGAAAACCCGACACGTCCTTTCTCTCTTTCTTCTTCTTTTATGAGCTGTGATGAAGGTGGTACCAAACCATCAGCTCCTCCGTTATCTGCTTCACCATTTCGTGTTGCTCTGTTTGCTTCTTCCTGCTGCTTCATTTCATTAGTGATGATACTTTTATCATCTGTACTAACTGGTGACACCATGTTGGAATCAAGTGTAGAAGACATAGCTGCATTTTGTGCGCCAACAAGTTGTATAAAATCGGACCCTGGAACAAGCAGGTCATCATACTTTCCAACTTGTGCTATTCTTCCATTTTTCATGACCTAGCAAGAAAAATAAAAGATTATCAGATACATTTAAAAGAAGAATGAGGAAAGCAGAGTTTATTATTACAGCACTCACCACAATAAGATCAGCAGCGGTTAAGAACTCAACTTGATGAGTCACATAAATAACAGTTTTCCCCTTCAGAAGACCGAGCAAAACTTCCTGTCATCCAAATTCAGAAAGTGGTAACTGAATAACTGATAAGTATTTCCAATACATAAAACAATCTTTCTCTTCACCTGAAACAAAATATGAACAAAATGTGGAAGTCTTGGTGTATATAAAATTATTTCACCTGGTATAAATGTGAGCCTGTATGAGCGTCTACAGCACTAAAAGGATCGTCAAAGAGATAGATATCTACATCATGGTAGAGGGCCCGAGCAATTTGTATTCTTTGCTTTTGGCCTCCGCTTAAGTTAATACCTCTCTCACCAATGATTGTTTGATCACTAAATGAGAGGATCTCCAAGTCTTTCTTTAGACAACAAGCTTCAAGTACTTGATCATATCTTTCCGAATCCATCTCTTTCCCGAACAATATGTTGTTTTGAACCGTACCACTTTGTATCCAAGGTGACTGTGCAACATATGCCTTTGCTCCACACAACTTGACCCCTCCAGAGATTCTAGGTATTTCACCTAGTATGCAAGAAAGTAAGCTTGACTTACCAGAACCAACACTACCACATATGCCTACCTTCATACCATGAGACACTTTCAAGTTTATGTCTTTTAGTGTTGACCTAGAGGGTGAAGAAATATTATCCCAAGTAAAGTTCCCGTCAACAATCTCAATTGATGTATCACAACCATCTAATGGTAGTTTCTCTATAACATCATCTTGAAGTTCATCAAGGTTAAGAAAAAAGACAATTCTCCCAAGTGAAACTTTGGCTTGGATTAGCATCGATATTGTATCCGGTAGGAGGAAGATTGGCTCTCCAAGAACCCGAAAAGTTGCAAGTGCCGATAAAATCTGCCCTGTTTCAAGGGGAATTCCCATATAAATACAAGAGCCAAAAGTAACCAAAGCCACAAAAGTTGGACCTATCCCATAGAAAAAGCTCATCACTGCTGAACTAAACAGATATTTCTTCAACCATTGCATCTCAACTTTCCTGACCTGAAGAATTTTGGACAAAAAACTCATCTCCCATCCCTGGAACTTAAGAACTCTCATATTCTTCAAAGTCTCAATAGTGACCTTCATTCTGTTATCCTTAGATTCCATTAGTTTTTTCTGAAACTTTTCTTGCCATCTGATAAATACAGAGTTCAATAGCATAAAAATCAATGTCACAATGAAAGCAGCAATCGATGCAAGAAGTCCCAAATTCTTGTACAGTATTAGCAAGGCTAAACCGATTTGCAAAAAGATTAACCATGTATCATGCAAGTACACAATGAAACCTTGGATTGTCTCGACATCAACAGCCACTGCATTGATAAGTTCTCCACTACCACTACCCTCTTCGCCACCTTGCAGGGAGGATCGAGAGGGAAGTCTTAAACACTTATTGTAGATCATCACAGTTGTCACTGCACGAAGCCTAATTCCAATTTGTTGCATCTTAAAGATCCAATGCCTTCGTATGAAACCCTCAAGAAAAGTCGCGGCACAAAAGGTAAATGCCAGAATATAGCCTTCATTTTTGAATTTCTCTCTTCCATTAAGGCATTGAACAAAGTCATCAATAAGATATGGAGCAACATAACGACATATTGTATATATTAATGCCATCAAAGCTGTCCAAAGAATTTCCTTCCAAACCAACAAGAAATATGCTTTTGCAAGCCCAAACTCAGTAGTCCAAACATTATCATGATCATCAACTGGTGACAGTGACTCGAGAAACCTTGTTTGAAATTCTGGAAATGCTCCAAATACACTGTTAGAATTGCCAAGTTGAGGGATATCGTCGAGGTCTAAAGTGGTTTTCTCAGCACCCAGAGCAAACAAAGTATTTAGCCAAGAGAAGGTGAGAGTATGGTAAATACCAGCATTATCATAAGGAGTCACATTATCACACCCTCTGACCTTAGCCTTACTATTTGAACTTAAATCAACATGATCTAAAAGGGGTTCTACAAGATTCGAGACTTCTTGATTCTCACTATTCAAGGATCCTGCAAAACGTAATTATAAATTAAATATGACATTTGAATCTTGAATCTAATAAACTAATACTAGGATGATAACAACATCAACATAATATTAGGAGTAACACATGAAGATTGAAGTACAAAGTTACTGTGTTATAGGTGAGTAACACAGAAAATAGAAAATCAATTAGAATTATGAAAAGGCTGATCTATTCTTGGCCATACAAAATACTATCCTCACACCAAAGATATGCATTTGCTAGCATTGATCCTCGTTGAGAGACACAGGATGTTCTATGTTTTCCTTTTCCTTCGACTTTGACTTTTATGGTCAAACAACGAAAACTTTAACCATTGATATCTTGGGTCCCTTCTTTTGTTTAGGGGCTGTGCCCCTCTCTTTCACCAAAAAAAATTATCTTGGTTCCCCTATTTCAAAATTTAATGCAGCACTATACAAACTTTGGCCACAAATTTTCACCAATAAACGTATCAATAACCCTCAGTGTGACTTAATTAAAGCTTCTCTTTGTTTGCTGTCCTTTTTATTTTATAGTATGTTTTTTTATTACTTCCACATGATTGATTTTAGGCAACATCTTATACAACACAAATCTAATAGTTGAAGTACTAAAAAAATGCACATGAAAGTTTAGAGGTAGAGTATTAGAAGTATAATTTAAAGCTATAAGTAATTTTTTCCATGTTTACCAATTTGAAACCCATTTAAAAATGACAAAACCCGAATATGACAATTGACTATCTATCAACATTGTAACATAAATTGGATAAATAAATAGATAGCTCGATAAAAACAGGCATATTGTAAAATGCATATTGTAAAACGTAAACAAGTTGTATATCTCTCTAATTAATCAATTGCAAAGCCACCCTAAAAACAACTGTAAAGCATACTGCTAATCTGCTATAGTTGATTACGGGGTGAATAACCAAAGTTTGCTTCTTTTTTTTCTTCTTCTTGTTGCAAAACAGAGTGATGAACAAACATAGTGGGTTCTAACTTCTAAAGAAGGAGGGATATATATTATATACCTTCAACCATTGTACTCATTCGACGTCGAATTCGGTATCGTTGGCGTGGCGGCCGTCGGAGGAGAAGAAGGGAGTGCTGCTGGTGGTGGTGGTGGTGGTGGTGGTGGTGAAGGGAGAGGGATTACGGTGGAGTTGGAGTAAGACAGAGTGATCTTGGTCAAATTACACTTGTGAACAGAACTTGGAAAAGTCCATAATATAGGTATTAGTATATAGTAGTCCACGTAAAAATACTATTCTTACTTTGTTAGGATTCCAGGTCTTAAATGGCTTTGACGAATTGCTTGCCAAATTGGAACGGAGGAGAGTAATGAGTAATTAGTTCCTCGGTCCTGATTGAGAATAGAATTCACACTTGCCAACTGTGTTGGTTGAATAAACCGCTAATACGAATAGAATAGCGGTTTGTCCTGTTCTAAACAAAATACATATATGATATATCCCTCATTCCCTCCTGCAATGTAATCCAACTGAAGTTCCCAAATTGAAGGAGTTGATTACTTTGATCTTATTCCAGACCTAATTCTTCTATTGATTAACCACAAACTATTTGATTGTCTCCTTGTTTCAAAGAGATTATCTTCTTTAGTCTCTGAAGTTGAAATAATTTCAATCAAAATGAACATCAATATTCCAAAGTCAAAGAAACCCATTGAAGATTCTGCAAAATCATAAACTGGGTCGAAGAATTTTCTCAAAAATCCAATCTTTAAGTTCATCTTCAAACCCCAATTCATCTTCTTCAACAAGCGATCGCGAGTAAGAAGAATTCTCTCTCCAAAAATGTTGGTGGATTGGATATTCTGAAATGGGTTGTAAATAATTTGAAGGAAAGAAGCAAATCAATTACAAAATAGAAGTTACAAAATCAGGGATTAAATATCAAAGGAAATCTACTTGAGCAGAGACGCAAGCCACAAATTGCTGAATTGTTGCATCTAGTGCAGATCGGGGCAGCTCGCAACCCCCATCTAGCATTAGTAATTGCCTAATTGGTATTGCGAATTAAGCATGCGGGAGAGAGATCACAGAGGTGGGGATAAGAGGTAGTGTTTCAATAACAAACCGCTACTTCGATTAACGGTTTATCAAAAGAACCGTGAATTTAAAATGTTTTACTATTCACAAATTAAAATGTTTAAGAAACCGTTAATCGCGTTAGCGGTTTTCCTGAATCCAATAAAAAATACTCCCTCCGTCCCATAATATAGTGCTTGTTTCTTTTTTACACGGTCTCCAATACGTAACTTTGACCTTTAATATCTTCAATTCCGTATTAATAAAAAATATAAAAAGATGATATTATGAAATTACACATTGAGACGAATCTAACAAGATCCCACATGAATACATTTTTTTATATATACAAATGAGAATATTCGGTCAAAAATTTTAAAGTTTGACCCACCAAAAATGAAGTAGGCACTATATTATGAGACGGAGGGAGTATTTTTTTATATTTTACTCCTACGGTATATGGGAAATTAATTTTGATGGTAGCGTAAAGTAGGACTTAATTCCCCTCAAAAAAAAAAAAGTAGGAAATAATTTGTATTATAGCATTATTGAGAGAAAAAATTCCAAATTATTTCCTACTTTTTGGCTTTCGCTACAATCAAAATTCTTTCCCTTGGTACCGTTTACGCTATAATCAAAATTAATTACTAATGCTAAGCAGTGTTAAGCTTTACTGTTAGCAAAAACAAATTCGCAACAACAATTACTAATTACCTTGTAGAGTTATTTTACTAGAGGATCCAAACACCTACACTAGAAGCAACAAGTCAACAATTTGTGGCTTGCTTCTCTGCTCAAGTAGATTTCCTTTGATAATCACTAATTTTGTAAGTTCTTTTTTTGTAGTTGATTTGATTTGCTTCTTTCCTTCATTGTACTCGATTTTTTACTCTTTTCTGGGGAAATCAAAATTTGAAATTCTTGATGTGCTTCATGAATTTTTCTTTGGGTTTTTGCACCCAAAATTGCACAATTTTCCAATTCTTTCCCATATTCAGCTACCCATTTCAACAATGGAATGTTCTTATTAATCCCAATCTCGCAGCCATGGCAGGAAAACTCGAGATTAATTGACTGAATATCTTGGAAATTCTTCAAAGTATTTACAACCCATTTCAAAATCTCCAATCCACCAACATTTTTGGAGATAGAATTCATCTTCTTACTCTCAATCGCTTGTTGGAGAAGATGAATTGGTTTGAAGATGGACTTAAAGATTGGATTTTTGAGAAAATTTCTTCGACCTAGTTGATGATTTTGCAGAATCTTCAATGGGTTTCTTTGATTTTGGAAGATTGTTGTTCATTTTGATTGATATTGTATCAACTTCAGAGACTAAAGAATAAAATCTCTTTGAAACAAGGAGACAACATAAAGATTTTGCATCAAAAAGTTTGTTGATAATCAATAGAAGAATTGGGGCTGGAATAAGATCAAAGTAATCAACTCCTTCATCTTGGGAAGTGGGAACTTTCGTTGGATTACATTAGAAATTTTTCCTTGAATAATGCTAAAATGAGTATTAATTCTTGAAATGTGTTCAAGTTCAAATTAATTCCATGGATACCGTCCATGTAGGACGGCACGCCAGAATTTTGTTTTTTTCAAAGCAAACCGCTACCCAGAGTAGCGGTTAACTTCGAGTTATTTGAAAGCAGTATATGGGGTAAAACCGCTACTGGGGGTAGGTAAAACCGCTACTTAAAGTAGCGGTTTATATGCATGCCTTTTATAACTTTACTTAGGGACATCATATAACCGCTATTTGAAGTAGCGGTCAACTTTACATTATTGGTATTGACCGCTACTTTGAGTAGCGGTTTATATGCATGTCTTCTTAGGGACATCATGTAACCGCTATTTGAAGTAGCGGTCAACTTTACATTATTGGTATTAACCGCTACTTGGAGCAGTGGTTTTGTTAAAAAAACAAAATTCTCGCGTGCCGTCCTACGTGGACGGTACCCAGGGAATTAATTTAAACTTCGGCACATTTCAGGAATTAATACCCATTTTAGCATTATTGAAGGAAAAAATTCGATTACATTACAGGAGGGATATATATATTTTATTTTAAATATCAGGACAAACCGCTATTACCATTGGCGGTTTAGGCAACCAACCCACCATATTTAGTTGGAAAGTGTGAATTTTGATTTTTTTTTTGTTCTCCTTAGACAAAACCGTAACTCTAAATAGCGGTTTTACTTAATAAATCGTTATGGGAAGTGGCGATTTTCATAAATGGACTGCTACTCACTTAGCGGTTTATTGTGAGATAAACCGCTACTTGAAATAACGGCTTGTCAAATGAAAAAAAAAAAAAAAAAATTCTCCACGTCATGCTGACGTGGACAGTACCAAGGGAATTAATTTTGATTGTAGCGTAAAGTAGGAAATAATTTGTATTTCTACATTATTGAAGGAAAAAATTCAGTAGGACTATGAAAAGTAATGCTGGTATCATAATTTACGGTAGACATCTAAATTGAAGAATTTTTTTTCTGTTTTTCTTCCTTTCTGGACCTCACGTCTACCTAGAAGCAAATATTTTTTATTTTGATTAGTTCATCATCTTTGCTGGACCTCACGTCCAATACCCAACCAAATTTTTTTCTTTTAAATGTTCCATCGACCGTCAGTTATGATTCAGAGTTCAGACAATATAATCATGCGACTATGTGTTACCGTATTTGATTTGTCTCAATATAATTAAATGAAGTAATTATTTCGCTAAATGTAGCATTTTCTTTCATTTCTTGTGGTAGTCCGTCGATTCTCTGTTGATAAAAGTTTGGATTGGAATGAAGTTGGTATACAAGTCTCTACTTTTGACATAAATCTCAATATCTTAGCTACCTCTGTAATTCGTCCATGGAGGTCAAAAACGTTTCAATCGCAAATACCTCAATCAAAGCTTTAGATCGTGCAAACTGATATTTTTGGTGTAAGAAATCTGCATGATTAAAGAGCGGGATTATATCGATTACAGAATCACTGCTGTCTATATATTGTTCTATTGGATAGATTTCTTAGCAATTATTCGAGACCCTCTTTTCATGAATTGGGCCAAAACAAAGCATTTAATGCTTATATATATCTATGTCCAAGTATTGAGTATCTAATTTGGCTACTTGACTGTAAATTGCAATCACCAGGGAAGAAGATTTAAGATTAATCAACGTTGACTTGAGTATATTGCATCATCTTTTGTTGAGTAACTAGACATTAGGCCCGGGATATTCCCCGGATAAGGAAAGTTTTCATTTATTAATATTATACTTTAAAATAATAACACTAAATATCATTTGCTCTAGTGGTCAAGATTTTAGTATATAAACTTGAAGTCAAGGGATCAAACCCTATACTATATATGCAATTTCTAATTTTTATTTTCCTTTATGTGGATTACATAGAGTAAAAGACCCTTAGGGAGAGCGCCACGTGGCACCGTTCCATGTTTAGGAACGCCTTTTAATATATTAGTATAGATAAGGAAATATAAAATAAAATTGTTCGTGTAAAAAAATTGTTCCGCCACATGCATTGTAGGTGCAGTCCACGCAATCCTTTCGCGCCCAGTGCATGATATTATAGTTTTATACTCCCTTCGTTTCATTTTAATTTACTCACTTCACTTTGGGGGAGAACCAAGGAAAAAGTGCAAAACTATGAGAGATAAACTAAAAAGTTGTAGAGAGAAATCGAAAAGTGAGAGAATTAAATTAAAAAGTGGGTTAAAATATTAAAAAGTGGATGACATGGGTGGAAAAAGAGGAGAAAATAGATGTGACATGTTACCAAAAATAGAACAAACAACAGTGTGTATATTAAAAAGAATCGAACCAACAAGGAAAGTTTGTAGATTAAAAAGAAACAGAGGGAGTATCTTCTTTTCTCCCCAGTTCTTTGATTGAAATGCGTGCAAAATGGTGCTCTTAGGAGCTATTTTATACTAACATTTTCCATCTAGTTGTGGTTTTGTGTCTTATGATAGTTTTCAGGTTTTAGGGAATTATTTCCCTATTTTCTGCTATTCTTGATGCCACAATGGATTGGAGAGAGTTAGGAGGCACGTGTATGAGTTCCCGAGGCCCGAGGCTACTTCCCAAAGCCTTCGGGTGCGAAGAGTTTTGCAGTCTTGGCGTTAAAGGCTAAGAAAGCCCCTTTTGAAGGCCCGCCCGATTTGGTCGGGCGAATGTCGCCCGATCGGGCAGTCCTTTTCGTCTCAAAGTCATTCTCCTCGGGCACGATCGGCCGTATATCGCCCGCTCGCAATTCGCTGATAGCGCCCGATCGGGCGTACTCACCCGGTGTGATCGGGCGCCTTGCTTGACAAACGCATGCTGAAGGAACATCCCTTGAAGGCCGCCTGATGGAATCGGGCGCTTGCCGCCCGATCGGGCGTTTGGCCCGGAAGCTGAAATCCGAAACTTTTTATTTTCGTTTTTGTTCTTTTTTTAGAATTAGTATAAATAGCCTTGTAAAATATTTGGCAAGGACCTTTTTTCAGAAGCATCCTTAGTTCTCTAACTCTAGTTTTCTCTCTAGCCCTAATTATTGCACATTGGAGATTAATTCAAGTTCTTCAATTTTCCTTTCAATTGGTAATTGTCTCTTTCACAGTTCTTATTAACTTTCAAGTATTTGTCTCTTATTATTTTTAATTGCTTCAAGTATGAGTATTTCAATGATTATTGTTTGTGTTTTTTTGCCATGAGTGAGTAGATTCATCTCTAGGGCTTAGTGAGGGAAGCCATGTTTATACCATGATTTATTGTTCTTGATTTCTATGATAATTAGGTTGTGGTTAGAGCAATTCTAGTGTGATTCATCTTTATCTGCGATTTATGTTAGTGTACAATTTCATGAATCGTTTCTGGCTAATAATTGTTTGGATTGATCAAGATCCTACTTTTAGAGGCCTAGAACACACTAGTGAGTCTGATTATGTGATGAGACCATACTGCATATATTGCCTTGAGAGTGTTAAGACCCGACCATAGGATTAACGCCTACTCTAATTGCTTGACCCTATACCTAAGTATTATTGATGAGTTTTAAAATATACCGCAAGTGCACGGTGTCTGTTTAGCAGAAACTGGCAAATACGGGTCGATCCACAGGGAGAGGAGTTCTACAGATTTAAGTTCAATTATCTAACTACTTCAAGAGAGGAAATTGATTGAGGAATTAATAACTAAACTAGAATAAACTATAACACAAAAAGATGGAAGTTTATCAATTAATTAAAAACCTAGGGCAATCGATCGGTCCACCATGCTTATACCAATTTAATCACTACAATATAGTTCGACAATACTTGGATTGAGGTTCGAATAAATAAAGTATTTCGTTAATCCTTGGTCAGGCATTAACAACTCTTAGATTAACATATGCTAGTACGGTCGCTCAACATAATCAAATCTACCTATTGTAACAAGCCTCTAATGAATACGATCTTTCGATTCTAATTCTTATTAGCTAAACATAACTCATGATATTGCGCAATTACATGAATTAAACAAGCATAACAAATCAATAGGAATTATTCTAATTCAATCCAAATAACGAAGAACTTTAAACCACAATCAAAAAGGTATAAACATGGCTTCCCTCTCTAAGCCCTAGAAAAAGTCTACTCACTCATGATAATAATAAAATCAATAAACATAATCAAAGTAAAAGAATTCATTAAGTTAAACAAAGTAAAGAGAAATACCGAATGATTCAAGAACAATAAAAACCAAAATCGATGATCTTTATAATCTTCAAGAGTAAGAGTTAATACAAACTAGAGAGAGAAACTAAGTGTTTAGCCCTAAAAACGTAGATAATAAGATAGTCTAATTGGAATTACCAAAAACCTATTTATACTTTTTTACAAAACCGGCTAAAAAAACAAGTAAATCCGTCCCGTGAAAAACCGCCCGGTCGGGCGGCGGTGTTTAAGAACTACGACTAGGAAGCGAAATTCGCCCGGTTGACCGGGCAGATCCGGGCGAACAAAACTCAGCTGCTGGAGAGCCTTTGTGGCTCGCCCGGTCGGGCGAAACCGCCCGGTCGACCGGGCGAGAGTGTTTTTCGCTCATTTTTGATGTAATCTCGTCCGAATCACTTGTGCAATCTCTCGGATCTTCTATGGGCTATAAGTGGACCGTTGGACTTCCGTTCTGCAGCTCAAATGAGGGCGCTAAACGCTTAATCTGCACAAAAACATCTAACACACGGAAACAAGTCCAAACATATCAAATAGCTCAAGAATCGAGCTCCAATGAGCTCAAATCAACTATCAAAGCTAAAGGAATAGAGTATTATTAGTTTTCTGAACCCTCCTGATTGGTATAAGCATGGTGGACCGATCGAATGCCCTAGATTTTTTATTATTTGATAAATTTCCTTCTCTTGTGATTTAGTTTATTTCACCTTAGTTATTAGTCAATCAACAACTTTTCTGTCTGAATTGTTAAGTAATTGAACATTAATCTGTAGAATTCATCTCCCTGTGGATCGACCCGTATTTGCTTAATATCTGTTGTAACACCCCGATAATTCTCTCTTTTCAGAAATACCTTTTCAATATAAAACTTAGAGAATTACCCAAGTATTATCGCCCGTGTGATAACGTATCGGTTTATTCAGAATTTTGCAGCGCAAAACATCTAACTAAACTTCATACTTTATTATCATAAATAAATAAATAAGTACTTTAAAATCAAACACTCTATATATATCTACTCAAACAAACTTATTATAATACGTTCCTACTAATGCAGAAAATATGATATACTAGATTACACAAGCTCTCCATTCCCAGATTCCCAATGATGCAACATCTGCGAAACTGTAAATGTCAATGCTCTAGAGAATATGCTCACCAAAATTGGGTCATCACAGGATCAATAAGGCAAAGCCATGATCAAAAATCACAAACAAAGCACGTAATCAGCAAAGCTGAGTACTACATAGTAACACGTAAATATTCCTAACATGATACTAATAAATAACATGCAGGGATAAATAATTAATAATATAACAATATAACATTTCTGCAGACAACTTTTACTGAACTAAACTCTAAACATCTTTTTATTACTTTAATATAATAGTTATTGGACCTGAGTTGTCTTATCTACTAATGCCTTCATTAAGAAGACGAAATACGGGAGCTACCACGTATTCCAGAAATGACCTGCGATATCGAGGAACCTTTGCTAACTGTAATAGGGATGGTGATCAATCCATCTCCCATAAAAAGCCATGACTATGTACCCCAACTCCTAATGTCCAACTCTAGACATGCACCAAACTATCCTCGTTACACTTTACGTTCTTTACAAGTTATTACTTGTTATAACACACATACAAGCAACACAGAAATACAATTCAAACATTCACAACTGAACTTCTTTTATCTTAGGATTTAAAAAGTGATCACAACTTACAACCCAAGACTTACTTTCTTTTAATTTCAACTTTATTATTTGTTGAACCTAGCCAACAATCAAACTTACCTTTCAAAGGCATAACTTATCAACTTACCTTTCAAAGGCATAACTTATCAACTTACCAAATAAGGCCCACATGATCCAATACTAATAAATATATTAATTCCCCCATGTGAATTAATAAATTGAAGTTCCCAACCAACATGCTTGCATCAATATTCCATACAAACATGATATAAATCTCATAATATAATCTCATAATCAACATGTTTACACCACGGCATAAAACATGCAAAATCCAACATAATAAATATCATATATGAATTCAACATAGTTCCTATACATGATATTACATAATTCTCCTTCATAGAATCATGATACTGTCTCAATCAACACATAGGTATGTACGTACCTTGTGTAGACAAATTGAGAGACCACTTTTCTACTCTAAAAGTTGCCTAGGAATAATCTCCGCTTAACAAAATACAAAACATTGGTATATCAATATACCAATAAATTTACAGCAATATAACTTCACTTAAAAACGTGTCAACACCTTTTCTAAAATTCTTTTGACACCAAAGATTAAATATTTCAAACCCTAAAATATGGTACTACTAAAATAGACTTTTAAAACCTCAAAAATCAAGACTTTAATATTTAAATCTCTCCTTGAACATAAAATATTAAATCTGAAATTTTTTTGCTTCATAATATGAAACATATAATCTGAAATAAGTAAAGATACAATCTTTAAACAATAATTTAACAAAATAATACTTTGAAATATTAGATCAATATATATGAAATCAATATATAAGAAAAAGAGGAAAATAATCAAAAGAAAAAGGGAGAAAAAGAGCGAAATACCGAAATCGCGAGTGAAATATGGCA
Organism: Beta lomatogona; assembly: GCA_947646795.1. NCBI lineage: Eukaryota > Viridiplantae > Streptophyta > Magnoliopsida > Caryophyllales > Amaranthaceae > Beta > Beta lomatogona. The sequence goes on from CANSNZ010000988.1 coordinate 2,619,259, forward strand.
GCAAAACTGCGAAACTTGCAGAGGCCATAACTGATAGAATAATAATCGGAATTGAGTGATTCTTGAGCGTAAGTTCAATAACTTTTCGAGATCTACAATTTCTCAGAAGGAATTTTTGGCTAAAAATAAACGGAACTATGAGAAATCTGGACAATCAGATTCGGGTGAGAGAAAAAACGAGTGAAGGGAGGGAAAGAGGAAAGAAGAATTAGTGGAAAACAAAAGCCAAATCTAAAAACATGAATCATGGGAGGTTTAATGAAGTATTTATAGGTTCCCTTCCCCTAATCCTAGTAGAATTAGGAGTACATAAGAATAAGAGTCTTATTAGGAAAAAAATTACTCCTTTGGGATTTCAAATGTGCTCAAAAGGCTACAAATTGGGCTCCTCAACCCATAAGCTTAATTTAATAATTAAATATACTTTAAATACTACTCTTTAAATAATTAAAGTTCCACTTAATGAAACATTTAATTAATTTAAGAAATAAAATCCATAAAACTCTTTTAACTCCTCACAATAGTCAAACATTAAAATAATTCGACTCATAAAATATTAAAATCATTTATAAATATACTTTAAATATATTTATAAAATTCATAAAATTACGGGGGATTACATCTGCTAACAACAGATACCGTGCACTTGCGGTACTATTTTAAAACCCATCAAGTTATTGGCGTCGTTGCCGGGGAGACGGCTAGTTCTATAGCTTTTTGATTAATTATTTAAACTATTCCTACTGTCTCATTGGAACTCCAAGTTCCATTTGAGACAATCTCACTGCATATTTTTCTTTGTTTCTTTTATCCCCATGTCCAAAAGAACAGGTACTCCAGTTCCAACTGATCCTGATCTTGAGAAAACCATCAGGCAACTCAAAAAGCAACAAAAGAAGAAGAAGCAGTCTACTAAGCAGGGAAAATCCACAGAAGGTCCTTCAGAGCCAATCATGCCTGCTAAGTCATTGAAATCTTATGGGGTACTGGTGGCGTTTCCACAGGTCCTACTATGCTTGACATTCAAGCGGCTAATTTTGAGATCAAGCCTGCCCTCATTAATATGATCCAACAGAACCAGTTTGGAGGGCATCCATCTGAAGACCCTGCAAATCATTTACAACGGTTTCAACAATTATGTCGTACCGTTAAGCATCAAGGGTCACTCCTGATCAGTTGAAGGTCATGGTATTTAAGTTTTCTTTGAAAGACAAAGCTCAGAAATGGTTGAATGATGTTCAAGAAACTAAGTGGAGTGCTATTTCTGAAGCATTCCTGAGAGAATACTACCCTCCTACCAAGACTACAGAAATCAGACACAAGCTTGCTACCTTCCAACAAGAACCTGATGAGACATTGAAGAAAGCATGGAATAGGTTTAAGGATCTGCAGAAAGAATGCCCACACCACAATCTTGATAAGTGGTTCATCACTCAAGCATTCTACAATGATCTGCAACCCCATATCAAGAGTACAATTGATTCATCTGCAGGGGGTGTTTTCCTAGACAAGGAGGTGGATGAAGGGTACAGTTTTCTGGCCAACTTAGCAGCAAATTATCATAGTTCTTCCAGGACTATTACAAAGAAAAAGTTGGATGCTGATGCATATTCGCTGTTGTCTGCACAAGTTTCCCAGTTGAGCATGAAGATGGATTCACTTAAATCTTCACAGTCTAATACTCCTCCTATGAGTTTTAATGCTATATCTTCCATGACTCCTATTACCTCTTCTTACTGTGAGGTGTGTGGTGTTCAAGGCCACTTTGGCTATGACTGTTCCTATAATCAACCTGGCATGAATAAGATGGAGCAAGCAAATGCTTTTCAGCAGAGACCTCCACACAACCCGTATTCCAACACATTCAACCCAGGTTGGAGGGATCATCCTAATTTTTCCTACAAAAACAATAATGTTCGGAACCCTCTACCTGTGCCACAAACATCATATCAACCATCTCATCAAAACCCACCACAACATGCTGCCAGACAACAATATTACCAAGGGGCTCCTCAGAACCCCCTCCTGGTTTCAATAGGCCTTCCCACCAAGGCTATCAGCAGCAAGCTTCTTAAAATGCCAGCTCTCAAGAACCTACCATGTCTGATCAGATGAAGATGATGGTTTCTATGCAGAAGAGTCATGAAGAGAGCATCAAAGAGTTGAAGAACACTACCAAACATTTGGAGACTCAACTTGCTCCGGTGGCAGGAAATAATGCACAGAGGCAACCATGTCATTTGCGGGGCAACCAATCCCATAGAGACTGCTAATGCTGTCACTCTTCAAAGCGGTACGCAGTATGATGCTCCTCCTATGCCTACTGATGATTCGCCACCTCCAAACAAGAATGGTGTAGTGGATGAAAATGAAGGTGAAGATAGCTCAAAAGCTGAAATTGAGCAAGAGAAAGTAGATGAAGTAAAGAAGCAAAAGGAGAAGGTTACTGATTCTCCTACACCACCACTACCTTTCCCTCACAGGATGCAAAAATCCAAGGTTGATCAACAACTTGGTAAGTTCATGTCTATGGTCAAGAACCTTAAGGTAACAGTTCTTTTTACTGATTTAATTTCTCAAGTGCCTGTTTATGCTAAATTTTTAAAAGACATGATTACTAAGAAAAAGGATTTTGGTGGTCTAGATAGAGTTGCTATAATTGAAGAGTGTAGTGCTGTTTTGCAAAATAAAATCCCTCCAAAATTAAAGGATCCTGGTAGTTTTTTCATCCCCTGTCATGTAGGTGCATTGTTTATAGATAAGGCTTTATGTGATCTAGGAGCTAGTGTATCTGTTATGCCTTTATCGATCTGTAATAAACTGAACTTGGGAGTTTTAAAGTGCACCCTGATTACTTTGCAGATGGCAGATCGTTCTGTGAAATATCCTTTCGGTATTTTAGAGGATGTTCCTGTCAGGGTTGGAAAATTCTATATTCCTGTAGATTTTGTGGTGCTAGATATGGAGGAGGATAGTCAGATCCCCATTATTTTGGGTAGGCCTTTCTTGTATACTACCGGTGCTGTTATTGATGTTAAACCTGGCTCTCTGACTTTAAGTGTTGGTGATGATACTATTACTTTTAAGCTGACTAATGCTATTAAGTCTCCTATGCTTGAGCACACATGCTGCAGGATTGATGTACTAGAAGAGATCTCTGGAGGTGAGTATCACCAATTTCTGTCAGATGATCCATTGGGAAAAATTCTTGATCTGGATGGCTTTGATACTGATGAGGCAGTCGAATGTGAGGTAATGGAGACTAGTTACTCTACTTCCGAGCCACAGGTAAAGAAGTTAGAACTTATACCTTTACGTTCTCACCTCAAATATGCATTTCTTGATGATAATGAGGAATGCCATGTGATTGTCAGTTTTAAACTCACAGATGGCCAACTTTCACAACTTCTTACAGTGCTTCGCATGCACAAAAAGGCTATTGGGTATAGTATTGATGATCTAAAGGGTATTAGTCCTGATTTTTGTATGCATAGAAAAACTTGGAAGAGAATCACCGCCCTTGCATACAACCCCAAAGACGTTTGAATCCTAATATGCAAGAGGTAGTGAAGAAGGAAATAATGAAACTACTTGACGCGGGCATCATCTACCCCATCTCCGATTCTAAGTGGGTGAGCACGGTTCAAGTTGTTCCTAAAAGGGGGGGAAAACTGTTGTTAAGAATGATAGGGATGAACTAATTCCTACTCGTACTGTTACAGGTTGGCGAATGTGTATTGACTATCGCAGATTAAACATAGCCACCTTGAAAGATCACTTTCCCCTCCCTCTTATTGATCAGATGCAAGAAAGATTAGCAAATCATAACTTTTTCTGTTATTTGGATGGATATTATGGTTTCTTTCAGATTCCTATTCACCCCGAAGACCAGGAGAAGACGACGTTCACATGTCCTTATGGCACTTTTGCTTACCGCCGGATGCCTTTTGGTTTGTGTAACGCCCTTGCCACATTTCAAAGATGTATGATGGCCATATTTTCATATTTCATTGAGAATATCATGGAGGTATTCATGGATGATTTCAATGTTTATGGTTCCGACTTGACATGTGTTTGCATAATCTTTCTAAGGTCCTTAAGCGTTGTTGTGATGTTAATCTGGTCGTGAATTGGGAAAAGTGCCACTTCATGGTCAATGAAGGCGTGGTACTTGGTCATCTTGTTTCTGAACGTGACATCCAAGTTGATCGAGCAAAAATTGAGGTGATCGAGCAAAAATTGAGGTGATCGAGAAACTTCCTCCTCCCGTGAATGTCAAGGGAGTGAGGAGTTTTCTTGGTCATGCGGGTTTTTATCGTCGTTTTATAAAAGATTGTTCTAAAGTCGCGAAACCCCTGACTCAATTATTGCTTAAGGTTGCCACTTTTGATTTCACTAATGCTTGTTTGGAGTCCTTTGACAGGATTAAGAAAGCATTGATAACTGCTCCAATCATACAACCTCCGGACTAGGATTTGCCGTTCGAGATTATGTGTGATGCTAGTGACTATGCTGTGGGAGCAGTGCTTGGTCAAAGGAGGAATAAGGTGTTGCATGCCATTTAATATGCAAGTAAAACCTTGGATGAAGCTCAAATGAATTATGCTATTACTGAGAAGAAGCTCCTTGCGATTGTTTATGCCCTTGATAAGTTTCGAACCTATCTCATTGGTTCGAGAGTCATTATTCACACTGATCATGCCGCCCTCAAGTATTTGTTGGCCAAGAAGGAGGCGAAGCCGAGGCTCATTCGATGGATTCTTCTTCTTCAAGAGTTTGATCTGGAGATACGGGATAAGAAGGGTGTTGAGAACGTGGTTGCAGATCATCTCTCTCGTTTGAGGTTTGAGTCGAGCTCAGATGGCCCTATAGATGATTCTTTTCCTGATGATCATCTCCTTGATGTGTCTACCTAATCTCCTTGGTATGCTGATTTTGCTAATTACTGTATTGGCGGATCTCATCCCCCTGATCTTACATATCAGCAGCGCAAAAAGTTCTATCATGATGCTAAAAGGTATTTTTGGGAGGATCCCTTTTTATATAAAAAATGTGCTGACGGGATGTTTCGTAGATGTATTGTAGATTGAGAGATTGAGGAAGTGCTACAACATTGTCATAGCATGCCCTCTAGCGGTCATCTAGGCTCCCAAGCCACAGCTCATAGAGTCATCCATAGTGGATTTTACTGGCCTACAATTTTCAAGGATGCTCGTGCTTTTTGTGTGTCTTGTGATGCTTGCCAAAGGACCGGTAATATTTCCAAGAGGCAATAAATGCCGCAGACACGTATTTTGGAGGTTGAACCTTTTGATGTCTGGGGCATCGATTTCATGGGTCAATTCCCTACTTCTTGTGGAAACAGGTACATTTTGATCTGTGTTGATTATGTGACAAAATGGGTTGAAGCCTTAGCATTACCAACCAATGACTCTCAAGTGGTGATGAAGATGTTCAAGAAAATAATTTTCCCCCGTTTTGGTGTGCTTAGAGTTGTCATCAGTGATGGAGGCTCCCACTTCCATAAGAGCACTTTTAAGACTTTGTTGAAAAAACATGGGGTCACTCACAAGGTTGCCAAGTGGAGGTGTCCAACAGACAGATTAAGAGGATTCTTGAGAAAGTAGTCACCAAAGCAAGGAAAGATTGGTAATTGAAGCTTGATGATACTCTTTGGGCTTTGCGCACTGCATTTAAGACTCCGCTGGGAACAACTCCATATCGAATGGTGTACGGCAAAGCTTGCCATCTACCAGTTGAAATGGAGTATCTATCTGCATGGGCTACTAAAGAAATTAACTTGGATATCCAAGCTGCAGGTGACGCACGACTTCTTCAATTGAATGAATTGGATGAGCTTAGACTGGGAGCATATGAGAATCATAAGCTCTATAAGGAGCAAACGAAGAAGTTTCATGACAAGATGATAGAAAAGAGGGAATTTCATGTGGGTGACAAGGTATTGCTATTCAATTCGAGGTTGAGACTTTTTCCTGGAAAACTCATGTCTTAATGGTCGGGACCATTCGTGGTGACTGATGTTAAGCCACATGGAGCAGTTGAAATTTCTAAGAATGGAGGTGAGAAATTCAAGGTGAGGACAACGCTTGAAGTTGTACCATGAGGGTGCTTTTATAGGCCTTGTAGAGGAGATTCGCTTTGAATCTACTCTTTCTGAGACATAAGTGATGAGGTGACATGGTCGTGCGGGACCTTCATAAACCAGCGCTTTGCGGGAGGCAACCCGTATCTTTTCTTCTTTTTACTTAGTTTTCTTTCTTTTCTTCTTAGTTTTGCTCTTTTTCGTGAGTGAGTGAGAGGGTACTAATTTTCTTTTGAAGCGTATTTAGTGCAGGGTGGTTAGTTTCTGTGAGCCATGAGTTGCCAAAGCGAAAATGCAAACAAAGCAAGCGTTGTAACGCACTTCCGCATGCCGCCCCATCTGGTCGGGCCATCTACGCCCGATCGGGCCTGTGACCAATTTCAGAAACCTCAAAGATCGGGCGCCTGGGCGACTTCCACGATTTTCCTTCGAGTTTTTTTTCTTTTTCTCCTTCATTCATCTTTTATTTTCCCCAATTCTCTCTCTCTCTCTCCTCTCAAAATTCTCTCAAGACCCTGACTTCCCACTTCATCTTCTTCCTCCATCCTCTCATCCTTTACCTCTAACCTCCATTAAAATTGTTTCCACCTTCAAGAAATCACCACCTTTCTTCATCCATTACTTTTTCTCTCACTACTTTTTCCCCACTTTTCTTCTCTACCCATCTCAACCTTCATCTCTCCACTTCCTTTCTTTTGTGAGTTTTACCAAAAGCTTCTAAGAGCATCCATGGCAGAAACAAGAAGATCACGTGCGAAATCTTCAAGGGCTAGGGCTCCACCACCACCACCACCACCACTGCAAATTGAACCGGATGAAGATTTTCCCGAAGTGGTCTTCACAACTGAGAAGCAAAAGGAGAATTTTCAACGACTGAAAGGTCGTGAGGTACTTCCTACCCGCTTTTTAGATACTGAATTTCTGAATAATTTGGGAATTGCTAATGATTTCAAAAGCTATATGAAAATAATTGGTATGGAAGCCCTCTATAATGTTCATGTGAATACATATAGGAGCCTAGTGCTTGAATTCTATAGTAGCTTTGAAGTTACTAAGCCTAGGTTTGGTCCTATTTCTTATGTGTCCTACCGATTGCTCAACCAGGACTTTTGTCTCTCCCTACCCCAATTTGCCAATATCTTAAGAATCGCCAATAGGGATGACATTAGTCATCCGGCGGGATATAATCATGGTTCATGTTATTACAGCATTACGGGTAGTGAGGTTCCAGTCAACCTACAACATTGTAAGGCAACTTACATTCATCACCCTATCTTCAAAATCTGGCAACGATTTATGTCCTGGACTTTGTTTGGACGGGTTGAGGGAAACAACTTGCGGGGGGACGAGCTTTATCTGATAGGTAGCTACTTGTCTAGGGGAACAGATTAACCATTTCAGTATAATATCCCCCATCAGGTTGCTCTACAGTTTGAGCGGATAGCCACCACCTTCCCCAACCGCCGCGTTGATGGCACTTTCTCCTCCCGCCCCATAGTCAATGGTGGGCTTATCACCCTCTTTGCCCGACAGATAGCGGGGTTTGACGAATCCCGCTACGCCCCACTCCCCGGCCCCACCTTTATCGATGCTACTTATCTTGACTCTCTTCATTGGATAGAGCAAGCTGGGCCGGGTCATTATCAATGGTTTACAGGTAGCCTGTGGCCTGGGCAGGCCCATTACCACCTCCCCATCCAGGGCCAGGATTTCCCCACCCCCACTCCCGAGGTACCCCAGCGCACATACATTAGGCGCCCGCCTCATGATGATGGCGCTGGTACTTCCTCTTCTGCTCCCCCTCCCCCATATGCTGGTGCTTTTGATTTTCAGGGCATGATGAGCACACTTCAGAGGATGGAGCTTGGCATGACTACACTCAGTCAGTAGGTTGCTACATTGCAGAATGACCAACACTTGGCCTTGTACCCCCTGTACGATGAGTATTGTAGGACTCATCGGATTTCTGAGGAAGGCCCCCACCCCTCATGGTATACATGGAACCCAGCTACAGCGTTCCAGGAACTAGTGGTGCCCAGGACATGGAGGATGACGATCTTGATGCTTCCTTGGGCGGTTGACGGCCCTGTTCTTTCTCCTTTCCCATGCTGCAATGAGGCCATTGCCAAGTTCGGCTTGGGGGAGGATCTTTGTAGGTACTCTCCTCTCTTTAATTGCTTTCTAGTGTAGTTAGTTTAGTTTCTTTCCTTAAAAAAAAAAATTTGTACCAAAAATACGATTTGACTAGATTGGATTGATTGCTTCCCTGTGCCCCTTAATGTTCTTTGAAAATATAATTTAGCTCTGTATTTGGATAGCTGGGCACTTGAGATTGTGATGCTGGATGTGACCTTTAGCTGCTTTGACCTTGGTGAGATTTGATGATAACGCGCTTACTTTGACTGCATGCTTGAACTGGTTAGCCTGTGAGGATTCTTTCTTGCCCATGGATTTAATTCTAGTCTATTCTTGTGTGTTAGTTCCTCTCTAGTGTTCCGATCTTGACTTTGGCAAGGTACTTGTTGAAATTTGGCATCATTTTTCATATGCTGTGATAGAGGCGTTTCCTTGAATTGTTTCTTAAACCTTGAATTTGATTTTCATGATTCTTTTTCCACTCTAGCCCCGCTGAGCCTAATGACTTTCCTGGTTACTAAACCACATTACAAGCCTTGAGCCCTTTGTTTGATTACTATGCCAATCCTAGCTTGGGGGGAGCATTAGCTTAGGTTGGCATTGTGATGATAAGTTGATGTTGGTGGTTCGTTGGAAAAATACTAATTGTAAGTTCAAAGGTTTGAAGAGAAAAAAAAAATTCAGAAAGAAAAGAATTGTATTTGTTAGTTCAAAGGAAAACATAAAAGTGTGAAAAGTTGGAAAAGTGCATTTGTTCCTTATTCTTTCATTCACTTTTTTCTGAAAAAAAAAAAAGAGAAAAAGTATACACCATGAGAAAATGAGCTAAAAACAAAAGTTTGTTGTGTGTTTGGTGATCTTCCTTGGTAGGTTGATGTTTTGAGATGTGTGTTAGTGTTTTGGGAGTTGTTTTAGACCTCACTTGGTCTTGATTATTAGTGTTAATTGCATGTTTTCCCTACCTTAACCCAAGCCCCATTACAACCCAGAAAAGACCTCTTGAGTTTGTGTTATTTGTTTGTTGAATTGAAACGGAGTCAAGTTGCCAAAGTTAAAGATGTACGTTCGCTACTTGAGTCGACCTGAATAGGATGAGTGACAAGATACCTTTCTAAACACATGAGAGTGTGAGTGGGAAGGGTTATTATGGTTGGATCGGTGAGTGTTCGGGCACATTTCATGCCTGCCACAGATTTTTGAGAGGAGTGGCACCATGGTGAGTACCTTTTCGAGATTTGCATGTCGCATAAGGCAGCCGCATTTGATTGCTTGCTTGGGTAATTGGTGGTTAGAGTGATCTGAACATTTGAACTTGAATTTTGCCTGCTTGAATGATTTTGAGCTCTGAAGAATTTTTGATCTCTGTTTTCATATCTAAAGGGGTGAAGCAATTACATTCATGCTCATGTCATGCTTTGCTTGAGGACAAGCAAAGGTTTAGCTTGGGAGAATTTGATATTATAGTTTTATATCTTCTTTTCTCCCCAGTTCTTTGATTGAAATGCGTGAAAAATAGTGCTCTTAGGAGCTATTTTATACTAACATTTTCCTTCTAGTTGTGGTTTTGTGTCTTATGATAGTTTTCAGGTTTTAGGGAATTATTTCCCTATTTTCTCCTATTCTTGATGCCACAATGGATTGGAGAGAGTTAAGAGGCACGTGTATGAGTTCCCGAGGCCCGAGGCTACTTCCCAAAGCCATCGGGTGCGAAGAGTTTTGCAGTCTTGGCGTTCAAGGCTAAGAAAGCCCCTCCCGATCGGGCGGTCCTTTTCCTCTCAAAGTCATTGTCCTCGGGCACGATCGGGCGTATATCGCCCGCTCGCAATTCGCTGATAGCGCCTGATCGGGCGTGCTCGCCCGGTTTGATCTAGCGCCCTGCTCGACAAACGCATGCTGAAGGAACATTCCTTGAAGGCCGCCCGATCGGGCGTTTGGCTCGGAAGCTGAAATCCGAAACTTTTTATTTCCTTTTTTGTTCTTTTTTTAGAATTAGTATACATAGCCTTGTAAAATATTTGTCAAGGACCTTTTTTCTGATTTTTCTGAAGCATCCTTAGTTCTCTAAACTCTAGTTTTCTCTCTAGCCCTAATTATTGCACATTGGAGATTAATTCAAGTTCAATTCAAGTTCTTCAATTTTCCTTTCAATTGGTAATTGTCTCTTTCATAGTTCTTATTTACTTTCAAGTATTTGTCTCTTATTATTTTTAATTGCTTCAAGTATGAGTATTTCATTGATTATTGTTTGTGTTTTCTTTGCCATGAGTGAGTATATTCATCTCTAGGGCTTAGTGAGGGAAGCCATGTTTATACCATGATTTATTGTTATTGATTTCTTTGATAATTAGGTTGTCGTTAGAGCAATTCTAGTGTGATTCATTTTTATCTGCGATTTATGTTAGTGTACAATATCATGAATCGTTTCTGGCTAATAACTGTTTGTATTGATCAAGATCCTACTTTTAGAGGCCTAGAACACACTAGTGAGTCTAATTATGTGATGTGACCATACTGCATATGTTGCCTTGAGAGTGTTAAGACCCGACCATAGGATTAACACCTACTCTAATTGCTCGACCCTATACCTAAGTATTATTAGTATTCTGAACCCTCCTGATTGATATAAGCATGGTGAACCGATCGAATGCCCTAGATTTTTAATTATTTGATAAATTTCCTTCTCTTGTGATTTAGTTTATTTCACCTTAGTTATTAGTCAATCAACAACTTTTCTGTCTGAATAGTTAAGTAATTGAACATTAATCTGTAGAATTCCTCTCCATGTGGATCGACCCGTATTTGCTAAGTATATGCTAACAAATTCGCATCCCTCGCACTAGCTCCGCCCCATACTCACTAACTCCCCCCTACACACTGGCTTCGCGCACCGCGCACAGTATACAAAATTCAATATTTAGAATTCCTTTTTATGTGTTTAAAGATGTGCACCCTCGAATTTAAAATCCCGGCTCCACCACCTGTACCCATGTTACCCTTTAAACAGAAATGTACAACGCGTTTCATGCAATTCAGTGATTATGAACTTACCAATACTAATACCATCAATAAGGTTTTAACAATGACAAGCATGTAATCAATTATCAGAAAGGAAAATTTATCAGAAATAATCTTTTATTAAGCCACTTTTTGTCAAAAACAACCTTTTAAATTTTTTCTTAAACAAATTTTATTTGTCACATTATACCAAGTCATTCCGGCATTGACCATATTTCTCCGTTATCACGGCTCCTTTGTCTCCTCCCTTTCGGACTCTCCTTCCTTCCTTTCTCCATAAGTGTCATCCTCTTCTTTCTCTCTCCACCGACCCCTTCACCTCCATCTCCACCACCATCTAAAACCCCAAAATTCAATCCCAAATTAAAAAATTAAAAAAGGGCACAAAAGCAACGAGCAACAGCTACGCCCCAGCCCATCTCCCGTATTTAGCCGAACAAATCTCAGAGCCATTGAACCAAATTAAAGTTAAGGTTTTTTTAGAGATAAAGGAACAAGCAGAGGGTGTTTACAGAGAGCACAAAGAGAGGAAAAATCTTTTCGAGTGCTGAAAGATTGGAGCGAAATGGTGCCGGAGAGATTTTTTTCAATCATTAACGGATCATGCCGGAGAAATAAGGTCAATGCCGGAGTGATGTTAGCGGGTTTAATGTGACAAAAAAAGTTTTGGTTTAAGGTTTTTCTTGACAAAAAAATTTTTAGAAGGTTGTTTTTGACAAAAAAATTTTTAGAAGGTTGAATCTAACAAATTTTCCATCAGAAATTCTAAATAATCCACAAAATTTGCCAATTAGTAAAATCTAGTTAAATATTTTAGGTCCTTTTTCAGTCACAGCAAGATACTCCCAATTACAAAAGGTAGTATTCATGTTTCGTGTATAGGAAAAGAAAACATACATCATTTTATTTCGAAAGTTCCCTCGCATTTCTCTCTATTCTCTTCATCTACAGTTCATCATATTCACAAGAAAAAATTGTCTTTTGGACATAGAAGAACCAAAGATCAGAATGAGTGGTCAGTGCAGTGACAACTCCGAAAGATATGGTGAACTTTTGTTAGAAACTTGAGATGCCTCGCTTTGACGCTTTGAGATGATTAAAGACCTTAAACTAGATTATCACATTAAAATTTAAAAAAGAACACATCTGATAAGCTAACAGTTAGATACCTAACACGAACATAAGGTGAAATGTCAATATTATCCATACCCGAGTTCAACTACAGTCTGCTTAAGTGCTTATTAAGGATAGATAAGACTTCTCGCCGCTTATTAGTTTCTTAACTACTTAAGTAAATAAACTCTTTCCATTAAAAATGTAGCTGACAGAGGCACATCAAGAGATGCAAAAAATATTATCCAATACAGCAGTAATATCACCATCACAGGTAGAGCATCGACAAAAGTTAATTTGTCATCTAAATGAGCTATCTTTAACTCATTTAATGCCAAGTCAATAAAGAGAGATGTTAGAGAGAGAAAACCCTCCCAAAACTCCACCCCCAAAAAAAATCCCCCCACCACCCGCCCCCAAGGCACTAAGTGAGGATCTTTGCCGCAACTCCGCCGGTCCCAGTGGGCTAACTGAAGATGCCAAGAGTCCAGGTATTCCTTATCAGGTTCTTGTCCCTGTCCCGCCTGATCCTCCCCCCTTTTCCCAACCCCTACCCTCTGAAGCCATAAATGCGGGGTCATTTATGGGAGCCTTAGTCAAATCTTCATTGATTACCCCTTTCCAGATGTCTTCTGAAGTAATTGCAATACCCCCCCTGTGACCCTTCCTTTTGCGTTGTCCCAGCCAGCATTAAAGAGGGAGGGAGAGGTATTTATACCCATTTCCAATCTTGAGTACTAGGAAATTTCCAAATCATGGGAAAACGCGATAATCTTCAAGGTCATGGGTAGATCCTGCTCTCAAGATTTCTTAAAGAAGGAGCTTAGCAAGACTTGGAAATGGCCGTCAACAATGGAGCTAGTAGCCCTAGGGAAAGGATTTTATAGCACAAAATGTACCTATGGTGTCCACAAGTCGGCAATCATCGCAGGCGGACCCTGGTTTATCCTTGGATCCTTAATATGGGTTTAGGATTGGGAAGCGGGAGTTTAAACCATCCCTAGCGAACATTACTAGGTTCCCGGTTTGGATCCACCTCCCGGAGTTGCCAATGGAGTTTTTCAACAGAGGAACGTTGGAAAAAATTGGGAATGCCATAGGTGACAGGCTAAAGTCGTATCCCTTATCAAAAATAACCTAAGGTCCACTAACAAGTAGTCAGGGAAGTCAGGAGAATCCACAGGGAGAAAGTTATATTATTGTATCTGAATTCTAATATTATACTAACTAAATCAGTTGAAAATGGGTGTGTGTGACTAAACTAATAGGCAAATGACAGAACTAAATATGAAGGTAAGAATCAATTAATAAAGAACTAGGACTATGGATCACTATGCATACAATTTGGGAAATCAGAGACGAATAATAATCACCCAATAAGTCAATTTATCTAGACACATGTAATTTCTCTCGAACATTACCTCCCTCAAAGATCACTTAGCCGCTCTCGCATGGTCAAGGATCACTATGCCTAATGATTGAAAGCCTATACGAAATCTCTCCTCTCGAAGCAGATTCAATATTGCGATAATAGAATACAAATCAGGCCTAATTCATAAATCTAGCATGAACGATTCAATCACAGGAAACAATTGAAATAAAGGATAATTATACTAATCTATCAATTCCTCATTGCATATATAGATCCCCACAATCCTAGAAATAAAACTACTCACTCGTGCTTGAGAACACAATAACAAATCCATGTAAAAATTCATATTTTGAACCATTGCAAATAATTAAGAAATCAATGTAATCAATAATAGAGAGAGCAATAAAGAAGATTACCAAATTGAAGAACTATATTGAACTTGCGAATAATCCAAAGGTTTGATCTTGAATCCACAATGAAAAGTAGTAAAACTAGGGTTCTTGAGAGAAACTATGAGAAAATAAGGACTGAAATAAGAGATGATTAGTAATATTCTGATTTTTGCTATTTATACTAATCCTAAATTAACTAGGAAAAGTCTTAGAAAAATAGCCCGAAAATCATTAAAAAGTCGTGTCGGCTTAAGTCGCCCGATCGGGCCAAGTCTGCCCCATCAAATCGGGCGCAAAGCAGCAGCTGAGCTCCAAAATTAGGCCTCTCCCGATTCAATAGGGCCGACACGCTCGATGCAATCGGGCGGTCCACCAACTCTGAGCATCTTGGCCATAACAACGCTCAAGCACGCCCGACGGAATCGGGCCGAACCGCCCGATCGGGCGACTCAACGAAATAACGAACGGGCAATAGAGCCCGATCGGGCCCGCAACAACAACTGGTTATCTCTTGCCAGCGCCCGATCGGGCGCGTCCTGCCCGATTTGATCGGGCTCAGATCCGGTTCTTCCTTCTTGGCTCTAAACGCCAAGTCTTCAATTCTTCTTTGCTCAAGGATCCCGGAAAGTATCCTCGGGACTTTGAAACTCCGCATAGAACCTCTCCCGATCCAAATGTAATGGTCAAATAATAGTAGAAAATAGGGAGATAACTCCCTAAAACCTGCAATCTGACACAGAACAGAAAACCACAACTAGATGGAGAAAGTTAGCGTGAAATGGCTCCTAAGAGCACCATTGATACACATTTTAGCTCAAATATAAGGGGAAAAACTCTATATAAAACCATAACATCAAACTCCCCCAAGCTAAACCTTTGTTTGTCCCTAAGCAAAGCATAACATGAATAAGAATAGGATTGCTTCACCCCTCAGATAGGAAATTTTAAACTCAAATATTTCCAACTCAAAATCGTTCAAGCAAGCAAAATTCAAGTTCAGTTCCTCAGATCACCTGACTACCAATCACTTAAGCAAACCATCAAATGCAGCTGCCCTACATATCATGCAAATCTTGAAAAGGTGCTCATCGAGGTATCACTCCTCTCAATTTTGTGGCAGGCATAATATGTGCCCGATCGCTCAGCAACCCAACCATAATAGCTCTTCCCACTCACACTCTCATGTGTTTAGAAAGGTATAATATCGCTCATCCTAATCAGGTCGACTCAAATAACAAACTTAATCTTCAACTTTGGCATATTGACTCAGTATTATTCCCATAAACAATCAAACACGTGCTCAAAAGGTCTTTCTCAGGGTTGTAATGGGGCTCGGGTAAAGGTACGGAAATTATTTAAGGAATGTGGTGGAAAAGCTAAGAAAGGGGAGCAAAAAACATTAGTAGGACTAGGTGTGGTCGAAACAACTCCCATGGCATCAACAACATGACCAAGATAATAACCAACTCTGATATTTCACGAACCATTCAACGAAATAACGAACGGGCGATAGAGACCGATCGGGCCCGCAACAACAACTGGTTATCTCTTGCCAGCGCCCGATCGGGCGCGTCCTGCCCGATTTGATCGGGCTCAGATCCGGTTCTTCCTTCTTGGCTCTAAACGCCAAGTCTTCAATTCTTCTTTGCTCAAGGATCCCGAAAAGTATCCTCGGGACTTTGAAACTCCGCATAGAACCTCTCCAGTCCAGTGTAATGGTCAAATAATAGTAGAAAATAGGGAGATAACTCCCTAAAACCTGCAATCTGACACAGAACAGAAAACCACAACTAGATGGAGAAAGTTAGCGTGAAATGGCTCCTAAGAGCACCATTGATACACATTTTAGCTCAAATATAAGGGGAAAAACTCTATATAAAACCATAATATCAATAGGGAAAACATTAAAAGTTGACTTTCACTCTCTCCAGGGGGAGAAAAGAAGATTCACTGCTATTTGCGTCGGTTAATGAGCAGAAGGTGAGAATGTGCTTTCTAAGGTTGCATGGATTGGAGGGGTATCTCAGGACCTCATATATGTTGATGGCCCGGGGTTTTGTGCCTGGTGTTGTTAGTTGGACATCAGGCAAGAAACTGTCCAAGAATGGTATCGGAGGTGGACGTCGGAAAAATGAACGGCCAAAAAGAACCGGGGCAGGCGGAAACAAGGGACAAGGGAAAGGAGTGGGTCCAAGTTAAAAGCAAGATGAAAACAAAGCCCATAGGAAAATCTAAAGGCCCGAAACCCGGCCCACCATTAAAAGAGACCCCTATCATTTCAAAAGTCAACCCAATTGTGGAAACTTCTCCTGCAAAGACGCTCTTCCAGTTCGAAAAAATATACAAAGGATGGAAACCTCGAAAATGGGGAAAAGTGGACAACCCACATCAGAACCCCTTTTCGATTTTGCAGGGGATAGATATCCCTGATCAGTGTTCGGAGCATTCTCTCTCCTCTAAAGGAGCGAAACGTGGCTATCCTACCCCTTCCCACCCTATACACTCATCATCCCCTACATCCCTTTCATCTATCTCTGCAAACATCCCTTCAATGTTTCCCCAGTCAAGTTTTCCCCTTCCCATCAATCGATCCTACCGTCAAAGCCACTTTCTCCCATAGAAAACCCTTCACTCCCCAGTTTCCGGAACCACAAAAAATCAAACTACCCATGGAATACCCCGAGGAATTAGACCTCTTCAACCTCTCTCCTCCCCCCCTCTCACCTCTTTTCCCTCGGAACCCGCCAAGGATTCATGTTGTCAAGTACGAGGAGCCCATCCTCTTCAACCGCCCAGTTCGCCCAACGCTCCCAGAACTGAATCCGGGCTTCACGGATTACCTGTTAACAGTAATGCCCGAGGATCCATCGGAGTACTTAACCGACCACAGCCTTCAGGAGGTGAAAACTTTGATACTCTACCCCAAAACCAATGCGGAAGTCTACAAACTCCTGGAAATGTATGCGGAGTCGGAGCTCATGGTACCCCATGTGCTTCTATTTCATATGCTGGCGCACCTTCCCCCACTGCTGAAATTTTTTGTCAAGTGGTTTCTCCGGCGAGAGGTCGAAGTAGAGTTCGAGGAACGCCAAATTCTCCAGAATCTCGGTCCATGGTTGGATCCATCTCCACTCCTTCCGTTCGAAAGGATAATTGTGCTAATTCAGAAGAGGGCGGTTATGATAGGGGCAATGAGCAACACGGACGCTATACTTTGTGCTCGAGTGTGGTATCTGACCAAACAACTGGGGATAACAGCCTCATGGGTCGAGGCAAAAGGCAGCGAAAACCCACGCGAAACAGAAGTTGTCCTGTGGCCCCACAAAAGATTGTGGACATGTCGGTAAACCGGGGAAGAAGTAGACCCTTGGTTGGCCGGAAACGAGATGATTATGAAGAGAGTCATGGACACCCCACCCTTGCCTAGAGGTGCCATAATCCTTTTTTGGAATGTGCGTGGTCTGGGGAGAACCTCCTTCCTCTCCAACTACCGCCTACTGATGGTGTAATACTAACAAAGCGCAAAACTACTATTTCGTTAATATTAAATATCTAACTTTAAAGTTCGAGGACGAACTTTGTTTTTAAGGAGGAGTAGATGTAATACCCCGAATTTTCAAAGATTATTTTATTATTATTAAGGTTTAATATTATTTCCACTTAAAATTTATTTTATGATAATGCGATTTTATTTGATAACTATGTTTATTAAATAATAATTTTATTTAGTTTTGAATTATTTAACGAGTTATTTAAATGATTTAATTGAAATGTATTTTATTTAAATAAACTAATTATTCATTTTCATTATTTCAAAGTATTTTAATATGGTAATTGAAAGGTGTATTTAGTTGTGGGCATTCTTATTCATTCAAGTTGTCCATCCATTTTTAGTAATCCAAAGCCCAAATACAAGTCCATAGCCATATGTCTTTTAGCCAAAAAGAAAAAGGAAAACAAAACAAAAAAAAGAAAAGAAAACAAAACAAAACAAAAAAAAAAGAAAAGAAAAGAAAACGTGATCATCATAGATCACCATCTTCCTCCTTCCTCCTTCCTCACATACAAAAAAATCAGAGCCAAAGATCAAATTTTTTTCCACAAACTCAACAGTTCATGTCTGAACTCAATCCACAATCCCGGATTTTGGGAGAAAAATTAGTCAAAAATGAATCTCAACACCATACCTCACCATTAATGGAGCTTGACTCCCAAAGCTCAAAAATTACTGACCAAATCCTCCTATAAATACTGATTTACTCTCACCTAAATGAATCAAGCAAACAATTAAAAAAAAAAAGGTTTGCTTCAATCCTTTATCTTCTTCCTTAATTTCTGATTTTTGATTTTGAAAATTAAAAATGAAAATTCAATCCACCATTAACACCATCCTCTGCCACGATTGAACCACCGGAAACCGTCGAACCACCTGAACCACCACGACCACCCAGAAAACACTGCACCACCGCCAGCTCCTGCGCAGCCAAACCGCACCCTCCGCCCCTTCGCGTCACCTCTGTTTCTCCCTGCCGGCAACCGCGCCAGCCGCCGACCACCTGAAACCACCATCCCCACCTGAACCTTCGACGTCCACCACCACCTTCTGCCTTCCCCCTGATTCGTGCTCCTTGTGCCCTCCTTCCTTCCTCGTTTTTTTTTTCTTCGTTTATGATAAACTGGTTCTTAGAACCAGTGAACCTCCTTTTTCTTTCTTTTTTTATTTATTAAGTTTTATTAGTTTATTATTCTTAAAACAAATGACTTTCCTAAATTAACTTGCCTTATTAAGTTAGTATATTTTAGTTTAAGTTAATCTTTTATAACTTAAAAATGTTTCTTAAATAAAATGAGTATAATAAAGTTAGTTTTCTATGTTAAAATAATTGTTTAAGTTAATAAAAATAAAGTTGAAGTAATCTTTGATTGCTTAAAATGATTTCATTATTGATTTAAAAACCATAACTTTAATTTGATTTATAAACTCTCTTAAATCATTAAGAATTCTTTAAGTTATTTAAATTATTTAAATTGTTTATTTTATATAAAAGGGGTTATTTAGGTAACTAACTTAGATCTCCTTAACGTTTAATGTAGATTCCGATTGCGTAGACGAGGAATATCAAGAGTGTTAATCCGTTCGTGAACCTAATTTTTGGGCACGCGTCACGAGGTAATCTCCGATGTCCATCTAAACATAGATCCCATTAGTGTAAAACGAATTGATTATGTGATTATTATGTGCTTATAAAATATATAAGTATGGAACTATGGACTATAATTATGGATTATCGACTTAATGCGGATTATGAAAACGAATGACAAAATGGACGATGACTATCGATTTCGATTATGAATCATGACTATGGACGATATACGATAGGACAAATATATTTATTATAACGTTATTAAAACCGCTTAATGTCATTTAGTAATGTTATGGTTATTATTATTTTTATTATTATTATTATTATTATTATTATATTTATTATTATTATTATTATTATTATTATTATTGTTACCATTACTACCATTATTATTATTATTATTATTGAAATTTTATGAAAGTTGGAATTAGTAAGAACTGGTGATAATGAAATGATTATGAATATGAAGTGATAAATGAACTCAAGTGACGGTTGTGAAATGAGTTATTGAAACTGTTATGAATGGATTGAGATTATGATGAATGAAATATATTCACACTAGATTGAACAACGATGACGTAATTGTGTACGTGATTTATGTGATGACTTGAATTAAAAGATGTTAATCACGTAAAGTGAAATATCGGAGGGAAATGATGAACAGGTTGCCCTGTATGAGAGGTTCAGCGGCCCCTACAGGTTCTCTAGTTACTATGCTGATTATTCTGTTACTGTCTTCCTTCTATCTTGTTGTGATCCAAGTAGAAGGGGTGTGCACACTAGGGACTCTATTATTATGGCCATTTTGTTATCCGTAGGTGGTTACAGGGGATTGACCCCGGCCTACAATGTTGAAGTAAGTGGTTACAGGGGATTGACCCCGGCTTACTGGCGTTCTCTTTCTTCTCCTTAAATAATTGGATTAATTGAAATTAATTATGTGATTAATCATTGTATATATATACATGTGTGTATGTGTGCTATGCTTTCTAACCCTATTAAAAATATATTTTCAACTTAAGTATTTTACGGGATGGAGTTGGAATTACTCAGTTTTTCTGATTTTTGGGAGCTTGTCTCTCTTTTTTCTTTTCAACGTATTTGTGCAGGTGGGTGATCGACGGGGAACAAAAGGGATATCACTTAGAGTTGTCATCCACTTAGCTTATGATTTAGCTTCCGCTGAAACTCTGAAATACTTTAGTAATTAGTAATATTTAATGAACATTTTACTTGGTTGTAAGGATTAATTAATTTGAAATTAGTATGCTTTAATCTAGCCTTGCATTTATTTCCAAGGAGATAAGTGCGGCGGTAGCACGCCCGTTGAGTCGAACCCTCGTGGATTTTCCCCCATCTCAAGTTTTATTAAATGAAAAAGGGTTCGGGTTGGCGGGGGTGTTACAGATGGAGCAGCATTCCCCAGCATTGGTTATTCTCGCGGAGACATGGGTCAGTAGGCAGCGGACGGCGGACATTGTTGAGCTTTTAGGAATGGACTCTTGGCACTTGGTCGAGCCTGTTGGGTTTACCGGGGATATTCTCCTCCTCTGGAACTCCTATTTTTTGGACTTCCAGGTAGTAGGAGGGACTCAAGGAGTTCACGGCATTGTTGAGGTACGCCACTCTAAAACTTCCTTTGTCCTTTCCGCTATTTATGCTAGTCCAAAATTTAATACTAGAAAAGAAATGTGGCATGATGTTTTGGAACTTATGAAATCTACAGATTGTGCGTGGTTAATGATTGGGGACTTTAATGAGGTCACGTGTCAAAGTGAAATTGGGAGGGAGAAGGGTTAATAGACGTAGGGGGGGCCTTTATGCTTCCACCATGGATAGTTGTGGCCTTGTAGACTTAGGTTTCCATGGCCCAAAACATACATGGACCAATAAAAGACGTATTAACCCCACTTTCGAAAGATTGGATAGAGGGTGGGCAAACCCGATGTGGCTTAGTTCGTTCCCTAATGCAAACTTATGACACTTACCTAGAGTGACTTCCGACCATAGCCCTATCCTTCTGAATTTGGAAATCAAAACCCCTATGAAGGGGTCGAAACCTTTTCGTTTTGAACCAATGTGGACCCTGAACAAGGGTTTTAGGCCCTTGGTTTTGGAAAACTAGGAAATTAGAGGGGAGGATGTTCAAGCTAAATTGTTATCGCTGAGCGAAACCCTGGTTAGATGGAATAAGGAGACCATTGGAAATATTTATAGGAAGAAATGTAGGATTCTCTCTCGTTTAAAGGGCACCCAGGAGTACCTTCAACACCATCTTTTGTCAGACTTCCACCAAGGCTTAGAGATTCGACTCCAAAACGACCTTATCTAAACCTTGGACCAGGAAGAGCTCCTTTGGAGAACCAAGAGTCGCCTAAATAGGATTGGGAAAGGGGAGCGAAATACGGATTTCTTTCATAGAAGTGTCGTGATTAAGAGATCCTCCAGCAGGATTCTGAGTCTTAAAGATAATGCAGGTAAGGACATTGACAACCCTAAAGCCATTCATGACCTAATTTATTCCTTCTATTGTGACCTGTACTCGACGGAACAGCAGGAATGTACGAGAGAAGTGAGAACCCCTGTTGAGTGCCCCGTTCAGATCAGTCACCCCCCTCCCAGGAAGAGGTTCGGAAGGCCCTGTTTAGTATGAAACCAATAAAAGCTTTGGGCCCGAACGGATTCCACCCGATGTTCTTTCAGAACACTTGGGATATCACGGGGAAGGATTTGGTTAGAAACATCAGGAAGTGGTTCACTAGGGGGAGTATACCTGAGTCTTTATGTCACGCGCTTATTAGTCTCATTCCTAAGCAAAAGAACCCGGAAACGATCAAACAGTTTCGGCCTTTAAGCCTGTGAAATACAATATATAAGGTCTTGACCAAAGTCTTGGTAAATAGACTCAAACTGTTAATACCCTCGTGGATTTCTCAAGACCAAAATAGCTTTATATAAGGGAGAGGGCCAGATGTCAACCTTGTGGTGGCAGCTGAGGTCCTCCATTCCATGAATCTTAAGAAGGGTAAATGGGGATGGTTTGGCCTAAAAATTGACCTTGAAAAAGCTTATGATAGGATTGAATGGAGCTTTGTTCGGACGTGCTTGCAGCACAACGGTTTGGATGATGCGACAATCAACCTTATCATGGAATGTGTGTCTAATGCCTCATCCTCTATCCTAATCAATGGGAAAAAGTCGGAACCTTTTAACCATTCTAGAGGACTTCGTCAGTGGTCCCCGTACCTGTTTAACATATGCCTTGAGACTTTGACATCCATGATTAATATAGCCTGTGAGGATAAGCAATGGACCCCGTTTTGGGTAGGTACGAGGAAGGTCCCGATCTCTCACCTGTTGTTTGCTGATGACCTTCTTTTGTTTGGGCGGGTATATGAATCAACGACTTTTGCAGTTCGTCAAACATTAGAGTCCTTTTGTAAGCTTTCAGGGCAAAAGATTAATGAGGGGAAGAGGAAAATGACCTTTTCTAGAAACACCCCTGAGGACTACAAACTCCTGTTTGAGGATACTGTGAACATTAAGGAAAGTAAAGACGTAGGCTTGTACTTGGGTCTTCCCCAATCCCACAAACGACCAACTAGGGCCCAGGTTCAGTCTGTTGTGAATAAGGTGAGGAGTAAGTTAGCAAACTGGAAGACGAAATTCTTATCTAAAGCGGGTCGCCTCTGCCTCATTAGATCGACTCTCTCAACCATTCCAACGTATTATATGCAGGCCACCGCCCTCCCATCATCCACCCTGAACGATCTTAACGCTATCTGGGATAACTTCCTCTGGGGAGATACCAAAGACAAAAAAAATCGAAAGGAGATCACTTTCAGCCCTAAATGGTGCGGGGGCCTGGGAATCCCTGACCAACGTCTGCTAAATGTTGCTTACTTGACCAAGCTAGGGTGGAAGGTGTCTCAAGGCCCCTCTAGTCTAGCCCAGGAATGTGTTGCCTCAAAATACATTCGAAATGATGGGTTACAAAATTTCGTAATGGATCAACCATCTCGAGGGATATTGGTAGAAGATGGGAAATCCTTCAAAATAATAGTACTTGGGTAATGGGAAATGGTGATTCCGTTAGTTTTTGGGGGGATAACTGGCTATCCCTAGGTCCTTTTCGAAGTCTCATCCATGGCCCCCTCATGAGAGGAGAGGAATATCTTAAAGTTGCACACGTTTTTAACCAAGGGACCTGTAACCTTGACTTAATTTCATTCAGCCTTCCAAAATTTATCCTTAACCTTATGATGAATATTCAACCCCCAAATGACCCGAATGCTAGGGACCTCCTGATTCCAAACTTCCTGACTCCTCAAGGCTTCTCTGTTAGTCATGTGTACAAGTCTCTCATTTCAGCTCCTTCAGTAGATATTGGGTGGGTCTGGAAAGGAGAAATGGAACTGAAGCTAAAGTTCTTCTTTTGGCTCCTATGCCATGATCGTCTTCCACATAAGACGCTCCTCGCTATTAGAGGTATGACACAGGAGGATCCCTCCTGCCCTCGTTACTCTGGGGCCCCCGAGAACTCTTCTCATATTATTCGTGGATGTCTGTCTTCACAACTCGTGTGGGCCTTAACTGACACAAACTTACATGATGTCCCTTCCTTCTTAGAGTGGTTGAGACAGAACCTAGCATCCCCGGTCATGTTCCGGGGCATTGCTTGGAATATCGTTTTTTCGATTTTGTGCTACGAGATATGGAAGGATAGGAATGATTGCGTCTTTCATAGTCACGTCCCGATCCCCCCGGATGTCATTATAACTAGGGATTTTCACTTGGCGATCTAGTTTATTAAGGCCACAACTAAGACCATAGGTCTGCAACATAGGACCCTGCCTACACCGGAACTACCTAATGTCCCCCATATCACAATTATGCATGTTGATGCCTCATATATAGACCCCCAATCAACCACGGGAATTGGAGGGGTTTTTCGTGATTGGCAAGGACGTTGGATCATTGGATTTGAGAAGAACATTCATGCCACAGACTCCCTTCATGCGGAACTTATGAGTATTCGTGAGAGCTTAATTATCGTGGAGGAAAATCAGATATATGCTGGCATTTTATATTCGGACTGTCGCAATGCAATTTGAGTTACTTAGCTTGCTAACACTACTGTTGTGTCTATCATAACATTATTGTGGAGTGTATAGACAAGCTGACCAGGATGAAGATGGAACTTCCCCGCCATTGCAGCAGGATGTTTAACTTGGTGGCAGATGCGGTAGCAAGAAACTGTAGACGACAAGAGCTATGTAACTAGGATTATCCCCACCCCCTGGTTACTGTATGGACCAAGTTTGTATGGATTGTAATGCACTCTTTAAAGTTTAATTAAATTGCTCCTTGTTCACCCAAAAAAAAAAAAAAACTCATTTAATGTCCGTTCAATTTTTCTTTATATGAATAACCTAATCTATGACAAGTTATTCCAAAATAATCTTAAATATGAATTACTTATAGGAAAAATTAGCACAAATAATCCCAACTATGAATGGTCTTCTTAAATTAATCAATTTACCTCTATATAATCCTTACTATTACTTATTCCTATGAGACTTGTCTCAAAATAGTCTCAATAATTCGTGAACGAGTTGAACCCATTACAAAGATAACGTGTTAAATTCTAGTTAAGCCAATTTTCTCTGTCTCCACCTCCTTCCCTAAGACCCTAACCGAAACTTACTATCCAACCAACACATATTCCTTCCTTGCTTAGCCACCGCCATTTCCACCTTCACCGCTTCTTTTCCCATTTTCCGTTTAATACCTGATCTTTTCTATTTCCTTACCCTCCTCTGGATTTAATATGTACCAATAAAACTACCCACCTTTCCCTTCAATGGTGAAAAGTCAAAACTAACCTGATGTAAGGAAGAATAGTAGCTTTAATGGTGAGAGAGATGGGGTAGGAGATAGAATTTTTTAACGGTTTTTTCACCAGGTACCCCTGAGGTTTCACGAAATGCACCAGGTACCCTCGTTGTTTTGAAAAAGCACCAAATACCCCTAAGGTTTGCATAAAATGTACCAAATGCCATTAATGACTAACGGTGTTAAGTTTCCGTTAGTCATAAGGGTTAATTAACCCCTCTACTCCTTTTAACCCTAGTTAAATCCTAATTAGCCCTAAACCTTAACTTCTAACCTTACCCTAACACTAACCCCCCACCCACCCGGTCACCCACCCACCCAACTACCCCACCACAGCCTCCCTCTACCCTCCCCCCCACCCACGCAGCCCACCTCCACCCCCGTAGCCCCCCCCCCCGCAGCTAGGGGTGTTCACGGTTTGGGTTGGTGCGGTTTGGGATGTAACCCAACCCAAACCGCAAATATACGGTTTGACATTTTCCCAACCCAAACCGCACTGCACTTTTGCCAAAACCAACCCAAACCAAACCGCGCAAAACGGTTTGGTGCGGTTTGGTTTGCGGTTTAACCATTTTTTCCTCCGCGACATTAATTTTGTAATCTAAGAGTAAAAAAAAATGTTGTTAATAAATATAAAGAGTCCAAATAAATATGAAGTTGACTTAATAACTAAACATAAATAATAATTTATCAAAATTGTCCAAGTTCTTTACCTCAAACTTATTTTTTCAATTGTATACTTGCATGCTACCTTGTCAAGTGTATTTAAAAAAATCAAAATAGATAAAAATATATATATTTTTAAATCATATAAAATTGCGGTTTGCGGTGCGGTTTCGGTTTACAAAAATTAAAACCCAACCCAAACCGCAAACCGCGGTTTGCTTGAATTCATAACCCAAACCGCATTTTTGAAACCGCAAACCAACCCAAACCGCGAAAAAACGGTTTGGGTTGCGGTTTGGTGCGACCTGCACCGCACTCCGAACGCCCTACCCGCAGCCCTCCCCCCACCCAACCACCCGGGTCACCCACCCACCCAACTACCCCACCACGCCCCCCTTTGCCCTCCCCGTAGCCTCCCTCCCCTACCCCTCGTAGCCCCCTCACCCACCCACGCAGCCCCCCCTCCCCCCACCTCGCGAGAACCCCCTCTTTGCCCTCCTCCCGCAAAGACCGACACCACCGAAATCCACCACTACAACCATCGATCCAACCTAGATCCACCGTGAAACCCAAATCAATTTCCAACATCTCAGCCACCCACCAACACCAGCACCACCACCAAATAACCCCAAATCAACCATAAGAAAAAAGAGGTCGTGAAGGAGATCAAAAAGAGAGAGAAGTGTGGTGTGTGATCGAGGTTCCCAAAATAATGGTGAGATATTGAGGAGAGAGAAAAAAAGGGTGGTGGGTTGGTGAAGGAGATCGAGGAGAGAGAAAGAAGGGTGGTGACTCGGTGAGAGAAGAAGATCGGCGAATTCAAGGGTGGTGGTGAAGGATCGGAGGTCATGAAGGAGATTGCGGTGGTGGCGGCGGTGTTGGTCGACTTCAGCGAGATCTGGTCTTGGGGGATGGTTTTGGTCTTCGGTGGTTATGGTGGTCTTCGGTGGTTATGGTGGTCTTCGGTGCTATGGTGGTGTTTGACTTCGTGGTGGTACGGTGGCAGTGGTGGTGCGAAGTTGGTGGAAGTATTGGTGGTTGGTGGTGGGTGTTAGATAGAGATGGTGGTGTTAGTGAGAGATATGGAAGGGAGGGGATTTCAGGGGGTGGTAGGGGATAGGATGGAGAGGAAGGGGAGGAGGAGAGCGGAGGGAGGAGAGAGAAAGAGAAGGAAGAAGACAACTTAGGGCAATTGTGTAAATAAGTACTAACGGCAGTCTAACGCTTTTCATCATTAATGGCATATGGTGCAATTCAGTCAAACCATAGGGGCATTTGGTGCATTTCCCAAACAACGAGGGTACCTAGTGCATTTCGTGAAACCTCAGGGGTACCTGGTGAAAAAACCGTTTTTTTTAATCGGCGATTTAGGCTATAGGTTACGGGAGACTGTTTTGGGAAGAGTTTCATAGTATTTGGATTATATTGAGTTAATCGCTAGCTGAGATTATTTTGAGAAGATCATCTATAGTTGGGATAATTAATGTTAAATTTTCCTTAATTATATGCTAGTGCTAGATATAGGTAAAACTTAAAAGTCCTCTGGATATAGGACCATTTGATAACATAAAAAATGTTGTAATACCCTTTTTAAAATGTTACATTCAGTTCACATTCTCTCCCTTTTCCACCTTTTTTTTGTGAATTCCTAATGCACATTTTGACCTCTGTTCTTGCTGCAGTTATTTATTATTAAAGGTCAGCTACTCAACTTCTTCTAGTAATTTCTTATACTTTGTAAAGTGCTCAAGTAAGTGACAAAGTGAAGTTAGGAAAAAAAAAATTACCATTAAAAATCCTTCCTTTTATGATCTTTTACCATGATAGTTAATACCCCATTTTAAAAGCGTGAATTTTAATGACATACTACTAAAGTGGAGCATGAGGTTGTAAATTAAGTTAAAACAGTAACTGATTTTTTGTGAGTCATATACTATGTATAATTGCATATAGTGAAATCTCAACCTGTATTAGGCCCTTGTTACAAAGACGTATGTAATTGGCACAGAGTATACACACTAAATTGTTGCAAAGATGTATGTAATTAGCACAAAGTATACACACAATTGTTACAAAGATGTATGAAATCTCAAACTATAAGAAGTATATGCTACTGGTATAGTTGGCAACGGCAACTCGAATTCTACTTGTCACGAGTTTAGTCTCAGAGGTGGATGATTGAATTAGAGGATCTTGCTGTATACTCTTTGACAAGCTTTGAGAATGAAGATGAATTGCTTTGTAACAATCTCGTAGGAGAATCAAATTCCTCAACGAGCCCTACAGAAGTGGTAGAAACAATAAATATCAGTCAGAAATCAAACATCATGCATCAACTTCATTTGAAATATGAGTGCTGGAATTTACCATGACTGAGCAGCAAGACCATATCGCTGTCAAGAACAGAAGTAATGCGATGTGCAATGATGATACGCGTACATTCAGGAAAGTGGTGCTTAAGAGTTAGTTGAATACGATTGTCAGTAGCTGTGTCAACTGATGCAGTTGCTTCATCAAGGACCAACACCTTGCTTTTCTTAAGTAATACACGTCCTAGACAAACTAGTTGCCTCTGACCCATGCTCCAGTTCTCTCCATTTTCATAAACTGTATGCATTGTCGAAAGAATACACCGTTATTGGTGTAATCATGGTTAATAAATAAGGTCCGATATGTGATTACAGAGAAATTAAGACGAACCATTAGAATCCAACTTCCTTTCCATCTTCCTGACTTCATCTCCAAGTTGACATTTATCCAGCGTCTAGAAGTAGATAAATCACTTGAATTAGCATGCACGTCGACTTATCACTTAATCATATAGCAAAAGAAAGAAAAAAGAAGATAAGACACTCACATCCCATATTTGTTCATCGGAGTATTGCTCAAGTGGGTCCAAATTGCTTCGGATTGTTCCCTGGAACATGGTTGGATCCTGAGGGATGATGCTCAGTCTTGACCTCAAGTCTTTGAGTCCGATGGATGAGATATCAATACCATCAATCACAATCTGACCAGCTGTAGGTTCAACTATCCGGAAAAGTGCTTGTATCAGAGTTGATTTACCACTTCCTGTTCTTCCAACAATACCCGTTTTCATCCCTCCTGGAAAACTGCATGTTACTCCGTGCAGCACGAGTGGCAAATGCGGAGCATATCGGAACTGTAAATTCTGAACATCGATTTGCCCGTGTGATGGCCAAGAACAATCTGGCCTGTTTTCTTGTATTGTAAGAGAAGCCTCACTAGGAATGGACATGTACTGAAGAATTCTCTCCACTGATATCATTTTGTTCTCCCAATGGCATAAAGACCATATAAACCCAGCTAGGTGACCACTTAGGGTGAGACCATATGTCACAGCTAAGCCCGCAATTGCTGTACATGAACATAGAAGTAATTTTAGATTACCAATAGAGAAAAGTGAAGGTCAAGTATCAAATGAAAGTTAGAACATACCAGGATCTATTCTATCTGCAAAGTATAGCGAGAGAAGCAACAGGAAAGCATAAGTAATACAAGAGAGTGTATTAAGTCGCAACATTAGCCATTTCATTGCAGCAGCAAGATGGAATTCAGGGCGAGAATAATCGTCCACTATCTTCATGTAGGTTGGCCGGAATCTTGACTGTTGATCAAAGCTCCTAATGGTTGTTATTCCCCAGATTGTTTCAGCAAAATATTGAATAACAGGAGCTTCACATACTCCACTCAATCGTGATAGTTCTCTTGATAAAGGCATATAGTGTTGCTATTATAATTGGAAACCAAATCCAGGAGATATGTTAGTGTTTCAAATAATGTGCAGGAAACTTTGACACTTCATATGCTGAGACTTAAACTGTATATATTATTCTGCAACTGATACTGATTTACTCCATCCGTTTTTTTTTTAATTGCTACATTTTTATTTTGGGAAATCAAACTACCAACTTTGACCAATTATTATGATTGTTTTATAAGTAAATATATAGTCATGTTGGTCTTGTTAGATTCGTCTCGATGTGTAGATTCATAATATCAAATTTCTATAATTTTTACTTCAAAGGAATAAGAGATATTAAAGGCGTCTTGCAAATCGTGCCCAAACAATGTAGCAATTAAAAAGAAACAAAGGGAGAAGTTAGGGCATGTTCTATTCGATAGAAAACAACTGAACTGAACTAAACTGATTGCAACCGAACTAAGGCTCTGTTTTTTTGGACTGAATAAGTCTGAACTGAACTGAACTGAATCTGAACTGAACTGAAATGAATAAGTCTGAACTGAAATGAACTGGTCTGAACTGAACTAAACTGATCTGAACTGATCTGAATTGAGTATTATTAATAATTACAAGTAGAGTAATATTTTTATCATCATTGATAATGATAATAATTAATAATATTAATGATAATGATAATAATAATAATAATATTAATACTCATACTAATAATATGCATAACAATAATATTCTTATGAATTGAGTAATATTAATAATAACAAGTAGAATAATAATGATCTGAAGTAATAATATTATCAATATAATATTTTTCTCCAAGATTGTTATTCGCAAGTCAATATATACAAAACCAATAGCATGTTTCACGCCTAATAGTAATAATAATAATAATAATAATAATAATAATAATAATAACAACAACAACAACAACAACAATAATAATAATAATAATAATAATAATAATAATACTAATAATAATAATAATAATAATAATAATAAGAAGAAGAAGAAGAATATAATAATAATAATAATAATAATAATAATAATAATAATCAATAAGTTGTAGTTTGAACTGATCTCGAACCGAATCGGTCTCGAATCGAACCGAAGCGATCCGATCTCGAACCGAATTGACTCGATCTCGATCTCGAACCGAATTTCCATTTATTCAGCCCAAAAGAACAGAGCCTAACTGAACTGAATTGAATTATAACTAATAGAAATGATAATAATTTAGCTATCATTAATTAATAAATATAAATTAATAAATAAATAATAGTAATAACAATATTAATATTAATATAATATAATATAATAAACTTTAATTGATGATAATAATAGTTTTTAATAATATAATATGTTAATATTTAATAATAATTATAATAACAAAAATATTATTTAATTAATATTAAATTCATAATAAGTTATTAATAATAATAAGTTATTAAATAAAATAATAATAAGTTATTTAATAATATTAAATAATAATAATAATTTATTAAATAATAATAAAAAATTATCAGAGAAATAAATTAGGAACTGAATTGATTGGAACTGAACTGAACTAAACTAAAAATAAGCTTGGGGAAAACAGGCCCTTAATAGTTGGCTAGTTACCAAAGTGGTAGACTTTGAATAAACACGCTACTTTTTCTTAAGAAAAAAACTCAAATTATCTTGCTTGTAGGAAGGAAATAACAGACAAACAAAATCTAACAGCAAATATAGAAGGTACATTGGGTTCATTACTTTTGGTGCTGAATGTGATTATCAGTATTTTTATTCGTCGATGACCAGATTCCTTAACAAGATGCAACAACCCAGATGATTCACCAAAAACAGAGCAAACTTAAATCCACACACATAAAAAAAAAAAATAGAACTTGCTACGAATGCTTCAGAGAAGGTTTTAAACATTGTTTTTCTTAGAATCCCTTTTCCCTGCGGATTAAATATGCTATTAATATTTAATGAATCCCAAATCATCTAGATCATACAATATGAAAAAGTCTTGGGCGGAAGTATAATTTAGTCATCTGAAATTTGAAGTTAAATTACTCAAGCATCCTAAGGTTGGTTAAGAATGGTAAGGAAACAGTCTCATTAAGAAATCTAAAATTTGGATAATAGCCTGACTCATATGCTATCACGGACAGATAAAAGGGGTCTGTGTGATAAAAAGTATATAATTCTCAGATCACATACATTCAAACATTACCTGATACCAGATGGAAGCGAATATCAAGGGGATGAAGAAGATCAAAACTTGCCATGCTACCGTAGACATCACAGCAATAACTCCCAAAAGTTGGATGGTAAAGTAAATAAGATTGTCAAGTATGGACGGAATTCGAGTCTCCACAGCACTTTGGTCTGTTGAACACTAATATAGAAGGAAGTCATTAGCAGCAGTAGTCAATATTGAGCAACACCAACAACAAAAATATGCTACATGAATAATCACTTACTCTGTTGAGTATTCTTCCACTTGGTGTAGCATCAAAAAAGGACATAGGAGCATGGAAAACAGTCTGAAGCATTTTTGTGAAGAGCATGGTTGCAGTTTTATAGCCTGTTGTTGCAAGAAGCAAATCTACACCAATGTTGCAGATACATATACCAAAAGCCAAAGCTACATACACAATCATTAGTGTTGATCCACTAACAAAAGGTTCAACATTCTTTGACGAAGGAGCTGCCCATGCCAACCAATAGTTGCTCCCTATTTCGAGAATTTGTAAGATACCACTGGCCAGAATTGTAAGAAGTACTAGACTTCCCCCATATGCAGTTGTGATGTATTTCCAATAAACTGAAAACCCGACACTCCCTTTCTCTCTTTCTTCTTCTTTTATGAGCTGTGATGCAGGTGGTACCAAACCATCAGCTTCTCCTTTAACTGCTTCACCATTTCGTGTTGCTTTCTTTGCTTCTTCCTGCTGCTTCATCTCATTAGTGATGATACTTTTATCATCTGTATAAACTGGTGACACCATGTTGCAATCAAGTGTAGAAGACAGAGCTGTATTTTGTGCGCCTACAAGTTGTATAAAATCAGACCCTGTAATAAGCAGGTCATCATACTTTCCAACTTGTGCTATTCTTCCATTTTTCATGACCTAACAAGAAAAATAAGGCTATCATGAAACATTTCAAACAAGAATGAGGAAAGCAGAGTTTATTATTACAGCACTCACCACAATAAGATCAGCAGCGGTTAAGAACTCAACTTGATGAGTCACATAAATAACAGTTTTTAACTTCAGAAGACCGAGCAAAACTTCCTGTCATCCAAATTCAGAAACTGGTAACTGATAACTATTTCCAATACGTAAAATAATCTTTCTCTTCACCTGAAAAAAATATGAACAAAATGGAAGTCTTGGTGTATATAAAACATTTGACCTTGTATAAATGAGAGCCTGTATGAGCGTCTACAGCACTAAAAGGATCATCAAAGAGATAGATATCTACATCATGGTAGAGAGCACGAGCAATTTGTATTCTTTGCTTTTGGCCTCCGCTTAAGTTAATACCTCTCTCACCAATGATTGTTTGATCACCAAATGAGAGGATCTCCAAGTCTTTCTTTAGACAACAAGCTTCAAGTACTTGATCATATCTTTCCTGATCCATCTCTTTCCCGAACAATATGTTGTTTTGAACCGTACCACTTTGTATCCAAGGTGACTGTGCGACATATGCCTTTGCTCCACACAACTTGACCCGTCCAGAGATTCTAGGTATTTCACCTAGTATACAAGAAAGTAAGCTCGACTTACCAGAACCAACACTACCACATATGCCCACTTTCATACCATGAGACACTTTCAAGTTTATATCTTTTAGTGTTGAACTAGAGGGTGAAGAAATATCATCCCAAGTAAAGTTCCCGTCAACAATCTCAATTGATGTATCACAACCATCTAATGGTAGTTT
The DNA here is from genome assembly GCA_947646795.1 of Beta lomatogona. Lineage (NCBI taxonomy): Eukaryota > Viridiplantae > Streptophyta > Magnoliopsida > Caryophyllales > Amaranthaceae > Beta > Beta lomatogona. Next base: position 2,652,755 of record CANSNZ010000988.1, read on the forward strand.
CTCTATAACATCATCTTGAAGTTCATCAAGGTTAAGAGAAGAGACAATTCTCCCAAGTGAAACTTTGGCTTGGATTAGCGATGATATTGTATCCGGGAGGAGGAAGATTGGCTCTCCAAGGACCCGAAAAGTTGCAAGTGCAGATAAAATCTGCCCCGTTTCAAGGGGAATTCCCAGATAAATACAAGAGCCAAAAGTAACCAAAGCCACAAAAGTTGGACCTACCCCATTGAAAAAGCTCAGCAGTGCTGAACTAAACAGATATTTCTTCAACCAGTGCATCTCAACTTTCCTGAGTTGAAGAATCTTGGACAAAAAACTCATCTCCCATCCCTGGAACTTAAGAACTCTCATATTCTTCAAAGTCTCAATAGTGACCTTCATTCTGTTATCCTTAGATTCCATTAGTTTTTTCTGGAACTTGTCTTGCCATCTGATAAATACAGAGTTCAGTAGCATAAAAAGCAATGTCACTATGAAAGCAGCAACCGATGCAAGAAGTCCCAAATTCTTGTACAGTATTAGCAAGGCTAAACCGATTTGCAAAAAGATTAACCATGTATCATGCAAGTGCACAATGAAACCTTGGATTGTCTCGACATCAACAGCCACTGCATTGATAAGTTCTCCACTACCACTACCACTACCCTCTTCGCCACCTTGCAGGGAGGATAGAGAGGGAAGTCTTAAACACTTATTGTAGATCATTACAGTTGTCACTGCACGAAGCCTAATTCCAATTTGTTGCAGCTTAAAGAACCAATGCTTTCGTATAAAATCCTCAAGCAAAGTCGCGGCACAAAAGGTAAATGCCAGAAGATAGCCTTCATTTTTGAATTTCTCTCTTCCATTAAGGCATTGAACAAAGTCATCAATAAGATATGGAGCAACATAACTACATAATGTATATATTAATGCCATCAAAGCTGTCCAAAGAATTTCCTTCCAAACCAACAAGAAATATGCTTTTGCAAGCACAAACTCAGTAGTACAAACATTATCATGATCATCAACTGGTGACGATGACTCGAGAAACCTAGTTTGAAATTCTGGAAATGCTCCAAATACACTGTTAGAATTGCCAAGTTGAGGGATATCGTCGAGGTCTAAAGTGGTTTTCTCAGCACCCAGAGCAAACAAAGTCTTTAGCCAAGAGAAGGTGAGAGTATGGAAAATACCAGCATTATCATAAGGAGTCACATTATCACACCCTCTGACCTTAGCCTTACTATTTGAACTTAAATCAACATGATCTAAAAGGGGTTCTACAAGATTCGAGACTTTTTGATTCTCACTATTCAAGGATCCTGCAAAACGTAATTATAAATTAATTATGGCATTTAATTCTTGAATCTAATAAACTAATACTAGGACGATAACAACATCAACATAATATTAGGAGCAACACATGAAGTACAAAGTTACTGTGTTATAAGTGAATAACACAGAAAATAGAAAAATTAGAATTATAAAAAGGCTGATCTATTCTTGGCCATACAAAATACTATCCTCACACCAAAAATATGCATTTGCATGCATTGATCCTCGTTGAGAGACACAGGATGTTCTAAAATACACACCATTCTGATCACATAAAAAGTTACTCCCTATGTTTTCCTTTTCCTTCGCCTTTGACTTTTATGGTCAAACAACGAAAACTTTAACCACTGATATCTTGGTTCCCTTCTTGTTTAGGGGCTTTGCCCTTCTCTTTCACCAAAAAAATTATCTTGGTTCCCCTATTTCAAAATTTAATGCAGCACTATACAAACTTTGGCCACAAATTTTCACCAATAAACGTATCAATAACCCTCGGTGTAGATTTTTTGCTTGTTTGCTATCCTTTTTATTGTAGATTTTTTTTTTTTTTTTTTTTCACTTCCACAGATTGATTTCAGACAACATCTTATACAACACAAATCAAATAGTTTAAGTACCAATAAATGCACATGAAAGTTTAGAGATAGAGTAGTAGAAGTATAATTCAAAGCTACAAGTAATTTTTTTTCACGTTTATCAATTTGACAAGTGACAAATTTATTTTAAAATGACAAAACCCGAATATGACAATTGACTATCTATTAACATTATAACATAAATAGGATAGATAGATAGATAGATATAAACAGGCATATTGTAAAACATAAACAAGTTGTATATGTCTCTAATTAATAAATTGCAAAGCCACCCTAAAAAAATGCAAAGCATACTGCTAATCTGCTAGGTAGCAAAACAGATTACCCAATACTATAATGTAGCTTAAAGTATGTGTCATACCCATAAATCATAATAGAATAAGATTGAATAGGAAAACTTGGAAACTGAATTTTGGGGAAGAAAGAAGTAGAACTAATGATAATTTATTAGCATAATATGCTCCTGCGCCGAATTAGTGATGATTAGTTGATTACAAGGTGAATAACCAAAGTTTGGTTTTTTTCTTCTTCTTGCAAAACAGAGTGATGAACTAACAAAGTGGGCTATAACTTCTAAAGAAAGAGGGATATATATTTATATTACATACCTTCAGCCATTTGTACTCATTCGATGTCGGGTTCGATATCGGGTTCGATATCGTTGGCGTGGCGCCCGTTGGAGGAGAACAGGGAAGTGCTGCTGCTACTGCTGGTGAAGAGAGAGGGAGTACAGTGGAGTTGGACTAAGAGTGAAAGTGATCTTGGTCAGATTACACTACACTCGTGATTCGTGAACAGTACTTGGAAAAGTCCATAATATACATATAAGGGAAATTCCATTTTGTACCATTGTACTTTCTGCTTTTCCATTTGGTACCCAAATATTTTTTTTTTTTCTATATGGTACCTGTTAGGATATATCCTAAATCTCTAGAAGTGTTTGCCTAGACATATCTATCTACAAGTGTTTAGAGATAATATTTATTAGTACTATATTTAGGATATGTTTTCCTAGTTCTACCTAAGTTAAGATTTATACGATGTACTATAACTATCCATACGAACCTTTTCCCTTCAATCTATTTTGTCAGGGTATCAGGAGTCAATTGAGATCTTGGGTCAAAACTCTATAATATTATTCTCTCCTGCCGGTGGGTTCGAGTTTCAAACCCACCGGCCGGATATATTCTCATAAAGTTGAGATTTTTTCCCTAATGATGGATAGGGTTTCCTGCTGGTGAATTTTTTTTTTAGCCCACCACCATTGCGATCAAACAAAAATTGAAAAACATACGATTCAAAGAGAGGTCTTGAATCACGAGAGGGAAACAGAAGAAAAGTGAACGAAAGAGATAAACCATGAATTGTGACCGAGTCGCCGAAGTTCGGTTTGTTGCTAATCTGATTGAGACCAAAACCTATTATTTTGATGGTAGCATGAATTGGCCACAAGGGTCAAGGGATACGACTACGAAGCAAAGAAGTTTGACTTATATTACCTTGTCTACGGTAATACGCATAGAAACCTTATCACACAATATATTCCAAAACAAAAAGAAAGAAGAAGGAAAAAAAAAACTTATCACAATTCAATTGTGGGGAAATAGACCACGACTCAACATGAGAGTTCATGAAGTGAGAAAGAGATGAATATATCTTTTTTCATCGACTAGATTTGTTAGATGAGAGATTTGGAAGCAGTTGACACAATGTAACCGCTAGTCCTCATCAGTTTGTTGTTCCTTGTGAGATTGACGGACACGAAAAGAATGATGTTTCCGTTTATTGAAATATTTTGGTGAGATCGAAAAGAATGACGTTTTCATTTTACCACTGTAGCTTGGACTTATTCTCTACCATGACATTATGTTAAACAAAATGTTAGTTTGAGAGTTAAATAGGGTTAGGGTTATCTAATTTTGCGTAATTAAGGATTCCTAGTCTTAGATGGCTTTGACAAATTGCTCCTTAAGTTGCCAAATTGGAATGGGGGAAGTGGGGAGCAGTGAGCTGGACAGTAATTTGTAACGACTTCCTCAGTTCTGATAGAGAATATAATTCTTTTCCGATTATATTTTGTAAATAGTGTTCTTATTTTATTAGGTTTTCTAATAAAATAGGACTAAGAGTACTTCCTGTAAAAAAAAAAGAGCTAGGAGTACTGCTAGTATCATAGTGTGAATAGTGTTCTTATTTTATTAGGTATCTAGATTTGAAGAAGAAATTTTTTCTGTTCTTCTTTTTCCTCGGACCTCACGTCTAACTCGAAACATTTATATATACTAGTATTTTTTGCACGCTATGTGTGCGTGTCATATTAACATTCTTTTTCTCAATTAGTTATTTATGAGTGCTACAAAAAAATTGATTCGAACAAACATTTATAATGATTTTAAATTTTTTAATATATTTTTCTTAAATAATATTTCGTTGGTTTTTTTAGTTATTTGTTCATCATTATTCAAATCTCTATTATATAAGTGAAGGAAATACAAAGCAGAAGAAAGCCTGTGCTAAAATAAAGTGGAAGAATTTGTATATCAAATTCAATCGTTGAATATTAATAAGGAATGTTTGATTTATATAATAGAGATTACCGAATAATAATCAGCATTAGGTTTTAAAATATTATCATTATAAAATATGAAATTCAAGTTTTTATTTTTGTACAGACTGTTTCAATCAAGTTATATTGTCAATTTAATTTTTGATCATAGTTTTTCCCACATATTTAAAAAGAGGAAATTATTCTCCTTAATTTAATATTTAATTGAAATTTGAAATTCAATTCCATTATTAACTTGTTCAATAGTAGGAAGAAGAAAAGTATTTAATATTATATGACAATTTAATTCATTAAGGGTATATTAGATTTTTTGTGAGGGGACACAATCTTACTCCCCCCTTCACTTATATATATATATATATATATATATATATATATATATATATATATATATATATATATATATATATATATATATATATATATTGATTAGTTCATCTTTGTTGGCTCACGTCCCCAAGCCAAATTTTTTATTTTAAATGTTCATCATCGATGCATCGACCATCAATTATGATTTAAACAATATAGTCATGTCACTATGCGGGATATTATTTGATTTGTCTCAATATAACTTAAGGTAGTAACAATTTCACTAAATGTAATGTTTTCTTTCATTTCTTAGTTACCTCGTAACTCGTCCTTGGAGGTCAGAAACGATTCAATCACAAATACCTCAATCAAAGCTTTATATCGTGCAAACTGATATATTTTTGGTGTAAGAGATTTGCATGATCAAAGAATGGGATTATATCGATTACAGAATCACTGCTAAGTAAGGCATATGGAATTGATTCATCTCTAGTACTGAGGGAAGAGGAATCCTTCAAGGTTTTGACCAGGGCCATCTATTAGGACGTGCAAAGCAACCAACAGCACAGGGCCCGCCTTTTAGAGGGCCCAAAAGTTTCAAATTAAATGTTTGTTTTAGTAATATTATTCAAAACTGAGCTTTTTTTTTTGACAAAAATATGATAATATTGCTTATTTTATGATATACGTTAATCATATTTTTATAATTTATGCATAATATTTTTATATTTAAGCCCCAACTTTATAATTAGCACAGGGGCCTCAAATTTTTTAAGAGGACCTTGGTTTTGGCTCGCAACAAAGCTAGGGTCCTAATCGAGCAACTAGTAGCCCTATCTATCCACCTCTCCAGACACAATATCCTGAGTATTTATGATGGTGACCACATCGGTTGGCAGAGCTGTCCAAACTCCAAATATTGGTGTTTTATTGGATATATTTCTTAGTAATTATTTGAGACCCTGTTTTTATGAAGTGGGCCAAAACAAAGCATTTAATGCTTATATCCATGTCTAAGAGTTAGAGTATCTAATTTGGCTACTTGACTCCAATCACCGGGGAAGAAGATTTAAGATTAATCAATGTTGACCTGAGTACATTGCATCACCTTTTGTTGAGTGCCCATACCCTTCGAACAGAACTGTACATCGCGTTTCATGCAATTCACTGATTATGAACTTACCAGTACTAATACCACTAATAAGGTTTTAACAATGACAAGCATGGAATCAATTATCAGAAATTCTAAAAAATCCACAAACTTGGCAATTAGTAAAATCCAGTAAAATATTCCAGGTCCTTTTTCAGCCACAGCAAAATAATTATGTTTCGTGTAAGGAAAAAGAAAAGGGTTTTTTGATTTTAATAAAGTAACCTTTTAGCCGTTCGCAACTAATAAGCTAACCTATGGGATATTCCCTAATAAAACAACCTTTGTAGTCGGGGTTCCTACAGTGGGTACAATTTACCACTAACCTGTTGAACAGGTTACTCTTCATTAAATGACTTGTTTCCCTCCTAAATTACTCAACAATACCACGAAGTAAAAATTGAATGACCCAAAAATTGAAAACAGTAAAAAGCCCTAAAGTCTCTTTCTTCCTCCATTAGTATTGGGCAAGCTTTCTCTCTCATCAATTCCATACAAACAACACAGTGAGGTAAATTTTCATTATTTTTGCAATTCTCTCTCTTCTCACAGTTCTTTCTCTTCTTGCATTTCTCTCTCTTCTCACATTTCGCTGTTGATGTAATTCGTGGAGCTTAATTTGGTGGAGCGTAATTTGGTGGACCTGTGAAGAAATTGGCCAGAAATCCGAGTAATTGAAGGTAATTTTGTTGAACCTTCATCTTTAAGTCCTTAAAATTGTGAATTTCGTTGTGTTGTGCTTGCGTTTGAAATCAATTTGCAATCTTTAATTTTTGTTAATTTACTGGTAGGATGGAAAATGTGACCTTAAAAATTTGCCATGGTGGTGGTTTTAAGATTGATAAGAGGGGTTATATGATTTATGAAGGTGGAGTAGTACGGACATTTAGTGTAGATCCTGATGAGTTATGCTACTGGTACTTAGAGGAGTTAGGAAAGAAATGTGGTCAATATGAGCAATTTTTTGGGATGTTTTACTTGATCCCAGGATTTCCCTTACACACAGGTTTAAGGCATCTTTATCATGATGATGAGGTGTTAGAGATGGGTGCACTTGCCATGAAGAATAGGTGTATTGACATCTATATATGTCACACTAAGAAGGGCTTACCAGTTGTTCTTTCCACTCGACCCACCTATTCCACAAAGTCATTTGAATCCCATTTCGAACATCCACCAAAAACAAGACCTCGAGAAGTTGACTATAAGGAGAGGACCCGAACTCTGTGAGATGTAGTCCTAGGAAGAGGAAGTGCCCAAACAAAGACACAGCTACTCCCCCTGCACCACCTCCAAAGAGGCCTAGAGGAAGGCCCGGAAATGATGGCCGACCACCTAGGAGGGCAAGCAACAATCACCACAACAAACACAACAACAACAGCACCTCATCATTCTCGCAACAGCCCAACCAAGCCCGGTTGGGTAGGAATGGAAGGATGATTCTAGGAGGAATTGGGTCAAGGGGTGGTGGTGGAAGATCAACTTTACAAACCGGAAGACAAAAAGGGAGTTGCTTGGCGGGGGAGCTAATAATGATGGCCAAAGAGGGAGGGGAGCAGCTAGTGCTGGAAGAGGCAGGGGTGCCAGGGGTGCTAACAATGATGGTGGAAAAGGGAGGGGAACAAGAGGCAGAGGAGCAAGTAGTGCTGGTATAGGCAGGGGAAGGGGTAGGAATCAAGTACCTGCAGGTCTTGGTGTTTTTTTTACATCTGATGGTGGCCATGTACTTGATGTAAGTTTATTTATTTTGTCACTTGTGTTGTTGTTATATGTAAATTTTTGTATTATGATGCTAATGTATTATAATACTGTTTCCTGCAGCCATATCAGTCTACTACACAAAGATCACTGCCTCACCATGAAGCTTCATGCTCACAATCAAGCCAAGTATCCACTGTCCATCACCCAACTCAGTAGTTTACTTCATAGTGTTGTGATTAGGATGTTTTTTGGATCAGTTTGGAAGCCTTGTGGCATTTTGCAAGACAATAGTCTTTTAGAAACATTATGACTTGTGGCATTAAGTCTTGGAATTTTGTATAACATTATCAAGATTATGAATTGCAATGACTTGTATTCAAGCTAAAATGCCAATTTCCTCATATATTAGTCATTAGAAAGGTGTAATACATTCACCAATTTAGGTTAAAGTGTCATACATTCACCAATGTAGGTACAACACTAAAAGGCAAACACAACAACTCACAACATTACTTTAGGTAATACAACACAATTGCAAAAAAAAATCCATGAAAAAAAAGCCACCATTGGCAAATTGTTGTCAGTCCTTGCAGCAGAATTAATCCTCTCAATGCGCAATTGGCTTTGTTCCATGTTCAGCTCCTCATTGATTTCCTCCAACTTCTTCTTTTTGATCTGTAATTTTTTGATTTTGTCATCCTTCAATTTCAACTCATATTCCAACTCTGATATGGTCACATCTTTTTCTAGAAGGCGAAATCGAAGGTCATCCAATTCGTTTGTGAGATTACCTTCATCAATCCACCTCATGAAGTCACACTTTGTATCCTGCAAAAAACCCAATTTCACAAATTAAACACTAATTACAAAAGTTTTGGTGATTGGTGAAAAATTCAATTAACACTAACGGGCCATAAGGGACATCCATGGAACTTCCTCCCAATATTGGACCCATGTTTCACTGTTCGTAAAACCGCAATTCCACCACACTTGCAGTACACTACTCCCTTTGAATTTGAAGAAGAAGCTGAATATGATCGTCCTCCTCCTGCCATTTTCTGGGTGAATTTGATGAACACCGATTTTTCTTTTTGGGTGGAATTTAGAAAAGAATGAATTTTTTTGGGAGAATTTTTCTGCAAAATTCTGGGGGAATTTTTCTGCAAATATCTGGGGAAATTTCGTGAAGAACTCAGGAGGAAGAAGGTTGGTAAAGGAAGGGAAGGTGGGTGAAAAAAGTGAAGGTGGGTAAGTAAAGGGAATGTGGGTAAATATAGAGGGCAATTAACTCCCCCCCAACGGTCATATAGCCACGTCACCAGTGCAACCTGTTGCACTAGGTTAATTACCTGTTGACCCCACTGTAGGAACCCCGACTACAAAGGTTGTTTTATTAGGGAATATCTCATAGGTTAGCTTATTAGTTGCGAACGGCTAAAATGTTGCTTTATTAAAATCAAAAAACCCAAAAGAAAACATACAACATTTTTTTTTCTTCCAAAGTTAGCCTTAGAACTTTTATCCCTCATATATCTCTCTATTCTCTTCATTTACAGTTCATCATATTCACAAGAAAAATCGTCTCTTGGACACAGGAGAACCAAAGATCATAATGAGTGGTCAGTGCAGTGACAACTCCGAAGGATATGGTGAGCTTCTGTTAGAAACTTGAAATGCCTCGAAATGCAGACACACTTTCCTGTGGGACACGAAAAGCGTAATGGAGAAGATGATGATGGAAGTGATTTTGGTGATGAGAGATCTTTGCCCAGTAGACTTTGTTCTCCTCATAGAATCTTTTATGCGCTTCACATCTGACAGTTTCACAGTCTTTACTATATAATCCTTTGCTCCTCCCTAAGCGTCTGATTGACTTACATCACTGCAAACTTGTTAAGGGTGTTGCTTATGATATGAGCTTTCAGTGTTAAGTAGGAAATGGATGTTTATGACAGCTTGCTTTGAGATGATTAAAGACCTTAAACTAGAGTATCACATAAAAAAGAATACAGCTGATAAGCTAACAGTTAGATACCTAACACGAACATGGGGTGAAATGTCATATTATCCATACCCGAGTTCAACTACGGTCTGCTTATTAAGGATATATAAGACTTCTTGCCGCTTATTAGTTTCGTAACTACTTAAGTAAATAAACTCTTTCCATTAAAAATGTAGCTGACAAAGGCACATCAAGAGGCAAAAAAATATTATCCAATACAACATTAATATCACCATCACAGGCAGAGCATCGACAAAAGTGAATTTGTCATCTAAATGAGCTATCTTTAACTCATTTAATGCCCGTTTAATTTTTCTTTATATGAATAATCTAATCTATGACTAGTTATTCCAAAATAATCTTAAATATTGATTAATTATAGGAAAAATTAGCATAAATAATCCCAACTATAGATGGTTTTCTTAAATTAATCAATTTAACTCTGTATGCAAACGAAATCAATCCTTTTTTTTCTCTCTTCTCTCTCCTCTCCCACAAAACCCTAATTTTCAACCTAGGGGCTACCGCCACCCTTTTGGGCGGTGGTAAGCCCCTTTTCTCCTTTTGTTACTAGTTTTTTATGTTAATGTTTCTAATAAACTTCAGTCTCTCTTTAATGGAGAGTTTTTCTACCCATTTATTGGGTTATATCTACCCATATATTGGGTTTTATCTCTCTCCATGTGAGAGTTTGGAGACTTTGTTTTTGGATTTTTGTGTAATTCAAGAGGTTGATTTGTTGATTGAAATTTGTGCGGGGTTGCAACAGATCGTACTTCGTTTACAATCACTTGAATTGGATCCAGTTCTACTTCAAAACTACAAAAGATCGATAGACCCCCTTGCAGAAGGCTGCATTAGACAGCGATGTGAAAGACGAGGGTTTTCAGAAGTGTTAGATCTACTCAACGATCGTGGTTTTGTCATATTATAATTGTATTTATTTCATTTTGATATGTATTTGTTGTTTAGTTTTGACTTCTATTGTAAATGTCGTATGACTTTGAATCAATGAATTAATTTTTAATTTCAAAAAAAAAAAAAAAAAAAAAAAAAAAAAAAAACTCTGTATAATCCTTTTACTTATTCCTATGAGAATTGTCTCAAAACAGTCTAAATAATTCGTGAACGAGTTGAACCCTTTACAAAGATAACGTGTTTAATTCTAGTTAAGCCAATTTTCTCTCTCCACCTCCTTCCCTAAGACCCTAACCCAAACTTACTGTTCAACCAACATCTATTCCTCCCTTGCTTAGCCACCGCCATTTCCACCTTCACCGCATCTATTCTCATTTTCCGTTTAATACCTGATCCTTCCTATTTCCCTGCCCTCTTCTGGATATAATATGTACCAACAAAACCACCCACCTTTCCCTTCTATGGTCAAAAGTGAAAACTAACCAAATGTAAGGAAGAATAGTAGCTTCAACGGTGAGAGAGGGGGTAGGAGATAGTTTTTTTTTAATCGGCAATTCAGGCTACAGGTTATGGGAGAATGTTTTGGGAAGAGTTTCATAGTAGTTTGGATTATATTGAGTTAACTGCGAGCTGAGATTATTTTGAGAAGACCATCAATAGTTGGGATAATTAATGTTAAATTTTCCTTAATTATATGCTAGTGTTAGATATAGGTAAAACTTAAAAATCCTCTGGATATAGGACCATTTGATAACATAAAAAATGTTGTGATGCCCTTTCTAAAATGTTACATTCAGTTCACATTCTCTCCCTTTTCCAACTTTTTTTTGTGAATTCCTAATGCACATTTTGACCCCTGTTCGTGTTGTAGTTATTTATCAAAAGTCAGCTACTCAGCTTCTTCAAGTAATTTATTAAATTTATTGTAAAGTGCTCAAGTAAGTGACGAAGTGAAGTTAAATCCTTCCTTTTATGATCTTTTACCATGATAGTTAATAGAGTTATGATAAACATCTAATTGCTAGATGTTAGTAAACATCTAACAGGGGTAAAATGGTGAATTTACATGGGACAAGAAAGATAAAGTTGTCAGTCAAACGAAAAGGTGACCTCGGAAAATGTGATGCTAATAAATAAGTGTTCATGCAACTACAAGTAGTATTCGTGTAATTACAAATAGTGTTTATGCAAGTAGCAATAGTGTTCATGAAACATATATAGTGTTTACAAAAAGCGTCAGTCTAACAAAAAGTTGTCAGTCTAACAAAAAGGTTAACCTCAAAAAATGCAATGTTAACAAAAAGTGTTCATGCAACTACAAATAGTGTTCATGTATTGTAAGTTGTGTTTATGCAACTAACAAATATTGTTTATGAAATATAAATAGTGTTCATGAAACCAACAGGTGTTTTTATATATTAAAAGGTAAATAAAAATCTGCAAACAAAAAAGAAATTCTTTTTTATATCGTCATTTATTACTTTTTTATTCCTTGCTAGATGTTTACTAACATCTAGCAATTAGATGTTTATCATAGCTCATAGTTAATTAGTTAATACCCCTTTTTAAAAGCGTGAATTTTAATGACATACTACTAAAGAGGAGCAAAAGGTTGTAAATTAAGTTAAAAACAGTAACTGATTTTTTGTGAGTCATATACTATGTATAATTGCATACAGTGAAATCTCAACCTGTATTAGGGCCCTTGTTACAATGATGTATGTAATTGGCACAAAGTATACACACTAAATTGTTACAAAGATGTATGTAATTAGCACAAAGTATACACACTAAATTGTTACAAAGATGTATGAAATCTCAAACGTACTTCTATATGCTACTAATATAGTTGACAACGGCAACTCGAATTCTACTTGTCTCAGAGGTGGATAATTGAATTAGAGGATCTTGCTGTGTACTCTTTGACAAGTTTTGAGAATGAAGATGAATTGCTTTGTAACAATCTCGTAGGAGAATCAAATTCCTCAACGAGCCCTACAGAAGTGGTAGAAACAATAAATATCAGTCAGAAATCAAGCATCATGCATGAACTTCATTTGAAATATGAGTGCTTGAATTTACCATGACTGAGCAGCAAGACCATATCGCTGTCAAGAACAGAAGTAATGCGATGTGCAATGATGATAAGCGTACATACAGGAAAGTGGTGCTTAAGAGTTAGTTGAATACGATTGTCAGTAGCTGTGTCAACTGATGCAGTTGCTTCATCAAGGACCAACACCTTGCTTTTCTTAAGTAATACACGTCCTAGACAAACTAGTTGCCTCTGACCCATGCTCCAATTCTCTCCATTTTCATGAACTGTATGCATTGTCGAAAGAACACACCGTTAATGGCGTAATCATGGTTAATAAAGAAGGTCAGATATGTGATTACAGAGAAATTAAGACGAACCATTAGAATCCAACTTCCTTTCCATCTTCCTGACTTCATCTCCAAGTTGACATTTATCCAGAGTCTAGAAGTAGATAAATCACTTGAATTAGCATGCACGTCGACTTATCACTTAATCATATAGCAAAAGGAAGAAAAAAGAAGATAAGACACTCACATCCCATATTTGTTGATCTGTGTATTGCTCAAGTGGGTCCAAATTGCTTCGGATTGTTCCCTGAAACATGGTTGGATCCTGAGGGATGATGCTCAGTCTTGATCTCAAGTCTTTGAGTCCAATGGATGAGATATCAATACCATCAATCACAATCCGACCAGCTGTAGGTTCAACTATCCGGAAAAGTGCTTGTATCAGAGTTGATTTACCACTTCCTGTTCTTCCAACAATACCCGTTTTCATCCCTCCTGGAAAACTGCATGTTACTCCGTGCAGCACGAATGGCAAATGAGGAGCATATCGGACCTGTAAATTCTGAACATCAATTCCCCCGTGTGATGGCCAAGAACAATCCGGCCTGTTTTCTTGTATTGTAAGAGGAGCCTCACTAGGAAGGGACATGTACTGAAGAATCCTCTCCACTGATATCATTTTGTTCTCCCAATGGCATAAAGACCATATTAACCCAGCTAGTTCACCATTTAGGGTGAGACCATATGTCACAGCTAAGCCCGCAATTGCTGTACATGAACATAGAAGTTGTAATTTTAGATTGCAATAGAGAATAGTAAAGGTCAAGTATCAAATGGAAGTTAGAACATACCAGGAGCTGTTCTATCTGCAAAGTATAGCGAGAGAAGCAACAGGAAAGCATAAGTAATACAAGAGAGTGTATTAAGTCGCAACAATAGCCATTTCATTGCAGCAGCAAGATGGAATTCAGGGCGAGAATAATCGTCCACTATCTTCATGTAGGTTGGCCGGAATCTTGACTGTTGATCAAAGCTCCTAATGGTTGTTATTCCCGAGATTGTTTCAGCAAAAAATTGAATAACAGGAGCTTCACATACTCCACTCAATCGTGATAGTTCTCTTGATGAAGGCATATAGTATTGCTATTTATGATTGCAAACCAAATCCGGGAGATATATTAGTGTTTCAAATAATGTGCAGGGAACTTTGACACTTCATATGCTGAGACTTAACTGAATATATTATTCTGCAAGCGATACTGATGTACTCCCTCCGTTTGTTTTTAATTGCTACATTTTTATTTTGGGAAATCAAACTACCAACTTTAACCGATTATTATGATTGTTTTATAAGTAAAAATATAGTCATGTGTGGTATTGTTAGATTTATCTCGATGTGTAGATTCATAATATCAAATTTTTATAATTTTTACTTCAAAGGAATAAGAGATATTAAAGGTGTCTTGAAAATCGTGTGTGCCCAAACAATGTAGCAATTAAAAAGAAACAAAGGGAGTAGTTAATAGTTACCAAAGTGGTAGACTTTGATTAAACACACTACTTTTTCTTAAGAAAGAAACTCAAATTAACTTGCTTGTAAGAAGGAAATAACAGACAAAAAAAATCTAACAGCAAATATAGAAGGTAATTGGCTTTATTACTTTTGGTGTTGAATGTGATTATCAGTACTTTTATTCGTCGATGACCAGATATTTTAACAAGACGCAAACCCAGATGATTCACCAACAACCAGGGGCGGATCTAGCGTGGGTTTAGTGGGTTCAACTAAACCCACAAAATTTTGGGGGAAAAACACGGGGAAACAGCGAATAGAATCCGAAAATAAATAAGTTAAAGACCATTCGCGTGAAGGGTTCTTATGGAAAGAAAGCTGGCTGAGATGGTCCGCGTGTTTTGTGGCTTTAACCAACTTACCTTTAGGACGCGGGTTGAATATAAATGTTAGACAAAATTTTCTTCCTTTTTTTTCTCGTCCTCCCTGTTTTTATTTTTAGGGCTTTCCCTTTCACTCTTTGAAGTCTGCGCCTGTGCGCACCTCCTCCCTACCTTCTGCTGCCGACCGCCGCAGCACCGACCTTCCTTCTTCCTGCCGCCTCAATTGTCGTACCTGCTTGATGCTTATGTTCTGATGGAGTTAGTAACCTTTTTATGGGCATTTTTTTGGTGATTACTAATTAGTTTTATAATTTGAATTGACATTTCATACTTGAATGTTTGGGTTGATGGGACATTTGGATTGGTGTATTCCAGTACTCGATAGTTGATAAATTGTTTTCAATTTTTATTATTCAAATATTGAATTTTTGTTTTAGTCATTTGTTATTGATCATTAGAAATTGGAATTTATATAGTTCAAGTTTTCTAGGAAAAAAACAGTTTTCATTTCTAGTAAAATTAATGTGGCTTTAGTTAATTGTTGTTAAATGAATATATAACGGAAATTTGATCAAAACATGTAGTCTAAATTGCTTAATTTGAAATTGTTAGGCTGAAAATTGTGAAGAATGAGGAGCTTGTAGCATTTTTGTTAATGTGAGACAATAAGTTATCTTCCTAGTTATCGGTCGTAATTTAAAATTAACTCTTTAATTTTTTTTGGTCCCTTATTTTTAAATTTTTTCAAACCCACATGGATGAAATCCTGGATCCGCCACTGCCAACAACAGAGCGAACTTAAATCCACACACAAAAAAAAAAAAAAAAAAAGAACTTGATACTAATGCTTCAAAGAAGGTTTTTAACATTGTTTTTCTTAGAATCCCTTTTCCCTGCGGATTAAATATGCTATTAATATTTAATGAATCTCAAATCATCTAGATCATACAATATGAAAAAAGTCTTGTAAGCGGAAGTATAATTTAGTCATCTGAAATTTGAAGTTAAATTACTCATGCATCCTAAGGTTGGTTAAGAATGGTAAAGAAACTGTCCCATTAAGAAATCTAAAATTTGGATAACAGCCTGACTCATATGCTATCACGGACAGAGAAAAGGGGTCTGTGTGATAAAAGTATATAATTGTCAGATCACATCCATTCAAACATTACCTGATACCAGATGGAAGCGAATATCAAGGGGATGAAGAAGATCAAAACTTGCCATGCTACCATAGACATAACAGCAATGATTCCCAAAAGTTGGATGGTAAAGTAAATAAGATTGTCAAGTATGGACGGAATTCGAGTCTCCACAGCACTTTGGTCTGTTGAACACTAATATCGAAGGAAGTCATTAGCAGCAGTAGTCAATATTGAGCAACAACAACAACAAAAATATGATACATGAATGATCACTTACTCTGTTGAGAATTCTTCCACTTGGTGTAGCATCAAAAAGGACATAGGAGCATAGAAAACAGTCTGAAGCATTTTTGTGAAAAGCATGGTTGCAGTTTTATAGCCTGTTGTTACAAGAAGCAAATCTACACCAATGGTGCAGATACAAATACCAAAAGCCAAAGTTACATACACAATGATTAGTGTTGATCCACTAACAACAGGTTCAACATTCTTTGACGAAGGAGCTGCCCATGCCAACCAATAGTTGCTCCCTATTTGGAGAATTTGTAAGATACCTCTGGCCAGAATTGAAAGAAGTACTAGACTTCCCCCATATGCAGTTGTGATGTATATCCAATAAACTGAAAACCCGACACGCCCTTTCTTTCTTTCTTCTTCTTTTATGAGCTGTGATGAAGGTGGTACCAAACCATCAGCTCCTCCGTTATCTGCTTCACCATTTCTTGTTGCTCTGTTTGCTTCTTCCTGCTGCTTCATCTCATTAGTGATGATACTTTTATCATCTGTAAAAACTGGTGACGCTATGTTGGAATCAAGCGTAGAAGACATAGCTGCATTTTGTGCGCCTACAAGTTGTATAAAATCGGACCCTGGAACAAGCAGGTCATCATACTTTCCAACTTGTGCTATTCTTCCATTTTTCATGACCTAAAAAGAAAAATAAGGTTATCAGAAACATTTCAAATAAGAATGAGGAAAGCAGAGTTTATTATTACAGCACTCACCACAATAAGATCAGCAGAGGTTAAGAACTCAACTTGATGAGTCACATAAACAACAGTTTTTCCCTTCAGAAGACCGAGCAAAACTTCCTGTCATCCAAATCCAGAAAGTGGTAAGTGATAAGTATTACCAATACGTAAAATAATCTCTCTTCACTCGAAAAAAAATATGAACAAAATGTGTGGTGTATCCGTGTATATAAAATCTTTCACCTTGTATAAATGAGAGCCTGTATGAGCGTCTACAGCACTAAAAGGATCGTCGAAGAGATAGATATCTACATCATGGTAGAGGGCACGAGCAATTTGTATTCTTTGCTTTTGGCCTCCGCTTAAGTTAATACCTCTCTCACCAATGATTGTTTGATCACCAAATGAGAGGATCTCCAAGTCTTTCTTTAGACAACAAGCTTCAAGTACTTTATCATATTTTTCCTGATCCATCTCTTTCCCGAACAATATGTTGTTTTGAACCGTACCACTTTGTATCCAAGGTGACTGTGCGACATATGCCTTTGCTCCACACAACTTGACCCGTCCAGAGATTCTAGGTATTTCACCTAGTATGCAAGAAAGTAAACTTGACTTACCAGAACCAACAGTACCACATATGCCCACCTTCATACCATGAGACACTTTCAAGTTTATGTCTTTTAGTGTTGAACTAGAGGGTGAAGAAATATTTTCCCAAGTAAAGTTCCCATCAACAATCTCAATTGATGTATCACAACCATCTAATGGTAGTTTTTCTATAACATCATCTTGAAGTTCATCAAGGTTAAGAAAAAAGACAATTCTCCCAAGTGAAACTTTGGCTTGGATTAGCACTGATATTGTATCCGGGAGGCGGAAGATTGGCTCTCCAAGAACCCGAAAAGTTGCAAGTGCAGATAAAATCTGCCCCGTTTCAAGGGGAATTCCCATATAAATACAAGAGCCAAAAGTAACCAAAGCCACAAAAGTTGGACCTATACCATTGAAAAAGCTCATCGCTGCTTTACTAAACAGATATTTCTTCAACCAGTGCATCTCAACTTTCCTGAGTTGAAGAATCTTGGACAAAAAACTCATCTCCCATCCCTGGAACTTAAGAACTCTCATATTCTTCAAAGTCTCAATAGTGACCTTCAATCTGTTATCCTTAGATTCCATTAGTTTTTTCTGAAACTTCTCCTGCCATTTCATAAATACAGAGGTCAATAGCATAAAAATCAATGTCACAATGAAAGCAGCAACCATTGCAAGAAGTCCCAAATTCTTGTACAGTATTAGCAAGGCTAAACCGATTTGCAAAAAGATTAGCCATGTATCATGCAAGTGCACAATAAAACCTTGGATTGTCTGGACATCAACAGCCACTGCATTGATAAGCTCTCCACTACCACTACCCTCTTCGCCACCTTGCAGGGAGGATCGAGAGGGAAGTCTTAAACACTTATTGTAGATCATTACAGTTGTCACTGCACGAAGCCTAATTCCAATTTGTTGCATCTTAAAGATCCAATGCTTTCGTATGAAATCCTCAAGAAAAGTCGCGGCACAAAAGATAAATGCCAGAATATAGCCTTCATTTTTGAATTTCTCTCTTCCATTAAGGCATTGAACAAAGCTATCAATAAGATATGGAGCAACATAACGACATAATGTATATATTAACGCCATCAAAGCTGTCCAAAGAATTTCCTTCCAAACCAACAAGAAATATGCTTTTGCAATCCCAAACTCAGTAGTACAAACATTATCATGATCATCAACTGGTGACGATGACTCGAGAAACCTAGTTTGGAATTCTGGAATTACTCCAAATACACTGTTAGCTTTGCCAAGTTGAGGGATATCGTCGAGGTCTAAAGTGGTTTTCTCAGCACCCAGAGCAAACAAAGTATTTAGCCAAGAGAAGGTGAGAGTATGGAAAATACCAGCATTATCATAAGGAGTCACATTATCACACCCTCTAACCTTTGCCTTACTATTTGAACTTAAATCAACATGATCTAAAAGGGGTTCTACAAGATTCGAGACTTCTTGATTCTCACTATTCAAGGATCCTGCAAAACGTAATTATAAATTAAAATATGACAATTGAATCTTGAATGTAATAAACTATTACTAGGATGTTAACAACATCAATATAATATTAGGAGTAACACATGAAATACAAAGTTAATTTGTTGTAGGTGAATAATACAGAAAATAGAAAATCAATTGGTATTATGAAAAGGTTGATCTATTTTTGGCAATACAAATTACATATCCTCACACCAAAGATATGCATTTGCAAGCATTGATCCTCGTTGAGAGACACAGGATGTTCTAGAATACACACCACTGTGATCACATAAAAAGTTACTCCCCATATATGTTTTCCTTCTACTTTCACTTTTATGGTCAAACAACGGAAACTTTAAACTTTAATATCTTGGTTCCCCTATTCCAAAATTTAATGCATCACTTTACAAACTTTGACCACGAATTTTCACCAATAAACGTATCAATATTCAATAACACTTAGTGTGACTTTATTAAAGCTTCTCCTTGTTTGCTATCCTTTTTATTGTATATGTTTTTTTTTCCTTCCACAGATTGATTTTAGGCAACATCTTATACAACACAAATCAAATAAGTTTTAAGTACTACAAAATGCACATGAAAGTTTAGAGGTAGAGTAGTAGAAGTATAACTTAAAGCTATAAGTTATTTTTTTCACGTTTACCAATTTGACGAGTGACTAACCCATTTAAAAATGACAAAACTCAAATATGACAATTGATTATCTATTAACATCATAACATAAATTGGATAGATAGATAGATAGATAAAAACAGGCATATTGTAAAACATAAACAAGTTGTATAACTCTATAATTAATAAATTGCAAAGCCACCCTAAAAAAGACTGCAAAGCATACTACAATATAGCTTAAAGTATGTGTCAATTGTCATACTCCATTAAATTCTTTTTTTTTTTTTTTTTTTTGAATATATACTCCATTAAATTCTAACATATATTATAAGTTTAAGAAGAAAACGAACAGAATAGTAATCTACATATTATATTCCATGTTTGTCTTGTTAATTATTTGGGTTGCCATCATGCCATGCCCATAATACAATATGAAAACTTGGAAAGTGAATTTTGGGAAGAAAGAAGTAGAATTAATGATAATGTATTAACATAATATACTCCTGAATTAGTGATGATTAGTTGATTACGGGTTGAATAACCAAAATTTGCTTTTCTTTTTCCTTCTTCTTGCAAAACAGAGTGGGTTCTAACTCCTAAAAAGAGAAGGATAACTATATTATATACCTTCAGCCATTGTAGGCATTCGACGTCGGGTTCGATATCGTTGGCGTGGCAGCCGTTGGAGGAGGAGAGGGTAGTGCACTAGTGCTGCTGGTGGTGGTGGTGAAGGGAGAGGGAGTGCAGTGGAGTTGGACTAAGAGTGAGAGTGATTTTGGTCAAACACTCGTGAGCAGAACTTGGAAAAGTCCATAATAATAGACCACACGTTAAATAGTATTCTTACTTTGTTAGGATTCCTGTGGTCTTAGATCGCTTTGACGAATTGCTCCTTGAGTTGCCAAATTGGAACGGAGGGAAAGCGGAGTGTAAAAAACTTATATGGACCTGATCCACACTAAATTCGTATGGATATAGGGCCTCTTTTCCCCAGCTTATTTTCATTTTATTTCAGTTCAATTCAGTTTCTAAATGATAATCATTACTATTAATTAGTTATAATTTAATTCAGTTCAGTTCAATTCAATTCATTTCAGTTGTTTTATACCGAAGAATATGCTCCTAATGCTAATGTATGTGATTTATGAAAAAAAGTTACTCTCTCCGTCCCAGAATATTCTGAACACTTTCCTTTAATGTTTGTCCCAAATTAGTTTGAAAATTTTCATTTTTGGCATGGTTTCACTATTAATATATTATTTCTTTTACAAATCGTTGGCCCACACTCTACCTTTCATCAATAAAAAGTTACCCAACTTTCTCTCTCCTCTAATAAAAAATACCCCACCAACTCTTATCACATATACTTTTTACGGTTTTTTCACCAGGTACCCCTGAGGTTTCACGAAATGCACCAGGTACCCTCGTTGTTTCAAAAATGCACCAGATGCCCTTGTCATTTGCATAAAATGCACCAAATACCCTTAATGAATAACGGTGTTAAGTTTCCGTTAGCTTTATTTACTATTTTGCCATTATTAACCCTAACCATAACCCCTAAACCCCTAAACCCCTAAACCCTAACCCTAAACCCTAAACTTAAACCCTAACCCTAAAACCTAAACCCTAAAACTAACCCCCTAACCCTCCTCCCCACCACCCAGCGGCCCCCTCCTCCCTCCCACTCCGGCACCCCCTCCCTGTCGACCCCCTCCCCAGTTGACCCTCCTCGCAACTTCCCTCTCCCCCACCCCCTCCCGACTCCCCCCCCCTCAACCCTCCCGCAGCTTCCCCACCCTCCGCGGCTTCCCCCGCCCTCCATGACTCCCCCACCCCTCAACCTCCCGCGGCTTCCCCCTCCCCACCCCCGTCCAATCCACTAAAACGACGCAGCAACAAGGGCATTGGGGGCGGGAATTCGACAGGAAGTTACGCAAATCATTTAAGCAAAATTAAAAAAACAAAGCTCAAAATGAGAATTGGGGGCGGGAATTCGACGAGGGGGTGGGGGTGGAGGTGGGGGATTCGAGAGGGGGGGGGGGGAGGGGGGATTCGAGAGGGGGTGGGGGAGGAGCGGCTGCGGGAGGGTCAACGGTGGGCTACGAGGGTGAGGGGGAGGGGACAGGGGCCGCGGGAGGGTCGAGGGTAGGCTGCGAGGGGTGAGGGAGGGGAAGGGGGGCTGCGGGAGGGTCGACGGTGGGGCTGCGAGGGGGGGAGGGGAGGGGGGTTGCGGGAGGGGTGGGGTAGGGGTGAGGGAGGGGGTTCTTTGGGGATGGTGGGGGGTGGGGGGTGGGGAAATCGACGGGGGAGGGTGTTGCGGGGTGGGGGGTGGTGGAGGGGAGGGGAGGGAGGGGGAGGGGAGGTGGTGGTGGTGGTTGGGTGGTGCTTGGTTGAGTGGTGGTGGTGGGTTAGGGTTTGATGTTAGGGGTTAAGGTTAGGTTAGGGTTTGAAGCTAATTAGGGTTTAATTAGGGCTAATTAGGGTTTAATTAGGATTAGAGGGTTAATTAACCCTTAAAGCTAACGGAAATTTAACACCGTTATTCATTAAGGGTATTTGGTGCATTTTATGCAAATAACAAGGGCATCTGGTGCATTTTTGAAACAACGAGGGTACCTGGTGCATTTCGTGAAACCTCAGGGGTACCTGGTGAAAAAACCGTACTTTTTAAATAAAATAACATTTAATAACCACACTACAACTTATCACCTTAAACTATGTGTCCCAACAAGTGTTCAGATCTTTCTGGGACGGAGGTAGTACTATATAGAAAAATAGATATAAAAGATGAGTAGATATATATTGTAAAGTTTGACTATGTGAAAAAAGTTACTATGTCACAAAGTGAAAATTTCATTATAATAAACTAATGTAAGAAATAGTGACTTTATTAAAAAAAAATGGTCACTATGGTAGATAGGAACTGTATAGTGTAACATAAGATTTTAAAAAGATTACTATATGAAAAAAAGGTCATTATGTTAGGTAAGTGACTTTGGTCTATAATAATATTAGTGTAGACCCGATCCACGCAAAACTGGCTCAAAGGAAGTAGGGAACGGTGGAGCTGGACAGTAATTAGTAATTACTTCCTCGATTCTGATAGAGAATAGAATTCTTTTACAGATATATTTTGTAAATAGCATTTTAATTCTATTAGATCTTCTAATACAAGTAGGACTACGACTAATGCTGGTATCACAGCTTAGATTAGACATTCAAGAAGAAATTTTCCTGTTCTTCTTCCTTCCTGAAACTCACGTCTACGGTCTACCTCGAAGCAAATATTTTTTATTTTGATTGGTTCTTCATCTTTGCTGGACATCACGTCCAATACCCGACCATATTTTTTTTATTTTAAATGTTCATCATCGTTGCATCGACTGTCAAGTGTCAATTATGATTCAGACAATATAGTCATGCTACTATATGCAAGATCCATCTTAATTGATTTGTCTTAATATAACTAAAGCTAGTAACAATTTTGCTAAATGTAATGTAAGGTTTTCTTTCATTTCTTAGCTACCTTTGCAACTCGTCCATGGAGGTCAGCAAACCATTCCAAATAACTCAATCAAAGCTTTATATCGTGCACACTAATATATTTTGTTGTAAGAGAATTGCATGATCAAAGAACGGGATTATATCGATTACAGAATCACGGCTATGAGCTGTCTATATATTGGTGTTTTATTGGATAGATTTCTTTGCAATTATTTGAGGACATCTTTTTATGAATTGGGCCAAAACAAAGGATTGAATGCTTATATCCATGTCCGACTGTTGAGTATCTAATTTGGCTACTTGATTGCAATCACCGGGGAAGAAGAGTTAAGATTAATCAATGTTGATCTGAGTACATTGCATCACTTTTTTTTTACTGTCCATATCACTCTTCGAACAGAACTGTACATTACGTGTTTTATGCAATCCAATGATTATGAAATTACCAAGACTTATAGCATTAATAAGCTTCTAACAATGACAAGCATAGAATCAATTATCATAAATTCTTCAAAATCCACAAACTTGCCAATTTGTAAAATCCACTAGAAGGCCCATTTGATAGTCGTTAATAAATGATGGTAATGGGAATGAATTTTAAGTGTAGTGTTACAACTTACAAGGGAAGCACCAGGGGCGGTTCTTGGCCCATGCAGTATAGGCGACAGAATAGGGCCCCCAAAATAGAGGGGCCCCGAAATATATTATATATATTAGTTGTTTGAAAGAAAAACAAAAGCAAAGCATTTGGATCAGTGGTAATGTGGTAAGGAATGGGAAAAAGGGACGCGGGTTCAATTCAGGTTAGGAGCAATTTTTTTTTACTTTTTGTTGTTTATTGGGAACGTCCCATATGAGTTATGACTCATCACATTAATAACAGCAGTCCATCACGCGTGGGTTTCTTTTTGCTGCTTCAAATTCCCAATTTCCCCATTAATGGCTACTCTTTCCTCCTAACTCTCTCTCATTAATCTACTCATCCTCCCCCATTTTTTGCAATTTTCCAAAAAATTTACTCTTAAACTTCAATTCAACAAATTTTGCCGGAGAAGTTCAAGAGATGGGTGATTTTAACTTTTATTACAACGGTTTAATCTTCACTTATTTCATGAAATTGAAGATTAAACCTTCAGCAATTTATATAGGAACATCATTCACCTCCCTAATTTCCCTATATAAGCAACTCTCAAGACATGCAATATGTACCAAGCGAAATTCAGTTTATCGAAATACAATGATGTATTGCTACTCGCCAACTCTGAACTCTAATCGCCATTGATTTGAAGAAGCAGCCTGGGTAATTTTTTTTCCCGATTTATTTTACTTTCGCTTTTATGTGGTTCAATCAATAATTCTTTTAATATGATGTAATTAGATATTATTTTCAATATAAAAGTAATTTTTTTAATTGAGAATCTATTATCTTTCATGAACTATATATGAAGGGCCCAATTTTAAGAGAGTGTATAAGGGCCCCGTTATGTTTGCCCCGCTCCTGGGAAGCACCCTTAGAATCTCCATGAGGAGGAAATTTCAACCCCCAAGTTTGTGTTTTTTTTCTCCATGGGGAAGCAATCTCACCCCTAAGCTTGTGTTTTTTCTCCAAGGGGAAGCAATTTTCATTACCACCTAGTCGCCTACAAGGTGGTTTTGGATGGGAATGAAAATTTAAGAAGAAAACTCGACACTTTAGGATGAAACCATGGGAATGAACAATGATTTTCTTCACAAATTTACATACAAATGCATTTCCATTACCACCATTTATAATTAACTACCAAACGGATCATGAATGTTATAAATCCTTTTTCAGTCACAGCAAAAAAAAATTATGTTTCGTGTAGAGAAAAAGAAAACATACATCAATTTTTTTTCCAAAGTTAGCCTTAGAACTTTTCTCCCTCAGATTTCTCTCTATTCTCTTCATTTACAGTTCATCATATTCACAAGAAAATCTTTCTTTTGGACACAGGAGAACCAAAGATCAGAGTGGTGGTCAGTGCATTGACAATTCCAAAGTATATGGTGAGCGTCTGTTACGAAACTTGAGATGCCTTGAAATGCAGACACACTTTCCTGTGGGACACGGAAAGCGTGATGGAGAAGATGATGATGGAAGTGATTTTGGTGATGAGATATCTTTGTAAATTAGACTTTGTTCCCCTCATGAATTCTTTTATGGGCTTCAAATCTGACAATTTCACAGGCTTTACTCTATAATCCTTTGCTTCTCCCTCCAAGCGTCTGATTGACTTTATGAGAATTATTAGAGAGAAAAAGAATTTCAGTTTTGTTATTGAGAGAAACAGAATAATTGATCTTCTGTCATTACAGCGTTGGTATTTATATACCAGTTTGTTATAACAAACTAACAGTAGAGGAAAATAAGCTAAAAACAACTAACTAAACAATAGTGCTTATACAAGCTTATTACAAACTGAAGGATATAAACTCATATCCCCCCTTCAAGCTGGACTTGGGAAGAATGCACAAGACCGAGCTTGGAACATATTTGTTGATGAAGAGGCCCTGAAAGAGGCTTTGTCAGAATGTCGGCTAGCTGTAGAGAACTAGGAACATGAGTAGTTTTGATGAAACCAGAAACCACTTGTTCACGAACATAATGGCAATCTCTGTTAAGGTGCTTGGTCCTCTCGTGAAAAACAGGATTCTGTGCAATATGTTCAGCAGCAGAATTATCACAAAATAAGTTAATAGGTAAATTAACGTGATGATCCAAATCTTGCAGTAAACCTTCAATCCAAACAATTTCAGATGCAGCACTACTCATACTTCGTATTCGACTACGCACTAGATTTACTTACTTGTTTTTTGTTTCTTGGTCTTCCATGAGACCAAGTGAGACCCCATGAACATACAATAAGAGCTTAAAGATTTACAACGAATACGCAAGAACTCCAATCAGCATCTCGAATAGGCTTGCGGTTGTAGATTACTAGTAGCAGAATAGTAAAGGCCTAGATCCAAAGTAGATTTCAGATATTTCACCACATACATAGCTGCTTGTAAATGTGGCTTCCTTGGACAACTAAGAAATTGACTCAGATGTTGTGTGGCATATGACAAATCAGGCCTAGTTATATTCAAATATAACAATCTCCCCACAAGTTGTCTATAAACTTCAGGATGCTCAAGAATATCACCATCATCAACAGATAAACCAAGACCCTTAGGCAAAGGTGCAGCAACAGGTTTGGCATTTGATAAGTTAAAATCTTTGATGATATCGAAATATATTTTTGTTGATTAAGAAAAGTACCGGAATTATTTGTGTATTTCAATACCCAGAAAATATTTCATTAAACCCAAGTCTTTGATGGTATAAGCAGAGTCAAGAGCAGATTTCATGTGATCAATTTGAGCTTGAGAAGTGCCAGTCAAGACCATATCATCTACATATACCAAAATCATAACAAACTCTCCATCTTGATGTCTAGTGAAGAGAGAATAATCTTGGGTAGATTGAATAAAACCATGGCTCAGAAGAAATTTGCATAACTCCTTGTTCCATTGTCTAGAAGCTTGCTTCAGACCATATAAGGATCTCTTTAGTTTGCAAACATCACCAGGTTTAGCCTTTTTGTAACCTAATGGAGGCTTCATAAACACTTCTTCATCTAGGAACCCATGTAAGAAGGCATTATTTATGTCTAGTTGACATAAAGGCCATCCTTTAGCAGTAGCCAAGGAAATAAGGATTCTGACAGTAGCAATTTTAGCTACAGGAGAAAAAGTGTGAGTGTAATCAGTCCCTTCCACTTGCTGATATCCAACAGCAACTAACCTGGCTTTATATCTTTCAACATTCCCATCAGGAAGATATTTGATCTTGAAAACCCATTTGGAAGATATAGCCTTTTTTCCAGCAGGTAAAGTAGTTAAACACCATGTGTCATTCTTTTCAAGGGCATTAATTTCCTTATCCATTGCATCTTGCCACTCAGGAATTACGAAGCTTGGTTATAAGACAAAGGCTCGAATAGGAGGAGACGAAACAACAAAAAAGAAAGAGAATTAGAAGAAGTAGGTAGAGTAGGACGGATATAATCAAGTAGTTTAACAGGAGGTTTAACAACTCTGGTTGTCTGTCTAATAGGCATAGTATTAGTAACAGAAGGAACATGATTAGAAGAATCAACAGAAGGAAAGGAAGTGATATTAAGAGGAAATTCTGAAGAAACAGAAGTAGGAGAAGAAATAGGAACCTCGTTATGAGCAGAAGGTGCTGAAGTAATAGAAGTAGGAGAAGAATTTGAGAATTCATTATGATTAGAATGAAAAATATGAGGATAATTTTGAATTCCATGATCAGATAGATCATCAGGAACATGATTTTCTCCTGAATTAGAAGAATTAGATGGTTGGGAAGAGTTAGTTGGAGGAAAAATCTTGGTCAAAGGATGTGAGAAGTAATCAGAAATATCTATTAATGAATGATCAGTGTTAATATGTTCTGTAACAGCATCAGGTGATGTTTTATGGAAAGGAAAAGATTGCTCCTGAAAAATGATGTCTCTAGAAACAAAACATTTCCTAGTTTTTAAATCAAAAACTTTGTAACCTTTCTGTCCATATGGATATCCAATGAAAATGCATTTAATGGCTTTAGGACTGAACTTGTTTTTTTTTCTATCTGTGTTGTATGCATAGCATAAACACCCAAAAACTCTAAGGGAATCATAATCAGGGAAGGTTTTAGTTAGAATCTCATAAGGACTTTTCCAATCTAGGATGGGTGTGGGAATTTTATTAATGAGAAAAGTGGCTGTAAGAAGACATTCACCCCAAAAATATGAAGGAAGATTAGACTGAAAAAGTAAGGCCCTAGCAACTTCTAACAAATGCTTGTGTTTTCTCTCTACTCTCCCATTTTGTTGGGGAACACCAGCTATGCTTCTTTGATGTAATATGCCTTTGTTCTGAGAACAAATTAAGACATTGATCTTGGATGATTTCGGTTCCATTATCGAGATCCGACAGTTTTAACATGCTTATCATATTGAGTTTCAACTTGAATAAGAAAATTGGCAATGGTCTTATAAACTTGTAATTTGTTTTGCAAGAGAAAAGTCCAAGTTGTTCTACTAAAATCATCAAGAATGGTCAAGAAATAAGATGCTCCATGAAGAGTTTTAATCCTATAAGGACCCCAAAGGTCAATATGTATGAGAGAGAATATTTCAGTGGCTCTAGAATCACTTCTAGGAAAGGGAGTTCTATGATGCTTAGCAAAAACACAACCTTCACAAAAGAAATTATCTATATGCGAACATAGAGAAGGAGCAATGTGTTTCATTCTAGATAATGAAGAATGACCAAGTCTAGCATGTAAGAGTTCAAGGGAAAGTTTAGAATTATTTGTTGTCTTGGAAAGATTGGAATAAGCTTTGGAATTCTGAGTGACATGACACATATTAAGGTAATATAGACCACCAATTTTAGTGCCTTGAGTTATTTTCTTACCATTTGAAGCAATAAACACACATTCGGACAAAGAAAATTTCACCTCAATCTTACTGTGAACAGCCAATTGTCCAACAGACAGTAAGTTATGCTTGAAAGTAGGAACCAACAACACATTGTATAAGGTGATATTTGCACAGATAATCACATCACCTATCTCAGTCACATGAGTACATCTACCATCAGGTAATCCAACTTTAATTGCTTTTTCAAGTTTCCTTTTATTTGAAAATAAACTTGCATCGAAAGCCATATGATCAGTTGCACCTGAATCAACTATCCAAGAATGAATAGAATTAATACCTGCAAAGTGAGCACGAGCAGTATGTGTTTGACTATTGGAAGATTCTCCAATAGTTTGCTTCCCTTGCACAGAATTTAAGAACTCCTGAAACATGGAATGCAGCCTGCTAGTATCAACATGGTTGGCAGCTACAGATGATCCAATTGAAGGACCAGCTCCCATATATTCCAAAGGAGTATCCTCATAGGAGTTGTCAGCAGCTACATGTGCAACCAACTTGCCAGAAGTGTTGTTAGACACAAATTTCTTATGATACCAGTCAGGGAAACCAATGAGTTTGAAACATTGGTCCTTGGTATGACCTTTACCCTTGCAGTAATCACATTTCAGATTCATTTTTTTAAGTTTCTCCTTCCTCCAATCTCTCTTAACTCCATGAATTCTTTGCACAGCTAAAGCACTCACTTCATGGGTTGAAAATTGATGTGCAGAGATTTGTTTTTGCATCTCAATTTGTTGAGCCAGAGAGAATGCTCGATTGATAGAAGGTAAAGGATCCAAAGAAAGAATGTTAGTGATGACATTATCATAGCCATCATTAAGACCAAGCAAGAATTCCATAAGCTTCTCTTCTGCCTGAAAATCTGCAATTTTCTTCAAGAAATTGCAAGTACACTTAGACATAGCTCCACAACTACAATCAGGAAAGTTTCTGAGATTTTGTAATTCATCCCATAATCGTTTCATCTTGCCAAAATATGCAACAATTGACATATTTTCTTGCTTCGACTTTTCCAAATCCTTCTTGAGCTGATAAATTTGCGGTCCATTGATTTGTCCATACCTCTCACAAACTTCATGCCATAATTGAGTAGAACTCTCCACAAAAGTAAAATTCTCACCAATTTCGGCTCCATTGAATTAACTAGCCAACAAGTAACTAGATAATCACATCTAATCCATCGATTAAAATCCTTATCATTAGATTCGGGTTTTGCAATTGAACCATCCGAAAAACCTATTTTATTCTTTGCTACTAAAGCTCTCTTAACATTTCTCTTCCAGCTAACAAAATTCGTAGAATTCGGATCGATTGCTACCGACTTATTCATAGTTTGATCAGAATTCGAAATATAGAAAGGATCGTTGTAATTGTTACTTACATTGCTGTCTCCATTAGAAGAGTTTGAGTTTTCTCTAGAAACTTCCGCCATTGATGGATGTTCAAGAAATCTTGAGAAAATTTCAGATTCTCAAGAAATTTACGAAGTATTTCACAAAAATTGAGAAGAATTTTAATACGGAAAAATCGCTAAGATGTAAGAAATCGAAAATCGAAGGAGATTGAGAATCAATAAACTCAAACAAAGTACTTTGATGATACGTAATTCGGGACGGGTTTAACTCCGCTTCCGATACCATGAGAATTATTAGAGAGAAAAAGAATTTCGGTTTTGTTATTGAGAGAAACAGAATAATTGATCTTCTGTCATTACGGCGTTGGTATTTATATACCAGTTTGTTATAACAAACTAACAGTAGAGGAAAATAAGCTAAAAACAACTAACTAAACAATAGTGCTTATACAAGCTTATTACAAACTGAAGGATATAAACTCATACTTTACAGCACAGTAAACTTGTTAAAGGTGTTGCTTAAGATTTGAGCTTTCAATGTTAAGTCGGAAATTGATGTTTATGACAGCTTGCTTTGAGATGATTAAAGACCTTAAACTAGAATATCACATCAAAAAGAGTACGGTGACAAGCTAACGGTTAGATACCTAACACGAAAATGGGGTGAAATGTCAATATTATCCATACCCGAGTTCAACTACGATACCGCTTAAGTGCTAATTAAGGATAGATAAGACTTCTTGCCGCTTATTAGTTTCCTAACTACTTAAATACTCTTTCCATTAAAAATGTAGCTGACAAAGGCACATCAAGAGAAGCAAAAAATTTTATGCAATACAGCAGTAATATCACCATCTGGCAGAGCATTGACAAAGTGAATTTGTTATCCATATAAACGTAGATGGAAAGATGACTTGTAAATTTTAAGCATGAACCCGCGGTAGCTTCCAATTAGTGCAAACCATGATACAATTTTTCAGCAAGTTCTTTTTTTTTTCAGCACTTTTGAAAATTCACTGTACACAAGAAATCTTCAGCCTTTGTAGCCTTGTAGATGTATTGATATTTTCCTCTGCTTATACAGTATACAGCAATAGATTTTGTCGTATCTAATGATAATCAGTCATTGACTAGGATGGAATTTTTTCTAGAACATCCTTTATGCTCATTGAAAATCCCACTCTAAATGAGTACTTTATACTTTATTTAGTGGACTTTGATTATGAGTCATCAGATCTTAACATACTCGTTCTACATAACAGTCTCAAGATCGCATTTTATTGATTAAAGTATTAAACCCAACTACTATAAGAAACATCACCTAAAATATCAAAGCAGGTTTGTACATAACATAAAATGCTACAACATCAGATAAACAAATGAAAGGTGGGTGTAAAATCCATTTACTAGTCATTAACAATATAGACCATATCAATATTGTTTTATCTATATAGTGTTTAGATGACTATCAAGAAGATTATGAAATCTTAAGACGCGAATTGTGATAGTTGACCAGGATTAATTAATACCATTAAGGTTATGACAAACGTTCGTGCATTCAAGCATGTCCTAAGTCAGACAAGATACAACTTCTTGTTTGAGGAAACAGAAACAGATCAGATTTACTTAATTACCCTCTCAAATTCATGGTTGGCTAGTTGAGCAAAGGTTAGGACTTCCGTGATTGCCAGGAGAATGGTTTACAAAACTCACTATTATGTTCATATGATTTGATTCACAACTTTAGAGAAACAAAAACTACTAAAGCAAAGTTCAAAATTACTCAACACCGAAAACTTTAAGCATAATCATACCTATCGATTCGAGTAAGTATGTTCTCAGAAGACATTAGTACCACAGGTACCTTCTCAAATGTTGATAAATCCTGCTATCAAAACAAAATAGAATCTCATAAAAAATTGGAAAGAAAAGTATTTTTCTCAAATTCTGTTTTTTTTTTTTTTTTTGTACAAGAACCTGTGCCTAGATTGAGATTTGTTTTTGCTGACATCAAAGAAATTGCCAAAAATAATTCCACCTAGTCTATGCATCTTCTTGCTGTGAAACTTTTGTTGTAAACAGTATTCTGGTTCCAAAAACAACTATATAAGCATACTACTAAGAATGGTTATTTTCCAGCAGAAACATTATTTAACACATAATATACAAAACAAACCAGTTGTTAGAAACAATCTGAGACATAAAAATAGGAAGAAAACAATAAGTAAAGAGAAAGTGATTACCTTGATTTTTTGCAGCAGATCAAAACCAGTAATTTCTGGCGTGGAATAGTCTGTAATAATCAAATGCACCTTCATCTCCTAATACATCACAGCATAAACTCATCAAACAATCATTCACTTCATTAAGAGAGAAAGCTAAATTTTTTTCTTAAAAAAAACATACCGTACACCCAAGAGAGCTCCTCTCCATCTAATCCCAGCAACTGTAATGCCCTTTTCCCACTTTCCACAACTGTTATGCATTTTTAAAAAAAATCGTAAAAAAAATTCATTTTTAAAAGTTTTGGAAAATGCATATAAATCACTAAACAAACCCATTATACCCAGCAAAAACATGATAAAAACCCAAGATTTCTTTTTTCTTCATCCTTCACTCACAATCAAGTATCAAAACCCCCAAAAATCTTTTGTAATATGTCTTGTTTGTTACCTACTTCTGCAAGAAGAAATATTCAAGAGTCTTTCAATGACCTTCCTGTCCACAAAGCTATCATCAACAGCTAGAACATGAAATTCTTGCTTCTCCAAACGTGGCCTATCAGAAACTTCAAATTTCTCCATTGTACCTTTTGCTTTTGGCAAAATGGGTTAGCTTGGGTTATTGGTAACATGCAAATTGCAATACCCTTTAAAAAAGACCGGTTCTTTGGCATTAAATGTTGGGGATTTTTGCGAAGAAATGAGGTGGGTTTCTTTTGAGCTTTTTGATGGGATTTCTCATTTGAATTTCATTAGCAGCAATATCTATAATGTACTTCCTCCGTTTTATAATAGTTGTACCCAAAGAATTTCGCACACATATTAAGGGTAGTTGTAGAAAGGTCGATGAAATATTTAGAACAAAATCAAATGTGAGGAGTTAACCTATCCCAAAAAGGAAATGATACAATTAATTTAGAACACCCCAAAGAGGAATACGGGAACTATTAAAACAAGGACGTAGTATGAATGTGTATCTATGCTTTATGCACTTAACCAGCTCTGCATGTTCAACACATCTAGATATGTCAAAGAATGAGGCTCTATAAGTTCACCACCAAGCAGTGTGAAACTTAACGGTCTATTTATCTATTTGTATTCATGAATTAAAGTCAAAATGATTACAAAATTATGTGAAGAGCACCAAGCAAAGGTAGCAACTAGAAAGGAAAATGAAATGTTATAGATGGATTTTCTTCTTACCACTCTACTGACTGATAGATCCGCGTCCAAAAAACTCATGCCAGGTAAGTCATATAATTAGCTATGCAATTGCATCTGGACTACCAAAAATCCCTACATGAGCACGTGCCACCTTGAAAGTGATGAAAGCGGTAGGGATCCTTCAATAAAATCTCCCTGCCAACTGCTGCACTAACAAACTTGAAAACGGAGTGGCAATCACCACAAACACGAAGGTTCTTAAATATTCTTATAGTTGAGCCTTCTGGGGAATTAATTAACGCGTATGCAAGGGCAAGTCTCTCACTGTGGTTCCATAAATTGTGTTCCTTCTGCTCTTCATCTGTGTCATGCAAAGCAAAACTTGTATCAGGGACATAACCTGCTTCAGTAATCAGCTTCTTAATTTCTTTGAGCTTTGCATCAATCAGCTTTGTTTGGGGGTGGGTGTGGTCTCCCATTCCGAAAGAACTGACCTTGTTCTTCAACTTGACCCAGCTACATGCAGGCTTTTTCTTTACATTGCCCAATAGCATTTGATTTCTTATACTCTCCACATCCTCCCAGTTCCCACTAGATGCACATATGTTTGAATAGAGAACATAAACTGAATCATCATCAGGTCCCAGTTGAATAAGCTGCTGTGCTGCTCTTTTACTAAGTTCGACATTACCATGGACTCTACAAGAAGCCAATAAGCTTCGCCAAATAAAACCATTGGGAGATACTGGAATTTCATTCAGAAAATACTCAGCTTCAATAAATCTTCCCGATCTCCCAAGCAAATCAACAACGCATACACAATGCTCAATTCCAGGTAGAATTCCAAAATCCCTGGTCATGGAAGAGTAGTATTCGAGACCCTCATCAACAAGGCCCCCATGACTGCACGCACTTAGCAGGGAGACGAAAGTCACAAAATCAGGTCTTATTCCTGCATCAAGCATTTCATGATAAGTGTCCCTAGACTGTTGAAAAAGCCCATGCCTTGCGTATGTAGAAATCATAATGTTCCATGATAGCCTTGACCTGTTAACTGGTTCTGGAAGTATCTTCAAGACATCATTCAATTCCCCACATTTCCCATACATATCCATCGCAGCATTTCGTACATGCATATTTAAGTCAAACCCAATTTTCACAGTGAGACCATGAAGCATTTTACCCTCTTCCAAGGTTGCCAAGTTAGCTGCAGCAGCATAAGCACTGGAAAAGGTGAATTGATCTAAACCTACTCCTAAATTGTACATATCCCTAAACATTTTCAATGCATGTTCTCCCTGGCCATGACGAGCATTAGCAGAAATTATGGCGTTATATGTGACAGGACTTATGTTTATGGACTTACTGAATAATACACTACTTGAGACAAGATCGCCACATTTTGCATACATAGTAATAAGAGAATTCTTCACATACTCATCTGATTCAAAACCTGTACAGACAATATGCGCATGAACAGACATGCCATGTGTTGATAGACTACTGGCGGAACAAAACGAAGAAAGAAGATTCACTATGGTTATGTAATTTTCTTGCAAACCGCTCCTTCTCATCAGCTTAAAAGTTTTAAATGTTTCATTTGCTTCTTCATTTTCGGCATAACCTCCAATCAACGCATTCCATGTGACTGTGTCTTTGTCAGGCATCATGTCAAAAACCTGCTTAGCTTTCATCGTCAAGCCACAATTTGCGTACATGGTAAGCAATGAGTTACCAACCACCAAATTATTTACAAGGCCAGAACTGACAGCAAGAGCATGGACCATATTGCCTTCAGCAAGAAATTCTTGGCTAGAACAAGCCGCTAGAGCACTAGCAAAAGTAGCTTGGTTCAATGATGTCCTTGCCTTCAAAAGGCTACTCAAAATTCGTAAGGCATCTATGCATTTTCCATTCTGGGCATAGCATGTTATCATTGAATTCCATGAAATCAAATCTTTCTCTGGCATTTCATTAAACAAAAGTTTGGCATAATCAAGTTGTCCAGCTCCAAAGTACATGCTAAGAAGAGTATTGCACACACAGACATCTGAATGAAGTCCATACTTATATACAAGACCATGAATACCCCTGCCCCATTTTACACTATCAACAGAATCACAAGCCAATAACAAGCTGGAAAGTGTAACAGAGTTTACCTTATCATGAACCAAACGCATCTGCCTGAAGCATCTCAGGGCTTTTTCACAAAGCTTGTGATGACCATATGCAGTAATTATGGAGTTCCAAGAAATCGTATCACGCTCCTTCATGAGATCAAACACATAAGATGCATCATCCAAATCACCACAATTATCAAACATCGACACAAGAGAATTTGCAATCGAAAGATTCGACTCAAACCCGGATTTTATAACATGTCCAATAACTTGCAAACCCAAAATCTGATTCTCAAGCATCCCACAAGTACTCATCACTATTGTAAATGTATTTTCATTGAAGCCTACCCCCTCGCACCTCATCTTTTGATACGTATCGATTACTTCCTCATATTTCCCATTATCAGAATACACAACCATCATTGCAGTCCAAGAAACTACACTTTTATAGGGCATTTCCTGATAAAGTGTATTAGCTTCCATCAAAAACATATTTGTTCCATAGAAATGCAGTAGAGAAGTAGCAACAAATACATCATCCAACAAACCAGACTTAACAACAAAACCATGTATGCAAAACGCCGGAGAAATCATATTATTCGATTTGCTACACGCAGTGATCAAACTCGATATTACAAATCCATTAGTAGAACAAAACTCAGACTTGCTCATTTGAACAAATAATTTAAATGCCTCCATGTATAAACCAGCTTTTACAAAACCCGAAATCAAAGAATTCCATGAAACCTCGTTTCTAAGCGGCATTTCATCGAACACTTGGCGGGCAGCATCAACACCCCCAAATCTGAAGTACATACCCATCAAAGTATTTGAACAAAATATGCTGAAAGGGATGAAACCCTTTAAGTAAACACAATGCAAAGCTCTGCCAGTGAGTTCGTTGGTAATGTTGGAGAATCCTTTGACATGAAATTGAGAGATTTCTGAGTGTGGGTGATGCGAAAGCCATGAAAATGCAGATTTGCAGGATTCGTGATCTGAAATATTAACTGATTTATGTTGGTTATTATGGTCTGTATGAAAGGTGCGGTTAGAGAGAGAAAGAAGAGAGAGTTCAAAATGGGGTGCTCGTTTTGGCAGTAGCCGTTGCATGTTTTAACTTTTAACATGGGGTTTGAAAATGGGGTGGGATTACTCTGCTGTATTCTGGGTTTTCTTTCTGGTACCAAAAAGTCGCAACTTAGTGTGTAGACTCGAGAGTCTAGTGCTGACAATCGTGTTGCGTCGGGTTCAGGTTGACCTGTTTACATAAATGAGTAGAAACCACGAGAAGTTGTGTGCTCTTGGGATAATGCATGAGGGAGCCGTCCCCCATCAAATCAAAACCATGTTTTTAATCAATAGTACTCTTTTTGCATTCCATTAAGGCTTAAGCTCTTGCATATCTATCTATGTGTTTTTGAACTACCAGACTGGATTTGGATCAAGTCTTTACTGAAAGTGGGGTTGTTATTGTGCATATGTGCTTAGACTTCTTTCTTTGCCCCTTTTCTTCTGGTTCAATGTATTCCTCGAAGGTCCTTGTTTTGAATACTCTATTGATTCATTTGCTCTTGAGTTTCGCCTACACTCTCTGATATTGGAGAGATAATACTTTGAGTATTTATTTGTTTGACATGAAAAATACTATGGGGAGTGGATATTTATGAAAGTACTTAGAAAACTTCAGAGTTGTTTGGTTGACATAAACAAAGGAAGTTGTACTTCCCATAGCATAGAGAAATTAACTTATCTAGTCCTCCCTAGGTAGGTGGAAGGAACTTCCAATGGGAATTTCCACTTCTCACACCCGACCAGAAAAGGTTTTGCACTTTCCATGAAATAGAATTTCCTTTACATTGGAACTTATGACGAAGAAGCTCAACCAAACAACCATCAATTCTTATCCCTGTATGATGTGAAACTTATTTCACGTGGATTTTCTTTACAAAGCATTTAATGCTTATATCCATGTCCGAGTATTAAATATCTAATTTGGCTACTTGACTGCAATCACCCGGGGAAGAAGATTTAAGATTAATCAACATTGACCCGAGTACATTGTATTACCTTTTGTTTACTGAGTGCCCATATTACCCTTGGAACACAACTATACATCGCGTCTTTTACTCAATGCACTGATTATGAACTTACCAAGACTAATAGCATTAATATGCTTTTAACAATGACAAGCATGGAATCAATTATCAGAAATTCTTCAAAATCCACAACCTTGCCAGTTAGTAAAATCCACTTGAATGCTTTAGGTCCTTTTTCAGTCACAGCAAAAAAAAAAATTATGTTTCTTGTAGAGAAAAAGAAAACATACATCATAATTTTTTCCAAAGTTAGCCTTAGAACTTTTCTCCCTCAGATTTCTCTCTATTCTCTTCATTTACAGTTCATCATATTCACAAGAAAATCTGTCTTTTGGACACAGGAGAACCAAAGATCAGAGTGAGTGGTCAGTGCAGTGACAACTCTGAAGGATATGGTGAGCGTCTGTTACGAAACTTGAGATGCCTCGAAATGCAGACACATTTTCCTGTGGGACATGGAAAGCGTAATAGAGAAGATGATGATGGAAGTGATTTTGGTGACGAGAGATCTTTCTCCAGTAGACTTTGTTTACAACCAGCATTCCCCATAACTTCATTTGAGCCACCTGATCTCCTCATGAATTGTTTTATGCGCTTCACATCTGACAGTTTCACAGGCTTTACTATATACTCCTTTGCTCCTCCCTCCAAGCATCTGATTGATTTACAGCATTGTAAACTTGTTAGAGGTGTTGCTTTAGTTACTAACAAGACAGATTTGAGCTTTCAAAGGTACGTCGGAGATGCATGTTTATGACTGCTTGCTTTGAGATGATTAAAGACCTTAAACTAGAATATCACATCAAAAAGAGTACAGCTCATAAGCTAACAGTTAGATACCTAGCACGAACATGGGGCGGAATGTTAATATTGTCCATACCCGAGTTTAAGTACAGTCTGCTCACTAAGCATAGATAAGACTTCTAGCCGCTTATTAATTTCCTAACTGCTAGACTCTTTCCATTAATAATGTAGCTGGCAAAGGCAAATCAAGACAAGCAAGAAGAAATTGGAATACAGCAGTAATATCACCATCACAGGCAGAGCATTGACAAAGTGAATTTGTTATCCATATAAACATAAATGGGAAGAGGACTTATACATCTTAAGCAAAAACCGCGGTAGCTTCCAATTAGTGCAAACCATGATACGATTTTTCAGTAAGTTCTTTTTTTTCAGCACTTTTATAAATTTAATGTACGCAAGAAATCTTCAGCCCTTGTAGCCTTGCAGATATATTGATTTGGTCCGGCTTATACAATATACAGCCATAGATTTTGTTGTATCTAATGATTATCAGTCATTGACTAGGATGGACATGTTTTGTTTAGAATATCCTTTATGCTCATTGAATATCCCACTCTAAATGAGTACTTTATACTTTATTTAGTGGACTTTGATCTTAAGAGTCATCAGATCTTAACATACTCATTAAATATAACAGTCTCAAGATCTCATTGTGTTGATTAAACCCAAATAATATAAGAAACATCAGCTAAAAGATCAAATCAGGTTTGTTCAAGATATAAAAATACTACAACATCAGATAAACAAATGAAAGGTGGGTGTAAAGGCCATTAACTAGTCATTAACAGTATAGACCAAATCAGTATTTTTTTATCTATAAACTGTTTACATCACTATCAAGAAGATTATGAAATCTTAAAGACGCGATTTGTGATAGTTGACCAGGATTAATTAATACCATTAAGGTTATAACAAACGTTCGTGCATTCAAGCATGTCCTAAGTCAGACAAGATACAACTTCTTGTTTTTCTTGTCTGATGAACAGAAACAGAAACAGAACACATCAGATTTACTTAATTACCCTCTCGAATTCATCGTTCGTTAATTGAGCAAAGATTAGGACTTCAGTGATTGCCAGGACAATGGTTTACAAAACTCACTATTATCTTCATATGATTTGATTCACAACTTTAGAGAAACAAAGACTACTAAAGCAAAGTTCTAAATTACTCAACACTAAAAACTTTAAGCACAATCATACCTATCAATTCGAGTAAGTATGTTCTCAGAAGACATTATCACCACAGGTACCTCCTTAAATGTTGATGATTCCTGCTAAAAAACAAAATAGAATCTCATCAAAAATTGGAAAGAAAAGTTTTTACTCAATTTCTGTTCCATTTTTGTACAAGAACCTGTGCCTAGATTGAGATTAGTTTTTGCTGACATCAAAAAAATTGCCAAAAAAAATTCCATCTATTCTATGCATCTTCTTGCTGTGATACTTTTGTTATAAACAGTATTTTAGTTCCAAAAACAATAGGAATGGTTATTTTCTAGCAGAAACATTATTTAACACATAATATAGAGAACAACCTATTAAATATATAATCTGAGACATAGATATAAGAAGAAGAAAAAAGTAAAGAGAAATTGATTACCTTGATTTTTTTCAGCAGATCAAAACCAGTCATTTCAGGCATGGAATAGTCTGTAATAATCAAATGCACCTTCATCTCCTAATACATCACAACATAAACTCATCAAACATTTATTTACTTCATTAAGATAGAGAGTGAAAATCTTTTTATATGAAAAAAATAAACATACCGCACACCCAAGAGAGCTTTTTTCTTCATCTAATCCCAGCAACTGTAATGCCCTTTTCCCACTTTCCACAACTGTTACTGCATGAAAAAAAATCATTTTTAAAAGTTTAGCAAAATGCAAATAAATCACTAAAAAAACCCATTTTACCCAGCAAAAACATGATAAAAACCCTTGATATTTTTTCCTCTTTCTTCACTATTCTCTAGCAACCAAAAAAAAAAAGAAAAATAAGATTGTAATATCAGAAATTTCTTGTTGGGTTACCTACCTTTGCAAGAAGAAATCTTTAGGAGTCTTTCAATGACCTTCCTGTCAACAAAGCTATCATCAACAGCTAGAACATGAAATTCTTGCTTCTCCAAACATGGCATATCTGAAACTTCAATTTTCTCCATTCTACTACTTTTTATGGCAAAATGGGTTATGAGTAACATGCAAATTGCAATACCCTCTAAAAAGACAGGATCTTTGGCATTAAATGTTAGGGATTTTTGTGAAGAAATGAGGTGGGTTTCTTTTGAGCTTTCTGGTAGGATATCTGTTGTTTCTTTTTTCCACAAGAAGAGAGTCAGAGGAGTAGAAAAAGGTAGGGAATTTTTCTGGATTTATATTTCTGTAGTGTATTGTGGGTTTTCTTTTAGGTGGCAAAAAGTGACAAAAGCTGAGATTCGGGCAATCGGATTTTGTGTGATCTTCCCCAAATGCGGTCTTCCCACTAGTTTTCAATTTTCACTGTCTATTCTTTGTCCAAAAAGGCAAAATTTCATTAAACAATTTTTGAGACAGGTCCACCTGATCAGCTGGTAGTTAGAAATTAGTACTAAATGTAACTGGTATAAGTTCACTAATTTAAGACTAATTAAGAGAGGTTAGATTAAATTCATTGAATCTTTTGGAAATGTTTAGAGAAATGCTCCAATGTTATTGGATATGGATATAAAGTATAAAAACTAAAATCTTACATCAGGGGTGTAGTCATTGTTTTATTAAAATACATTATATGGCAAAATGTTTATGTTTCGTTTAGGTATGTATGGATAATGACTTGAATTAGAATGAAATTGACTCTTTATGTCGACATTTATGTTAATTCATTTATCCTTACTCTTATGTCGACATTTATGCTAATTCATTCATCTTGCTCTTATGTCAACAAGGCAAATCTTTTCCTAACCTTTCAAAGACATAGATATCAAGGTTGACATTTATTTTGGCATTAAATGTTGGGTATGTTCTCTTCACCTATAAGAATAAGTTTCAGGATTGACCAAATCCAATCACTTATAATTTATAAACATAGATAACAAGTCTAAAATATTTAATCTAGAGTCAAGTGAAACAAACGCAACCTAAAAAGTCATCCATACTAGACTCTTTACCAACATTTCTCTCAACCTAAAGGTGATCAACATTGCATTGCCCCAACTCAAACATTAGTGGGGTTTTGGACATCATATTTTGTCTCTTAATTTGGGCTCGAACTGGCCTGGCTAGATTTTTGGGTAAAAAAGTCGAGTCATGGACAATATAAATCTGAAAACTAAGTTTAATTTTGGTCCAACGTAACCCAAAATAGCGAGTTTTGATGCAAAAAGTTGGAACACGACTGCATCTCTCTTTCTGATACGAGCGAGTCTCCCCACCTTTGTTCGATTCTCAAGTCCTTGAATTTATGAAGTCTCGATTCTGTCGTGGACCAATTTGTTAAAATACCTCCAAGCCACTTTTTTATTATCATAATGACAACGAGCTCTTGTTGCAGCCTGTGCTACTGAATTAGTTGCTTTATTTATTGTCCCAACAATTACCCAAGTATTAACACGGCCTTGCCTGAGGCTTTGACCCAAAATGGGTTTTGGGTAAAACCCGACCTCTCCCTGTCCATGATCACCTCTATGGCTCTATCTCAGCCAATGTTAAAAAAACTATAATGGGCTCGGACTGGCCTGTCCATGGCTCTACATCGAAGTTAGCCAGATAGTGGGACAGAAAGGAGAAAGATAGTCAACTACTCCAAGCCCAAAATTAAGAGGCTTAACAAACCTACAACGAAGGCCCAACAATAAACAAAAATCGAAGCTTTGAGAAATAAACGTCAATTTTTCTCTACTCTCTCACAAATTT
Organism: Beta lomatogona; assembly: GCA_947646795.1. Classification (NCBI taxonomy): domain Eukaryota; kingdom Viridiplantae; phylum Streptophyta; class Magnoliopsida; order Caryophyllales; family Amaranthaceae; genus Beta; species Beta lomatogona. Next base: position 2,695,044 of record CANSNZ010000988.1, read on the forward strand.
GAAGCTTTGAGAAACTCAACAATGGAGGAAGACAAAGCAGCGGCATACTACGACGAGTTAACTCGGAAAGGAAGTGGCGCAGCCCGATTCAAGCAAGGACTCGGTTTCTCCTCCGCTGAAACTTCCGACGAACCTCCATCAAAGGGTTCAGCTTTACCTTCATCTTCTTCATTTCTCAATAATTTCGTCAAAGCGTCGGGACCCACCAAAGAAATAGTGGAGAGTAATAAAACCCAGATTGAGAATATTCAAAATAAGCTCAAAAAAAGGGGACCCACATCCTCCATTGATGCCCCTTCTGAAGAAACTAGGGTTAGGGTTAGGGATAGAAGGAGAAGTAGGAGCAGAGAGAGAGATAGAGATAGAGAAAAGGAAAGAGAGAGAAGAAAAGAGAAGGATTTGAGGAGAGAGAGGAGTAGAAGTAGAAGTAGGAGTAGGGAGGGGAGGAGGAGGAAGAGTGGTGTGGGGTCTGATGAGAAGAGAGAGAGATTAAGAAGGCGGTATCGGTCATCGAGTAGAGAGGGGAGGAAGGAGAGGGGTGGGGAAAGGAGGAGGAGGAGTAGGTCTAGGAGTTATTCTGATGGGGAGAGAAGGAGAGGGAGAGATAAAGGAAGGCATAGGAGTAGGAGTAGGAGTAGGAGTAGGAGTGTTTCGCCGAGGGATCGAAGGCGGTCGGAACGAAGAAGAGAAGGTGGTGGTGGGAAAGAAAGGAGAGTGGTGAAGAAGGAGGGTAATGGTGCAGCTGATTATGCTAAGTTAATTGATGGATATGATCAGATGGTAAGTACTTTTTACTTATAGAGCAATTATTTGAATTGGTTGATTCATTCTATGTGTATAATTTTTGTTATACATTAGTTACTCTTTTTGGGAGTATGTGTAAGGATTTTAGTTTTTTCTTGCTGATGTGGAGAGATGCTTGTTTGTTTTTGCTGATCTTAGAATTTAATAATTTGTATATTACAACATTGTTCATATTGCTTGGATCATCAAGGAACTTATGCTCTTGGGATGTGTCAATCTTGTTTCTCTCGTTTGCTTGTACTTCAGGCCTCAGGGGATACTTGATTCAGGTTTTGAAGAAAGATTCTTCAATAATTGTGCATAATTTTCTTCCTTGTATATGCATTTATATGAGAGCTGAATTGGTTCAGTTATCCAGGTCTTCATTATGCAGTTGTATGTCTGGGTGGCTTTTGCTCAAAATAAATTCCAACATCAACATCTACATCTACATCTACATCTACATCTACATCCTTATCCTTGAAGCCTTGCAAGTTGCAATCGTCTAAAGTCTTGAACTTTTATCTAATGTGCTATCCATGGTAGTTGGTTTACTGTTCAACTGTTGGTAAATTTTAGGATATAAGATTCTATCACTTGTGATTCTGATGTAAATATGCATTCTGTACCTAGTAAATAAGATGCATTCCTTTTTTCGAATATTCCACACTCTATTTTTCCACCTCATTTAGGTTGCAAACATTATCGTCAGACATTCTCATTTAGGTTGCAACTTGCAACATCACCACCGGACATGTTCATTTGAGTTGCAACATGTTGGCGTGTGTTCTGGCTAGGAAGATGTTTGTTTATGAAGGAAGAAGATAGGCAATGATTAGTTATTTGCTTGTAAATGTTCATCTTGCTCCACTCTCTTCAGCCATCGGGTTCTGATCCTCCCTTTTGCTGAATCACTTCGACATCTTTCTTATGATTCTTAAATGGCTTTTTTCTGGAATGAGGTCAAATGATGTGTTTAGATGATGGTATGATTACACTAGAGCAATCCATTTGGCTTCTGTGAGATGAGATCCCTTTTAACAACTACAATAAACAAGCCCAGTCTTGTATTCATGAGCTTTGTCAGGGAATTGAGGGTCTCACGTTGCCTTTTCTGTTTTCTTCTATCTTGGTCTGCTGCTTCTTTGCAGCATTTGCAGACATCTATAGGAAGCCTGTTTTCATGTTATTGACAAGTGTGAATGACAATTTATAATTCTTTACTTGATCTTAATAGACACCTGCAGAAAGAGTCAAAGCTAAGATGAAACTTCAGCTTTCACAAACAGGTACTACCTGACTTCTGTTTGTTGTCTTGATCTTGGTCTGGAGTAGTTTGCTTGCTTGCTTTTAGCTAGGTAGGAGTATGTACTAGAGTTGATTTTGTCTGTTTCTCCACTTCAAAAGAAATGAATTGACAATCACTTTATTACTAGAACGTGAGACTAACAGGTGATGTTGCTCCATAGCTAACACTTTACTGAGCTTTTAATTAGTTCTTCATTTTGTCCGTTGCTCGGCTGCCTGTTATTGTTAAGCTACCTCATTGATTTCTAATTTTTTTTCACCTAGCGTACTGCATAAGGGACTCCACTTTATTTGTTCTCAAGGAACGGTACTTATGCTATTTGTTGTCAAGGTAGCACTTTATTTTTCACATCTGCTCCATAAAATTAACCAAATTAATATTAAATTATTCCCAGATTATTTGAAGCGATATTGTGACAACCACAGCCCATTCTGTTAACCTAGCAAACCATCATGGCTTCGTCAGAAGTAGTAAAATCAACTTCTTGCTCTTTCCTTTTCTCGGTGCTACCTTTTGTCTTTCTAGAGTTTGACCTGTTGAAAACTCCTTTAAATGTGTATCCAGTCTGATTTAAGTTGACTTCCACACAAAGGGAATATACATGATACATGGGTACTTAAAGTAATGGCGAAAGTTGTTATGTTATAGGATTGTGACTTGTGAGACATATTTTTTGTGTCTTAGCATCAAATTCATCAAAGTATTGAGTAATGAATCCTCCTCCTGAAAAAAAAAAAATTCCTCTCCCAGTATGAATTCCCTTTTCACAAATACTTGTTACTAGTAAGTTTAATTATATAATGGGTTGTAAGTCTTGTATTTATGTGCCATTTATCTCCGTATTCCTTTATTAGTCCTTAGATGAATTCCTCGCCGCTTTAATTTTGAGATTTAGCGCCTATGAAGATTTGTAGAGTAATAAGGATAAAGAAATCCTCAAATTTCATGTATGTACGTTACATAGATAATTATTCTGGGGTACTGCATGAATATGGAGCTGCCCTCATCAAATCAAAAACCATATATTTTTTAATGAATAGTATTATTTTGGCATTCCATTAAGCTCTTTCATATCTTTCTGTTTTGGTCAAGGGGATTGGATGTCGATCAAGTCCTGAAATCGGGGTTGTTTTTGTGCCATATATGCCTAGACTTTTTTCTTTGCCCCTTTTCTTTTGATTTAATGTATCCCTTGAAGGTCCTTGTTTTGAATACTCTATTGATTCCTTTGCTCTAGCCTATTACTCTGAGTATCGGAGAGATAATACTTGGAGTTCTTATATGGTTGACATAAAAAAATCATGGGGAGTGGAAATTCACGGGAAGTAGAAAACTCCAGAGTTGTATGGCTGGCATGAACATAGGAAATTTCACTTCCTAGGAAGATCTACTTCCTATAAATGGAAGAAGATATAATCTCATGGGAATTTCTACTTCCCACACCCAATCAAACAACTTTTTGCACTCCTTGTGAAGAATAATTTCCTAGGAAGTTATACTTGCACAATCAACCAAAGACCTCCGATTCTTATCCCTATATGATGTAACCTTCTGTTGCGTTTGTATTGTAGTGCAATATGTGGAACTTATTCCATGTGAATTTTGTTAGCATAGCATTGGTACTCATTTCCATCTCAGCTTTGATCTTGCCAAATTTGATTATATGGATGTCATTTCATTACTTGGTTGAATTTTTTTTAGAGCCGCATATCCTTTGTCTAAAATGAGGTCAGCTTCTCCACTTTATTCTAGCATATGTTCAATCAGCCTGAAGCCTCTAGTTTGTGGGTTCTGTGCCATAAACTTGCCAATAATTGTATTGAATCTCTGCCAGCCACATATATTGAGCCTTGATTACCAAGAGCTTTACCTGTATTGCAGACTTGGCCGTGTTTCCCAGATTAAAGCAGGGCTAGCAATTCTAGCTGGTAGGTCCAGCCATGTTGCTTTTGCCTCCAATTGAAGCCGGGGTGAGCTCAGGCCATATAGGTCATCTTTCTGAAATGATGATTGCATGGGTTCCAGGACCCTGTTGAAGGCTATGGCCTATGGCTAACAACTTGGTGAACCCATGTTTAAGATTTGAGGACAGCGTTTATTTTCAAATAGGTAGAGTTTATGACTCTGAAATGCACGACGATCAAGCATGGTGTTGATCATTGAACCCATGCTGTTGTGCTATGCTAGATTAGGTTCATGCAGGGGTTGAGCATTGATCTTGTGTATCTCAACCTGTAAGGCTCTGGGAAGGGAATAGGACGAAGACAGTCGCAAGAAAAAAAAATAGTAATTTGGTCAGATTATTATGGTCATAAACATCGTTCATGTGGCATAATTAATCTTAGTTATAGCTTAGGGATCTGAGCTAATATGCTCATATTGTTTGGGCTTTTCATTTGCTAGTTGCTTAATCAAAAGAATCTAATGTTTGCTTCCCTTTATTTCCTGCAGCTGAAAAAGATACTAAGATGGGCACTGGCTCACAGTGGGAGCGGTTTGACTTCAATAAAGATGCTCCTCTGGATGATAAGGAAGTAGAAGGTAAAACTAATACCCTTTGTAGACTTCAGGGACTCAGGGTAGACATGAACATGTTGGTTCTGCATCAGTAGGGCAGGTGCCAAGGATTATAATTGATGTTAAAAGTTGTGTCTTACATATCATGTACTGAACAATTGTGTTTTTCTCTGGATCAATTGAACATGCAAATCACATATATTTTGAAGTTGTACTTTGTAAATCATTTGTTTCCCGTCTTTTGATGTGATGTATTGTTTCTTCTCTTTCTTGCTTGTAGCTGCTGATGATGACGCGGCACTGCTCAAGCATATTGGCAAAAGCTTTCGTTTCACTTCTCTTGAGGTACTCTTGAATCTTGATCTTTATGTTGCTGTTTTACTATGCTACAGTAAAGTTCTTCTTTTTCAAAAAAAAGTAGTTTAGTCTCTTCACTTCCTAATTGGAGCAACATTTTGTCAATTTGAAGACAAAGAGAGAGGATGAAGTCAAGAATGCTCATGATGAGGCCATGTTTGGAGTGCCAGCACCTCAACCTGATCCGTCCTCTGCATCGGAAAGTGAAGAAGAGAGAGGGAATGAGAATGAAAACAGAGAGACTAATGATGATGACCCCGCCAGCAGTTTCATGAATGAAAAGGTAAGGTTCCGAAGTTAATTTTTCCCGTAATTTTGTTCATCCAAGTGATATCACAAGAAAAGTCATGACTTGTAATGATGTAGGTTCTTCTGAAGCAACAAGGCTCTTGGCGAGATCGTGCTCGTAGAAATGTTGGGTGATTTCTGGCTAACATGGTCGAACACAGTTACCACAAATCCTTTGGTAAAGTTCCACTGAGGAACTTCTTGTGGAACCAATACACAAGTTGGTTCAGTAAATTTTGTTGCAGTCGCTATGAGAGTTATGTAATGTGTAGTATGTACCATAACAATCTGCATGACGAAATATCGAAGTCAATTCTTCATTGTGGTAAATTAACTTAAATTCCTTTCCATGTGGTTTTTAAAGGAGTTCAGTCATTCTTCCAAAGAATGTTTGGTATAAAATAATTTTGTAGAAAAAGTAGTTTTTCTTATTCCATCTTTCGTTTAATTTGTAATGAGTGGAAACAAGGTTTTCCTATGAATAGAAAATAGTTCTCCTAAATATGAAAAGTGAAAACCATATTTCTTTCTAGAAGAATAAATGCTTCGTTTCCCTCTCTAATCCTTACATTCCTCTTTCTCTTCTTCTGTACATTCTCACTATCCCTTTTGTTTCTTGCACGCAACCAACCAAAAGGTATGGCGAAAATCTGTGTTTTTTTTTTTGCTATTAAATTAGGTGGGTAAATTTTCGCCATATGAAACCTAATGGGAATTTTTGGGCGTGTTCAGCATCTTTATTACTCCGTTTTCAAATTTTTGTTGTATGAATGTAAAAGTCATACTTAGGGTCGGTTCGGCAAAAGTAGTTGTTAGCTTAGCTGTAGATGTAGTTGTTAGTCTTTCGGTATGAAACAAGGTGTTAGTGGACTGTGTACTCAGATTGCTCGATGAACAAGGCAAATATGCAGCCCGAATTATAGCCATCATGTGTTGGCTCCTCCTTCTTCAAAGACTTGGCAGGCTCCTCCATCAGGTATCATTAAGCTGGATGTTGACGCTTCTTTAACTACTCCTGGTTGGGTTGGCATGAGCGTGGTTGGACGTGATTCAAGTGGGGAAGTTTTGTTTGCAGTAGTTCGAAGGGTGAAAGCCTTTTGGAGCCCCGAAATTGCCGAGGCCAAGGCTGTGGAGATGGTTGTAAGGTTGGGTAGAAGGCTTGGCTTCAAGGAGCTCATCATCGAGTTTGATTGCCAGGTGCTCATCAATCGCCTCACCACATGTACCACCTATCTTTCGGATCTTGGTATCACTCTCCATGATATTCTAGCTAATGCTTCTTCTTTTTCTTCTCTTGTATGGTCTCATGTTAAAAGAGATGCTAACTTTGTAGCGCATCATATAGTAAGGCTAGTTCCGTTTGGCATTGAACAAATTTGGGAAAACCACACCCCTTAGGAGGTGGCGCCTTATGTATTCATGGATATTTTATCAATGAATTAAGCTAGCTTGTTTTTCCCCTCAAAAAAAAAGGTATGAAACTAGCTGTTTAAAGAAGTGTTCAGTAATAGTAGTTGTTAACATAATTTTAATGTGTAAAAAATATGTAAAAATAAAGCTTTTAACAAAAGCTAATATTATTAGCTTTTGGCAAAGAGTACCTGAAAGCTACCTCCAAAAGCTTTTTGGTGAATGCCAAAATAATTTTTCAAAAGCTAAAAACTACCGCCAAAAGCTGCGCCCAAACATGCCCTTATACTAAATATTTCAATTTTGAGAATGGACTACAATGTCGTTTTTAAATTACTTTTTCTGATTTTCATATTTTCGTACTTGATTTTCCATATTTACTCTCATTTTAAAAAAAAAAATACAAGTTGGTGTTGGGAGAAAGTAATCGAGAAATGGACGGTTGCGTGGGAATGCAAAAAATGCAAGTGCAAGTAGAAAGATGTGCCGCCCATATATTTGCCTGCAACCAATGGGCTACATTACGGTGGTCTAACAACTTCCTTCGCACCACAACCACACGTGTGACTCCCTCATTGGTAGAATCTAATATTCACCTCCTGGGGAATCGGGAAAGTCTATTCTCACAGTCGCGTTCTTTTTTGTTTCTCTTTAAATTCATCTCCCTTGCACTCAAATTGCTCCCTCTTGCAACTGCCTTCTCTCTCTTTTCGCCGGCACTCTAACAAGATCGGCGGCGATTTTCCGACGTAAAAAAATGGCCTCTGTTTACCGTTGGGTGCGACCTGAGGTATTATATTCATTCCTCTTTCTCATCTTTATTAGAGTTTTGTTCGTATGAATGACAATAGGGTTGCCCATGAGCTTATTGCTGGCTTAAGTCTTAATAGCAAAGTTTGATTAGTTAATTTTCCTTTTTTATTGACTCATTATTGACTTTTGATAGTTCTTTATAAATGATTTCAAGATACTTGACATACTTCTCTAGACATGCTTGCTAACGCATATCTCTAATTCCCTACATTTAAAAATTATAAAAAGTTGATATTATGAAATTATATTACGAGACTCAAGAGATTGATTTTGCTTTGTTTTAGGTATATCCTCTGTTTGCGGCCGTTGGAGTTGCTGTTGGTATCTGCGGTGTTCAGCTTGTTCGTAATATTTGCATCAACCCTGAAGTCAGGTCTCCCTCTCTCTTTATCTTTCTATCTTCTTCTTTTCTTGCTTCACTACTCAATCTAAGGATAAATTTTGTCTAATATAGTGTTCTCGTTACAATTTAATAATCGCAATACTTTGACTTTGTATGAATGCGCAACTTAGACTAAGATTACTATTTTTAATTATCACTATAAATCTTTTAAATTGTACATTGGGACAAATTCAACACAATTTTTTATTATTATTGCGTAGTATTAGTTGAAAATATAGTCAAAATAGGTACATCCGTACATGTCTAAACCGTTGCAATTTTGAAAAAAAAAGGTTGTGTGATAGTATGATATTGAAGGCTAGCACAGTTGGTAGAATTCCTACCTCCTGGTCCCTTTGTCAGGGGATCAAATCCTCATAGAGTAAAGGCTGGGGAGGGGTTAGGGAGGCCTACTAATGGGCTGGGTGGGAGCCTGAGAGAGGCAGCCCAAGCCCAGGCCCAGGCCCGTGCTTACCAAAGAGGGGAAAAAAAACGTAGTATTGCTATGGGTAGATATTCATCCAATTTGATGCTTCTTATGTAGTGATCAGCTACATATATGTTGGTATTTTTCCAATGCCTAGATGTTAGTATGACAAAGAGATGCCTCGAATTTGGTAAAACAGCATGTACTTGCTGCTGTAGATGTGTGAGTGTATCAATTTGCTGATATTGTTTTGGTTAATCCAGGGTTAGTAAGGAGAACAGGGCAGCTGGAGTTCTGGAAAACTTTTCAGAGGGAGAGAAGTATGCTGAGCATTTTCTGAGGAAATATGTCCGCAATAAAACTCCAGAGATTATGCCTTCTGTCAACAGCTTTTTCACTGATCCAACTCGCAATTGAAAGGCTCTACATAAACTTGATTTAAAAAAGATTAGCTTCAGTTTTTTTAAGTTACGTTGCAATTTGTGATTGTAATTTACACATTGTTTTGGTAAACAGCTTGTGTTTATCTCCATTTAATGTATTTGTTGGATTACACACTCATAGCCTGTTGATTTTGTTTCTTGGAGCGGCCAGCCTGTTGAATTATAAGAAAGGTTCCTGTAGCTTGCTATTTGAAGATTGAAACATCTTAATAAAGGAAAGCCACAGTGTTGGCAGTGCAAGAAGTTTTGTCATGTAGGTAAGAATTGCAGGACCAAGAAAAACAATGAGATTGCCAATTTTGGCGAAGAAAATCAATAAGAAACTTTATTTTGAAGTTTGCTAATGACAAGAGCATTAGCGGGGTAGGTGGTGACATGAGCACCAACAACAACAAAAGAAAAATTGGAGAAAAAAATATTTTTTGGCGATAGATGATGACACGAGCATCAGTAAAATAGTTGGTAACATGAGTAGCAACGAGAAGATCAAAAAAAAAAAAATTGAGAAGACATATTGAGAAGATGGGTGTTGGTAACATGAGTGTCAACAATGGAACACAGAAACTAATCCTCTGGTGGTTGGTGATAAGTGCATCAACAAGATTTTCCTTTGAAGAATTTTGGAGTACAAGATTTTCCATATTAAGGGGGAGTGTTAAAATAATGTTAATCTAGAAAAATCTTGGTTACTTTTGTAAAATAATATCTAATCTATATTCTAGAATGTGCCTAACAAAAATCTAGTAAATAAGGTAGAAAGATCTAGTAAGAAAAAGAAAAACTAGAACTATGTAGTTAGGCGGTTGTAAACCGACTTAGAGCACTATAAATTCATGTGAGTGCTCCTAGGTGTGGGTGTGTTAATATGTAATAAAAATCTTCCCATAATAATAAAAAGTCTTATCAATTGTTCTCCCTTGTAAAATACTACTCCCTCCGTCCCAAAATATAGTTTCCATTTCCCTTTTTTCAGAGTAATTTATGCAAGTAGAATTCAAGAGGGATAGTAAAGATTTTTTGTTTATTTAAATAAATGTTGTATGGGAAAAGATGATTTTAGGAGAGAGAATGGAGAATAATTGGTGAAAGGGCATTAATTGTAACACTTGGGTTGAATAAACAAAGCAAAAAACAAAATTCAAGAAGCAAATAAATGATGAGACACGGTTTTTCTAGACAAATTACGGAAAAATGTGGAACTAAATATGAAAATGAGAACTATATTTTGGGAGACCCAAAATAGAAATGAGAACTATATTTTGGGACGGAGGGAGTACAACATTAAAATTTTGCCTCCTAAATTTACCAAAGCCCACTAACTACTTCCTCTAATATGTTACGTTTTCCTTTTTCTCAATAGTAGGTCACATATTACAACGATCATTGTTGTTATCATCATTCCCTTCGAAGATTTTTACACCTCTATATGACACAATTAAATTTTACTTACAATGGTCATGTTTAAATTTAGAAAGTGATTTGTTCTATTAAACAGAGCTAGTCATCGAGTCAAAGGTAATTAATCAGTCCGTTAGAAAGAAATATGAGACGAAAATAAGTGGGAGTTCAATGGAAGAGCTCTTAACTACTAACGTCATGACGTAATTAATCTTTGCGATGGAACTTATTGTCATCTTTGAGACCTGATTAATCATTCCCTGGCCCCCTATTGCGGTCTAAGCATTAGGTGGTTGATGGCTTGATGCGTCATCGTTGTCTACATTTGACTTGTTCTTTTCAACTCCGAAGCAATATCCTTAGCATATCTAATGCATGGTTGCTCTATCCCACTTGCTTCGAACAAGGCGACGGCGTGAGAGTACAATAACCCTGCCTAACTAGCTTTCGTGCTAGTCGTGCTCCTCTCGAAATACTTTTATGAGTAGAACATGGCTAAGATTAACTCGAAATCATGAGTAAGCTCAACAAAAAAAAACTGCTTGATTTTTGCATTATTATAAAGAATTCTTATAGCTGTTAATTTGCTTGCATATTACATATGAGGAACACAGATGAACAACAAAAAGGAGCAAAAACTTAGTAATCATAGTTTTATAAGTGTTAGGATTAAACGTCAACTTATTTAGGAGAACAAGAGCAATGTTAAGGCTTCGGGTTGAAGTTCCATTATACGCAAATCATTACAAGCAAATAAGAGACAAAGTTGCATGGACCAAGGCGTGGGCCAAGACGTGGACCAAGACTTTGGCGACTAAGAGTTGTCTGGTATTGTTGTCTGAAATGGAATCTTCTATGAGATTTCTTTGTTTTGTTTTATTTAGTTTCCTAATTTAATGAGGTTTATAATTAGGTAATTAGATAGATTTTTGGTAATGATATCTTCAAGAATTATTATTCTGAGGGGAAAATATTACAATTCTACCAAAATAGGTTTTTTCTTTCTTGTTAAGCCTATAAAAAGGGGGTTTAGTTTAGGCCTAACAAAAAAACATGCACATAACACTATCATCATCATTGAGTGGAAGGAACCATCACGAAGGATAATTATTCTTGAGTAGAAGGAACCATCAAGTAGAGATGGCCACTAGAGCGGGCTGGGGGGGCAATCCGTGGGCCATAGCGGGTCGGACTGAGATTTCATGGCCCAGGACTGGACTGGTCCACGGGCTGAAAAATCTTGGCCCACACCGGTCTGTTACCAGTTTTCATGGTTCCGGGAGCAGCTGTGGCGGTTCGTGGGCCTAGCGGGCTGGACCGGGCTGGTAGACTCGACCCACACGGCCCACGACGTGGGTTGGATTGGCCCGCACTGTTGGCCATCTCTACCATCAAGTGAGTGAGTTGTGCTCCCTCTGTTTTTTTTATCTTTCTCGCTTTCCTGTGCGCATCTCCCAATGCACATCTTTGAATTTAAATATCTTTCATTATATATTAGTAAAAATTATAACGATTGAAAATTAATAATGTACCAATTGAGACGAATCAAACAAGACCCCACATGACTATATTTTTTCTTATAAATTGAAAAAAATGAGAAGATTCTCTCTAAGTATGAATAGTGTCAAGATTCTAAGTGAGAACGATAAAAAAACAGAGGGAGTATCATTTTGGACTTTGGAGGAACATAAGTACAATTTATTTCGAGAGGTGGAAATTTTTCTCTTGCTTACAGTTCTTTTTACTATGTTCCTTATTGTACTTCCTCCGTTTTTTTTTAAATTGCAACACTTTTTTTTCATCAACTCCAATGCAAAATTTGGGTAGGAGAGAGGTAGAGAGGAAAAAAAAGAGAGGGCCCCATATGATTGGAGAGGATAGAGAGAAAGGAAAAGCAAAAGTAGAAATTGTTGCAACTAATTAATTATTTCCCTTTAGAAAAGTGTTGCAGCTAAAAAAAACGGACGAAGCATTTGCATTGTGGTTCTTGTGGTATTGGGCGGTGTTTATCACCAACAAATCAACAATAACATATAACTATATAAGAGCCTTTTTTTGGCTATGATTTTGTTAAACCAAGTTTTAAGCTACTATAAAAAATTTAAGTTCAAAAAAGCCCAAGACTTTACTCAAGCTCAACTGCTCAAGTGTACTACCACAACCTCAGCCAAGCAACTGAAGCTCATCACGTTGTTATCACCTATCGAGGCACAATGACAAAATGTTTAAATCAATTGTTCCTGTACTAGATTGAATTACTTATTTGACACTGTTTTTAATAGAGCCATAACTTCTGTCACCAGATTGAATTACTACCTGTGCTGTGAAATCTTTGAAGTCAATTAAGTAGGTATAAGGTTTCGAACTCCCTGGGGTATGGAGGAAACTTTGAGAACTAAGGTGTGCATATATAATGTTTAGGTCCTAAAACTACTTTCCACATGCTCTTGATGAATTCCTAAAGACTAAAAGTTACAAAATACAATTGTAAGATTCCATCTAACATGAGTTCAATTACTTCATGCATATACAAAATTATGTGTACAGCAAAAGAAGCTTTGCCAAGATATAAGGGATTTTGACAATTAAATTTAGGAATGAGGGCCAAATGATGGAAAATGCTCAACATCCATGGATGGGAAACCAGATTGCGCCATTTTCATAGATCTAAGTAAACTCTTTGCTGTTTCTTTTTCCTGCAATTTTAGATAGGGAGCAAGAATTTATGGTCAGAAATTATAAATGCAAGAAATAAGCAAACCTAATCACCTTAATAATTTCAAAACATAATAATTTAGAAGTTAACTCACCGGTCCAGTGTAATCCAACAATCGGGTACAATAAATCTCTGCTTCTTCAAACCTTTTCTGGGCTCTATAATATTTAGCAAGAAACATCAAGGCATCAATTAAGTTTGGTCCTTCCCTTTCATCTGCCTCCATTCTGTCTAAATCTTTCTTGTAATAAAATGCAGCCTCTGCATGGTTCCCGAGTTGATCATACAGTTTTGCCAGCCTGTTAATAGCAATTGCCTCGGTGTCATGGCGACTCGCAGCTCGTTTGTAACACTTGATTGCCTCCTCAAACATACGAAGATGGTCGCTCTCATAGCAATGAGCCATTGCGATCCACAGCCTTGGATCATTTGGCTGCAGGAATACTGATTTTTTGAAGTAATACAAAGCATAATGGGGCATTACCATCATTTCATAGGCTTGCCCTAATCCATACCAAGCTCTATAATCACATGGATTTATGTCTACTGCCCTGCGATAGGCATCCACTGCAGCTGCTGTGTTCTGCATCTCAACATACTCATGGCCCATTAGAGTCCACGCAGATAAATAGTTTTTGTCCAACTTGAGAGCCCTCCTGAAATACAAGACTGATTTCTCATGTTGGCCTTTGGAACTGTAATAATTACCAATTATGCAGCATGATTGTGGTCTATATTTGTCTGTCAAGAACACATTGTGGGCTAGATAGCTAAGGGCAGAAAACGCTTCCTTTGCATAGAGGACGTTAGAATACATGTCCATATCTTCGATCCGGTATGGATCATTTCTCAACAACTCTTCAAAGATGAGTTCAACCTGATCAAATTCTCTAAGATGGTACTGCACGTTAGCCATCCGAGATTGGATGTAGCTGCTAAACGAAAAGGTTTTCTGGAGCTGCTCATACTTATCCAAGGATTCCTTGTGCATTCTGAGTTCTTCATAGGATTTAGCAAGAAAGAAGTCTTTCATCCAATGGCTACTGAGATTAAGACTGTTCAACATGTCAATTGTGGTACATAGTGCTTGCAATGCTGACCAGGCATTCCAGTTCCATGGATAGGTATTCACAGACTCCACTAGGATAGCGCGAGCAAGATTTTCGTTTCCCTTGTCTTTTAAGACTAGACCATACAAGTACAGCCCAAAGGGATCCAGAATACCTCGTTTTCGCAGCGTGGAGAGTTCCCTTTCAAGAGAAACCAATTCACGGTTCACAACATTGCTTTTCCCCAAGGGCCCTTCCAGCTCTATTATCTCTTCTTCCTTCCGCTTCTCCCCAGCCTATACAAAGGATTAAAGACAGCAGGAAATTAATGAACTGAGACAACGAAAACGACATCCCAGTATTGGTGACTAGCGACGACCACTATGTATGGGAGATCATGTTTACGTGGCTTTATCACTAATTAATCGCGTTGGAAAACAAGTAGCACATTGATGTATGCATTTTTTTTAGCACAATACAGTAATGGGTTTGAGATGGTAGTCAAAACATAGAAAGCCATTGGACTATGAACATGAAATCCATCATTCTCCGAAAGGTCATAATTCAAAAAACTACCATACATGTCTCTCCATGTACCCCACTCCTAGGTTCTGAGTATCAAACATCTCATGTCATGGTGTTGCTCTCACAAAGGGATACAAGAAATAATTTCTTCATAGTAAAGTCTGCAATTTGAATTGCATCAACATAATCTATAGTTGGAAGCTACTTTGCAGTCTCTAGTATCCCACTATTCCCAACTCTTGTCCAAGGTACCATATTAGTCAAAGGTGCAAACCCATAGGGATTGATCTTGCATGTCTATATTAGTCTTTTCAAGTTACTTTGTTTATATTTAGCAAGTGTTCTTCACTATTCTTATATTCTCTAACATAATTGGAGGATATAGAAATATACCATACAATACCATTACTCCAATGCATCTCAAGAGACTTGCATATTCTGATTATGAGAGGGCAATAGTCTCACCAAACAATTCCAAAGAGGTTATTTCCTTACAACCCTGCACTGGAGAGCCCTACTTCATAATAAAGAAGCAGAGATCAACTTAGTGAACATTTGATTCAGTCCCCTGCAATCGTAAAATGTAGAAAAAGACTGAATATTCATCCTCGCAACTCCATCTAAAACAGACATAGATGACTAGATGTTGAGTATGTAAGCATCCCCTCCTTATCCATAAAGCAAAACAAACAAAATTCAGCTGGACTAAGTAACCACAAAATCTGAGGACACAAAAGCCATGACAATTGACATGGCAGCCTGCATCAAGATGTCTAACTTTTAACCCCAACAAAGTTAATATTTAAAGCCGATGATTCACTATTGTCCACGTACTCTACTCTTTTATATTCTGCTGCTTCTATGCTACTTCAAGAGCAACAAGAAAATGATTTAACATATTCTACTCTTTTCTACAGCATTCCATTGACTGCGGGATCCTATTTACTGCTTCTATATACCTAAGCTCTTGGTGCTGTTATAGTGCTCTACGGAAAGGGAAATCTTTGTTTAGATATATCACCTTATACTTGCTTTGCTGTGCACACTCGTGCATGAACAAACCCACCTCATACTGAGTAAGCAAGGTCCCTAATTTTTAGATCTTAAAGGCCTATCTATAATTAATTTTGCGTTCATCACATAAATTTATGTCGTATAACTTCTAGTTTTTTCAGGTTTCTCAAACATTCATGTTGAACAAGGATACTAGAGCAAGGGTATGACAGTTGGACACCAACCTGAAATTTACTTATGTTTACATATTTGCTCTTCCATTCATGCCTTGTACCAAGATAAACCTAAACTACGGAACCGAAGCTGGTGATCTACAGCCCTAAGCTGCAGCTTATACCAACAGAAAACATAAACTGAAAGAGTGGGAGCAGAAGATACCAGATACAAGGCATAACATCGCAAGAATACAGCTTTCTGTCCAGCCTGGTCTCGAAGTACATGGGCAGCCCTCCGATACTCCTTACAATCAAAGTACGATTTAGCCAAAAGGTAGAAATCACTATCCACAACATCATCATCCTCCTCTGGCGCCGGTGTAGAGGCAAAAGAAACGCTGGGACTAGGCGTTGAAGTAGGGTCATTCGTTCTAAACCTACGACGAATGCTAGAACTCCCTCTCTGAAATCGAGTATGAGAAGGCGTAAACTTTGCTGGATCTTGCTCAATTCCTAGCAACTGTTCAGCTGCCCTGAAAATCATTATAAAAATCATACTTAGCTCCTTTTCAATACAAGCAAAAAGGTGCCCTTATTTCCATTGATAGCTAAATCCATCAACGGATTTTCATCAAACACATGGTGGGCAAACTTAAAGGGGACAGAATCATGAAAATTCTACACTCTCACCACCTACGCATTATAACACAACAATCAAAAAAGCATGATCAAGCATAACCAACTTACCTAATTCCAAACAATCAAATAACAAGAATGTGGAAATTGGAAATAAGATCTATTGAATTGAAGCTAAACCCAGAAAAGAAAATGTTGCCAAAACTACCTAACAAGAATCAAATTACTTAAAAATCAAATCTTGCACTAAATTTTAACACCCATGAAGAATTTAACCCCAGAAAAAATTGCAAATTGAATTAGGTGAGTAGAGGAAATGACAAAATTATAGAAAGAAAGAGAGAGAGAAAGACCATTTGGACGCGGAATAGAGACAACGATTAGTGAGTTGACGAATTGCAAGTCGGAGTTCATTTCGACAAGTTTCTTTGGAATCCATTTTTGTGGAATTTGAATGTTTTTGATGAACAGGAAGAAGGTGAACGAGTGAGTGAGTGAAGACGGCCGCGCCTTGCTTTTGAATTTGAACATTTGTCAGGACCCAGATTTATTCGTTTTCCAACAGAAAACAAATTCAAAAAATCAAACCAACTACTTGGACTCTCAAGTCTCAAGAGGTGAATGGGTGATCATAGGCCGGGTCGGATCGAACTTTTGGCGAAAAAGAAATTGGGCCAAAAAAAATATTTCCAATTAAGATTTTTTTTGCCGGAGAAAGATTTGATCATCCCAACTTACTTTTACCGAATTTAATTTAATTTTTTAATGAATTTGACTTTTTTAAAAAGTACTTCCTTTGTTTTTTTCTATTGCAACAATTAGATTTTTGCACTATTCACTCACCACCTTTTTCACTATCTATTGTGATTTTTATGTACGGAAAAAAAATATAACTATATGGGGTCTTGTTAGATTCGTCTAGATATATACTTTCAAATTACCAAATTTTTATTATTTTTACTAAAAAATATTGAAAGATATTAATAGTTAAAGTGTGCATTAGTAAATGTGAAAACTCAATTATTGCAATAGAAAAGAACGAAAGAAATAATTTGTTTTGGTGAATTTTCTTGTGCCAAATTTAAGTTATATATTATGTAACTGAAATTATTTTTGTTGAACTTTACTTATAATTGCCGAAACTTATACAAACCCTTGCGCTAACTGAAAAACAATTAAAAGGAAAATCTATCAAAAACTAACGAATAAAACTTTTTTTTTTTTTTTTTTTGTAAAAAAGGATGTATTACGTGAGGTGTGTCACACCAATCGACCGATACGACGAACTACTCGAGGCAGAGTTATGATTAACAATTACGAGGGTCGAGATTCAGTGCAATGGATGGTGATGCTCCAGCAGTGAGAAAAGCATCTAGGCGGTGGTGAGGAGCTTAGCGATGCAGAAGAAGTTTTCGCGGCCTCTTGTGGAAGCCTTTGGAAAGTGGAGATCAGTAAGGCCCATTCTTTGGATTGGGACAAATTGAACTAGACATTAGAGAGTGTTTGAACTAAATTGAACTGAAAATAAGTCCAAAAAAACAGGGCCTAAGTACTTGTTCTTAATATTTGTGTCACTTCTTTGTGCAAAAAGTTCGAATATAGTATTTTCTCTCTCTTCTAAAGCTTGACAACTATGGAAGGAGGAATGAGGAAGTTAAGGTGAAGAAGATAAAGAATACAAAGGCGGGAGGAGAGGGGGGAAGAAATGGCGGCTAGAAGGTTTTTAAGTGGCATGTGAGGGAGAGGTGAGGGCACGCGGAGGACAAAAGGTCGATGTTGTTGGTTTGCAAACCCAGACTTTAATTTGATTTTAAGTCGTAGCTATTGAGTGTTTAATGAGTCTCATATATTTGGGGATTGAATTTCAGATTTTGTACTTTAGGTCTCGTATATTAGGGCATGAGTCTCAAATATTGGAGTTTGAGTCTCATATATTACATATTTAAAGAGGCTCAGATATAATATTTTGAGGCATGAAGCCCAAAATCTAAGATTTAAAAATAAAAGAATATGAGACATATGTAAAGCCAAAAACTAATATTTAAAATTGCGACGTCAAGCTCAAGATCTAAGATAAAAAAAACAATTAGAATCCAAGAAATAAACGAAAAACCAATACTCAAATTTGAGATACCAAACCCAAAATGTGAGATTCAGATTGTTATATTTTATTGTTCCTTAATGGGTTTAACAAAAGTTTGTGAGATATTATTGTACACACCGAATTTAAAAGTTGTTCAAAGTAATTATCAAAGATTGCAGGCTTGATATAATTTGTGTTAGTAGGATTGACATAAATTCTTAAATTACAATATCTCATATCAATATCTAACATCACAATTATATTATTTTAGATTTTAAATGTTCTTGAATTATTATTCCTCTATGTTTGGATTTGCTTTGTCTTGTTAAGTTTTAGGGGAAATATCTTCTCGTTCTTCAGATGACAAACAAAGTTCCACTAGACAATGGATCTTTCGATAATCCAAAGTGACGGAAAAGGCCTAAAGAGAAGTTGCAGTCTCTACCCAATTCATTATCGTCACCAACTCAACTACGCTTTGTGAGAAAGACTAATTTAATATTTGCGTATTTTCAGATGTAAGGGCAGATTTGAGATTAAGATAAATGGTAAATGTATAAAAGTATTTGATAATATATCTTCTTTTTTTCCGGATATTCCACATTAATAAGAACGCTATTAATTTCAATAGAATAATGTAAATAAGTTATTGGGAACTTTGATAGCAAAATTCATAAGTGTTATTCACTAGTGGAAAAAACGCTATATGTCACAAGACAACCGATGCGGTCCTTAAGAGAACCGCAGCGGTAAATCATCGAAATTTTTTGGGGGAAAAGTGGGAACATAAACCGCTGCGGTCTTCAGAAAACCGTAACGGTTAAAAGAAAACTGCTGCGGTTGTCCGTTAACCGTTGCAGTTCTGAACCGCAGCGGTTTTTTTTGTTTTTTTTTCCTAAATCCCGCGTGAAATGCTTTAGTCTCATTCCATTCTACTAGCTCGCTCCCTGACTCCCTCCTCCCTTAGCTTCGACATTTCAAAAACGAACTCCCTCCTTCCTTCTCACTAGGTTCACCGGCGACGCCACTAGCAACTCCACCGCCGCACCTCCACGCTTCATCAACAACAAACCCTGGAAGTTGTGGTTTTTCTTTTCATCTATAACAATAATAGCGGTGGTCCTCCTCCGCGGCTGCACCGTGCCCTAGCAGCTCCACCATCGCACCTCCACCGTGCCCTAAACACCTACATTCCTCCTCCTCTTCTTAGGTACCTAAAATTTCTCAACTTTTATTGTAATCTCATATTTGAAGCTTCAAGTTTTATAATTAATTGTAGTTTTATGAATAATTGTTAGTGAAATTAGGTTGTATTATAGTTAAAGGGTGTAAATTTGATTGATTTAAGTTTATTTGATTTTATTTAAAGTAGTTAGTTTGATTTTTAGGTTACAAAACTAGGGCTTTGTTGTGGTTGTTGTTGTTGTTGTAGTTGTAGTTGTTGTAGTTGTAGTAGTAGTAGTAGTAGTTGTTGTTGTTGTTGTTGTTGTTGTTGTTGTTGTTGTTGTTGTTGTTGTTGTTGTTGTTGTAATACTTACTAACTAGTTAGGTTTGAACTTTATATGTTGAATATGATTATTGGTTTAGCTATTTAATTAGTTTAGTTTAGCTTAGTTTAGTTAAGTTTTGTTTGATTTGCTAATTTATACCAATGTTAAGTTTATACTTTGTTTTTTATTATTGAAGCTAGCTAGTGACGGAGTGTTGAGCTCGATTTCTCTATTCACAACCTTGATATTGGTATGTTATCACTCATATTTAACTTTCTTTCATAGTAAATTGGTTTATAATGTTTTGTTGTTTAAAAACCTATGTTTGCATCATCATATCATATGCCTAGATACCCGTTCGAGACTTACTCATTAGGAGTAAGTCTTGAATAGTCCCTGGTTTGGGACTGTTCTTAGATGTTTAATCTCACTTAGGTGGTGAATGTATGTCTTTAGTTCGATTCTAGAGGAAAATCTTGACTCGTCGTTTCCCTACTTTTGTTCTCTGGGTACATATGTAGATATCTATATATATATACATCTTGTACTTGGAGAACTGTAGGGAAATACTGCCGGATTTTCCATAGATTCGAACAGAAGGCAATACATTCACTAGTGAGATTAGACATCTAAGGATGGGTTAGGTTGGAGTGATAAGGACCCTTGGAAAGCATGCCTAATTTCATTAAATATATATCGTGTATAAACTCTAATAATGTAATGAAGTTCGTCATTGACATGGGGTACTTGTTGCTTGTGTTTAATTAGAGCTAGATTTGGTTGAAATGAATCGTGCATGGATGTATGGTAGTCGTGACACGTGTGAATTCGTGGATGGGGTCTTTGAATTTTGTGATGCTGCATTAAGTCATCAGGATGCAAAGGGAACCGAGGGGTTTTATTGTCCTTGTGTTGATTGTGGTAATGTGAGCATTGTTAGTAGCACTGAGTCGCTTAGGGAGCATATCTTTCGTCCACGGGTTTAGACAAGACTACTATGTTTGGATTTGGCATGGTGAGGAGGGTATATATGTTAACGATGTGCATTAAGAAGGTGAGTTTGATGTTATTGAGAATGACAACATCGAGGACGAATATGAGGATATTGAAGTAGAGGATGATGATGATGAAGGGGATCATATCGAGGAGATGGTGGCGGGGATGGATCATTCTGGCAAACGGCCTCGTATTTGTGAGTGCATGGACGAGGCATCTCGAAAACCGTTGTATCCCGGTCGTACGAGGTACACCAAGATGACGACCGTGATAACACTCTTTAATATCAAGACGAAAGCTGATATAAGTGACTCTTGTTTCACTTCCTTGTTGCAAGCATTTGGTGATATGTTGTCGGACGACCATGAACTACCGAAGTCGAACTGCTATGCTAAGAAACTGATCTGTCCCTTCGATTTAGAGTACCATAGGATATATGCTTGTCCAAACGATTGTGTGCTATATCGAAGTGAATATGAAAATATGGATGAGTGTCCTCGATGTGGGAAGTCGCGTTACAAGCGCGCAGGGGTTAGTGATAAGAAAGGTCCTCCAGCAAAGGTGATGTGGTATCTTCCGATTATACCACGATTCAAGCGCATGTTTTCAATAAAAAAATATGCTAAGAACTTGAGGTGGCATGCAGAACGAAGGAAAAAGGACGGTTTTCTCAAACATCCGGTTGATTCTCCCGAATGGAAAGGTATCAATCATTTTCATAAGACCTTTGGTGTCGAGGACAGAAATTTGAGGCTTGGCCTATGCACGGATGGAATGAACCCATTTGGCACTCTTAGTTCTCAACATAGTACGTGGCCGACTCTTCTAGTTATATACAACTTGCCTCCTTGGTTGTAAATGAAACGCAAATGCATCATGTTGACGATTCTTATTTCAGGGCCGAAACAGCCTGGAAACGACATAGATGTCTACCTCCAGCCACTTGTTGATGATTTGAGAAAAATGTGGGATGAAGGAGTTTCTGTGTATGACGCACATGCTGATGAGGTATTCACATTGCGTGCCATGCTTTTATGGACTCTTAATGACAATCATGCTTATGGGAACTTATCCGGGTACAAGAACAAAGGGAAGAAAGCATGCCCGATTTACATGGACGACACAACATCTAAATACATTACTACTTGTCACAAAGATGTTTATATGCGGACCCGAAGGTTCCTTCGACGTGATCATCCTTATCGTAATAAGAAGGCATTCGATGGAACAATTGAGGAAGGGGTTGCTCGTAGGCCATTGACTGGTATTGAGGTTTTTGATCAGGTCAAAGGAATTGCAACGATATTCGGCAAAGGAGCGAGTGATGGTGCTAAGGAACTTTGGAAAAAGGAGACTATTATGTGGAAACTTCCATATTGGATAGATCTAGAGGTTAGACATTGTCTCGACGTCATGCACATAGAGAAAAATGTATGTGATGCCATTCTGGGAACACTTATGAATATTCCACATAAGACAAAGGATAGCAAAGGGGTGCGATTGTATCTGGAAAGTGAGGGGCTTCGACCAAAACTATGGGCTCAAAAGAGGGACACTAAGAAAAGAAAGAAATAAGAGAAAGTGTCTGGAAAAGGAAAAGGAAAGGGAAAAGAAAAGGAACATGAAGAAGCGTCGCCTGCAGGAATTGAAAGAAAAGGAAAGAAAA